>JAQYXR010000019.1:0-434020 GCA_030545055.2 Neoaliturus tenellus | reverse complement strand
AGCTCTTCTTTAGTAATACGTAAAGGATAAACTTTATTTGAACTATCTAATCCAAAAACATTAATAGATGTGCCGGGATTTTTCTTCTCAAATTTTGATATATCTTTTAGTGATACAGGATAACTAATTCCTTGAAAGTTATATCTATATCTTTGATTTTCATAGTGCTGGTTTGGTTCATTCCAATGATTTGGTACAAATTTACATGTCATCGCATATCTAAAACATTCGTTATCTTGATTTTTTACATTAACACATGATCTTGTATCCTCAATTATTTTTGGCAAACGAATATAACTAGATCCCATTAGTCCATATCCATGTTTATGAACTCTTATATTTAATCCTTCAATACTTATAAGACTCCAGCCTGATCCTCGTCCTTCATGTTCCTGAATTTTAGTTAATATTTCTTCTATACATTTTTCAACTATTGAATCAATGTCTGAACTTCCTATGATAGTTTGGTTTTTAGTTATAAATCCTCTTGGTGATAATTCTTCTTGTACATTTATAAACATAGCTTCTAGTAGTAAACCAAATTTGAGAAAATTTAATCTTCTTAATTCTTCTTTTAAAGTTCTACTGATGATTGGTTTTGCTTCTCTAATAAATTCTTCTAAGTTTAAATCTTCATTTTGAATCTTATGATGCATTACTACCTTTCCGGGTAAAGCTGATACTTGTAAATTTGGTAAAGTTGTTGTAGGTCTTGCTGTTATTTTATTTTGTTCTTCTTCTTCTTCTTGTTCTTCTTGTTCTTCTGTGTTGTTGTGAATTAGTTCTTTATGTATTTCTAACAGAATATCATCGTTATACGATTCCAAACATTTATCACAATGATACATGTTTGGTGGTGTTCACTCTTCAAAATTTCGCCAAGAAATGAAATGAGCTCTCCCTTTCCTTCTTTTATAATAGTTCCCCCACTACTATTTCATCTTCTTCTTCTTCACTTTCAGAAGAAAACAAACGTCTTGGACAAAATATTAATCTTCTACAAACAGATTCTTCATTAGTATTCTCTATATGAATTGGAGTTTCAATATGTATTTCTTCATATTCAAATGATGACGAAGACTCTGATATTACTGCATCCATATCCAAATTTTCATTCTCCACATCATTGGCATTTTCTTCTTCTGATGTTGTTACATCCACATCCATATCATTTATAGTTTCTACTTCTGATGTTTCACTGTTATTTTCATCTTCTTCCATATTTAAATCCTCTAGTTGAATTTTATACAATATTTCAATAAGAGGTTTCCTCGGATAATCAGTGTTGTCCACAGGAGCCATTTGAAGTAAATGAGGAATAACTGCTTTTAATCCGGCTTATATGATATTTTGGTAAGTATGTCAAGGTCATTTTTTATTAAGCGAGAACTGGGAATAGATCACTAAGCAGCATGATAATTCATTACTACAAAGTGATCTATTCCCTATTCTCTAAGAAGTGTCCAATCAATAACCAAAGTCCAAGCTCATTTTCTTTTGTTTAATTTAAGTCTTTTACATCTTCTTCTTCTTTTATTACAAAATTTATAGGTTCACTGTTTGATGTTTCAATATGTTGTTTTATCTTGTGCTCCAGCTCTTCTATTCTTGCTTCCTTTACCATTAATTCCGAATGTAAGTAACTGATATAATCAGCTGCCAAGTCCACTGTTCTTGATCGTATTTCTCCTAACCTAACACCAGGAATCAATCTCTGTAGTTTGTAAAATCTCAACCTTATTCTTGATTCTCTTACTTTAGCCATTTCCCGATATTTTTGTTTTCTATCTTCTTTGCTTGTGGTCAAGTCCATACTTGTGACAAGTTTGCTTTCAGAGTGATTCTTCTATAGTAGGCTCGTCCTTTATACACTTTCCCCCACCACTTTGAATTTCCCCTACCATTTTCAATTTCCCCCACCCTACTAATGTAGGTCAAGGTCATCCAATATAACGCGAGAACGAGGAATAGAGCACTAAGTGGCATGTTAGTCCATTACCACAAAGTGATCTATTCCTCGCTCTCTATTCTATATCTACTTTTTTTTGGATTTTGCTATTTTATTTTTTTTTTTTTTTGTTTTTCTTGGGGGGAATGAGTGTTTACTTTTTATGATGTTCATTCTTCTTCAACTTTTCAATTTTGTCTAACAATTCGAATAAATATGCGTTGGTTGCTTCCAAAGTTTTTATTCTGCTACATCCCACTTTAATAGAGGGAACTGTTAACTGTAACTTTGTAAATTCTATCCTTTCTTTCTTGCATTCTTTCAAGCAAAGAAGATAGAAAACAAAAATATCGGGAAATGGCTAAAGTAAGAGAATCAAGAATAAGGTTGAGATTTTACAAACTACAGAGATTGATTCCTGGTGTTAGGTTAGGAGAAATACGATCAAGAACAGTGGACTTGGCAGCTGATTATATCAGTTACTTACATTCGGAATTAATGGTAAAGGAAGCAAGAATAGAAGAGCTGGAGCACAAGATAAAACAACATATTGAAACATCAAACAGTGAACCTATAAATTTTGTAATAAAAGAAGAAGAAGATGTAAAAGACTTAAATTAAACAAAAGAAAATGAGCTTGGACTTTGGTTATTGATTGGACACTTCTTAGAGAATAGGGAATAGATCACTTTGTAGTAATGAATTATCATGCTGCTTAGTGATCTATTCCCAGTTCTCGCTTAATAAAAAATGACCTTGACATACTTACCAAAATATCATATAAGCCGGATTAAAAGCAGTTATTCCTCATTTACTTCAAATGGCTCCTGTGGACAACACTGATTATCCGAGGAAACCTCTTATTGAAATATTGTATAAAATTCAACTAGAGGATTTAAATATGGAAGAAGATGAAAATAACAGTGAAACATCAGAAGTAGAAACTATAAATGATATGGATGTGGATGTAACAACATCAGAAGAAGAAAATGCCAATGATGTGGAGAATGAAAATTTGGATATGGATGCAGTAATATCAGAGTCTTCGTCATCATTTGAATATGAAGAAATACATATTGAAACTCCAATTCATATAGAGAATACTAATGAAGAATCTGTTTGTAGAAGATTAATATTTTGTCCAAGACGTTTGTTTTCTTCTGAAAGTGAAGAAGAAGAAGATGAAATAGTAGTGGGGGAACTATTATAAAAGAAGGAAAGGGAGAGCTCATTTCATTTCTTGGCGAAATTTTGAAGAGTGAACACCACCAAACATGTATCATTGTGATAAATGTTTGGAATCGTATAACGATGATATTCTGTTAGAAATACATAAAGAACTAATTCACAACAACACAGAAGAACAAGAAGAACAAGAAGAAGAAGAAGAACAAAATAAAATAACAGCAAGACCTACAACAACTTTACCAAATTTACAAGTATCAGCTTTACCCGGAAAGGTAGTAATGCATCATAAGATTCAAAATGAAGATTTAAACTTAGAAGAATTTATTAGAGAAGCAAAACCAATCATCAGTAGAACTTTAAAAGAAGAATTAAGAAGATTAAATTTTCTCAAATTTGGTTTACTACTAGAAGCTATGTTTATAAATGTACAAGAAGAATTATCACCAAGAGGATTTATAACTAAAAACCAAACTATCATAGGAAGTTCAGACATTGATTCAATAGTTGAAAAATGTATAGAAGAAATATTAACTAAAATTCAGGAACATGAAGGACGAGGATCAGGCTGGAGTCTTATAAGTATTGAAGGATTAAATATAAGAGTTCATAAACATGGATATGGACTAATGGGATCTAGTTATATTCGTTTGCCAAAAATAATTGAGGATACAAGATCATGTGTTAATGTAAAAAATCAAGATAACGAATGTTTTAGATATGCGATGACATGTAAATTTGTACCAAATCATTGGAATGAACCAAACCAGCACTATGAAAATCAAAGATATAGATATAACTTTCAAGGAATTAGTTATCCTGTATCACTAAAAGATATATCAAAATTTGAGAAGAAAAATCCCGGCACATCTATTAATGTTTTTGGATTAGATAGTTCAAATAAAGTTTATCCTTTACGTATTACTAAAGAAGAGCTAGCAGATCATACAGATTTACTACTACTAACGCAAGGAGATGTATCTCATTATGTGTATATAAAGAAATTGACTCTCTTGTTAACAAGCAACTTTCAAAAAATCGAAACAAAAAGCTGATTTGCAAGAGATGTTTTAATTTCCAACGAGAAGGAAGACAAGGAATGGAATGGTTACAAGAGCACAAAAGATTATGTAACAATAATTATGAAGCAAAAATTATTTTACCTTCAGAAAGCAGAGCATTTGTTACATTTCAAAAAGTTCATCATCAATACCGTATCCCCATAGTTGTATATGCGGATTTTGAATCAACACAAATTCCTATAGAAGATGAAAATTGTGAAGCTAGAAAAAGTGTCAAATATCAAATGCACAAACCAAATAGTTTTTGTTTAATGGTTAAATCAACATTATCAGAAGAACATTTAAACCAATATGGATTAACTTCAGAACCTCTAGTATATCGTGGTGAAAATGTGGAAACAATATTTCTTGACCATTTATATTTAATAGCTGAAAATGTACAAAGATTATATACGAATATAGTACCAATGAAACCGATGGAGGAAGAAGAGGAAATTCAACATGAAAATGCAACTCATTGTTTCTTATGTAAAAATGAATTTACCATTGACAATTATAAAGTTAAAGATCATGACCACCTTACAGGTTATTACAGGGGTGCTGCTTGTAATAAATGCAATTTGAGCTATCGTTTACCACTATTTATTCCTGTGGTTCTGCATAACCTCAGTGGGTATGATGCTCATTTTATAATACCTGAATTAGGAAGAGACAATGGTTCGATAGATGTGTTGGCTGAAACTTCAGAAAAATTTATAAGTTTTTCTAAAACAGTTGGAAATGTTAAATTAAGATTCTTATACTCCTACCGATTTATGCCATCAAGTTTGTCTAAACTTTCTGAAAATTTAAGGAAACAAGATTTTATTGAAACAAAGAAGATTGTAAGTAACGACAAACTGGATCTCGTACTTCGGAAAGGTGTTTTCCCATATGATTATATAGACAGTTTAGAAAAATTTAATGAAACATTACTTCCACCAAAAGAAGAATTCAAAAGTAAATTATACAACATGGACATATCTCAAGAGGATTATGATCATGCATGTAAAGTATGGAATGAATTAGGATTTACAACATTGGGAGAATATTCAGATTTTTATGTTAAATTAGATGTAACTTTATTATGTGATATAATGGAAGAATTTAGAAATACGTGTTTTGCAGCATATGGATTAGACCCTCTTCATTCATACACTTCACCTGGACTACCATGGCAAGCCATGTTGAAAGAAACAAATTGTAAATTACAACTTCTTACTGATATAGATATGGTTTTGATGTTAGAATCAGGAGTTCGAGGGGGATTGACACAAAGTGTAACCAGACATGTTAAGGCGAATAACAAGTATCTGCCCGATTATGATGCATCAAAACCAACAACATTCCTAGGTTATTTCGATGCAAATAACCTATACGGATGGGCAATGTCAAATCCCCTTCCATATGGTAATTTTAAATGGATAGATCCAGAATCGATTGGAAACATTATGGATTTACCAAAGCATGGTGAAACTGGTTACATTTTTGATGTTGATTTTGAATATTCTGAACATCTTCACGATCATCATTACGATTTACCACTTCTTCCAAAGACTGAAATTTCCCCTACTGGAAGATGGCCGAAATTATTAATGACTTTAAACAATAAGTCTAGGTATGTTGGACATTATTGGATGATACAACAGGCTTTAGACTTGGGATTAAAAATTACAAAAATTAATCGAATACTACAATTCTCTCAATCTTGTTGGTTGAAACCGTACATCGACAACAACACAAGAAGAAGAACTGCCGCTACGTCAAGTTTTCAAAAGGATTTCTTCAAACTGATGAACAATGCAATATTTGGCAAGACTTTAGAAAACAAAAGGAAACATAAGGATATCAAATTAGTAACTGATCCAGTAAAATTACAGAAATTAGTACAACAACCAAACTTTGGTTCATCCGTAATTATAAATGAAAATCTTGTCGTCATTTCTATGAACAAAAAATCAGTTGTATTGGATCGTCCTTTATATCTTGGAATGTCAATATTGGATATTTCTAAAACACACATGTACGAGTTTCATTATAAGAAGATGGTTAATTATTATGGAAGAGATAACATTGGTATTGCATATATGGATACGGATGCACTTATTTACTGGATTAAAACAAATGACATGTATGAGGATTTACGGACCTTTGTATATAAAGATGATTTTGATTTTTCCGATTATCCTAAGGACCATTCAAATTACGATTATGACAGAAACAAAAAAGTATTGGGAAAATTTAAAGATGAAACAAATGGTGTGCCGATGATGGAAATTGTAGCATTAATGTCTAAACTGTATTCATTTCAACTGTACATAAATGAAAGGAACGAATATCAAGTCACAAAGAAAGCCAAAGGAATAAAGACATCTTTCCTAAAGAAGAACGTACAGTTTCAACATTATAAAAGATGTTTGTTTGAAAATGTTGAAACACTGCAACATTCAACACTATTAGAAGTTATAACCACCAACTTTTGAGTGTCAAACAAACAAAGTGGGTATTAAGCTACAAAGACGACAAGCGACATATTTTAGAAGATAAAATTAATACTCTACCATTTGGCCACTATTCCTTAAACCCTATCGACCAGTAAACCTATTCTTCGTCCTTTACCTTCTTCCTTTTTCCTTTCCGTAAAAAAGAGGGAACATGGCAAGCCCAATGTCATGTTCCCTCTTTTTTACACTAATATAAAATGACCTTGACCTATATTTCAACTATATGTAAGAGAATAAACCATTGTATGGATCAGTATTTCTACAAACAGTGTGCAAGCAACACTTTAAGATGGAAAGTGTAAAGGATAAGATTGTAAATGAACTACATAAACCAGCAAGAAGAAGATTTCCAAGAAGAAGTACAATCATTAAAGGAATGAATGATCTTTACCAAGCTGATCTCATTGAAATGATACCACACAGTAAATTAAACAAAGGATTTAAATATATTTTAACAATTATAGACTGTTTTAGTAAAATAGCTGATGCTTTACCATTGAAGGACAAGACTGGTAAAAGTGTTACCAAAGCTATGGAAACAACAATACAAAGAAATAAATTTAAAATTAAACATTTACAAACGGATGATGGAAAAGAATATTTTAATAAAGATTTTGGAGCTTTGATGAAAAAATATAAAATAAATCATTATTCTACAAATTCTGAAGTTAAAGCTTCAATAATTGAAAGATTCAATAGAACATTAAAAGGAGCTATGTATAAACAATTTTCAAAACAAGGATCATATGTGTGGTATGACATATAACCACAACTTATAAAAGAGTATAACAACAAATATCATCGTACCATCGGAATGAAACCTATCCAAGTAAACAGTGCTAATGCTAAAATTGTATTACAACGCATCAAAAATAATACAACACCAAAAATAGAAAAGTTACAACCAAAAAAGTTTAAGGTTAATGATAAAGTTCGTATAAGCAAATACAAAGGTGTATTTAGTAAAAGATATCTGCCAAATTGGACTAATGAAGTATTTACAATTTCTAAAGTGCAACCAACTATACCTGAAACTTACATTTTAAAGGATAATAAGGGTGAATTACTTCAAGGTGGATTCTATGGACATGAGTTGTTAAAATCAACAGTTGGTGATGTATATCTTGTTGAAAAGGTTTTACAAAGGAAAAAGGATATGGTTAAAGTTAGGTGGTTAGGATTTGATAAAAGTGAAGACTCTTGGATTCCTTCAAAAGACTTGGTATAGTTATTTAATAGCTCATTATGTGTTTAACCTTTAAACAAGATGGAGATTGTACAACAAAAAGATCGATTTAATATTAATAATATTGATGAATTGACAGTTGACAATAATAAGTTAAATCATGGTAAACATGGTGAATTACTACCAAATACTATAAGATGTTTAATAACTGGTCCTTCAAATTGTGGAAAAACTAATGTTGTTTTTAACCTTATAACTAATCCTAAAGGTTTACGCTTCAACAATATATATATTTTTTCAAAATCATTGCAACAACCAAAATATCAATTATTAGATAAAATACTTGCAAGTGTACCTGAAGTGAATTTCTACAAGTTTAATGCCAGTGAAACAATAATGCAACCAAGTGAAGCAAAGCCATTTTCCATTTTTATATTTGACGATGTTTCTTGTGAAAATCACGATACTATAAGAAATTATTTTGCTATGGGAAGACATAATAATATTGATAGCATTTATATTGGTCAAACATACAGTAAAATTCCAAAACAACTTATAAGAGACAATGCAAATATGTTGATCATCTTTAAGCAAGATGAGACAAATTTAAAGCATATATATAATGATCATGTTAATGCGGATATGCCATTTGACAAATTTAAAGAAATGTGTGGTAAAGCATGGAATGAAAAATATGGATTTCTTGTTATTATGAAAGAAGAAGATATTAAAAATGGTAGATATCGTATAGGATTGGATAAATTTGTATTAATACGTTGAACTACCTATGCTACATCTAGTAACATGTTGAACTTCACAGTGTAAACATGGTGAATTAAGAAAAACTATTAAAAGAAATAAAATCACTCAGTGATTCTATTAGGATAAAGAATCGTGCATTAAGGATGGGTTTAAGTGAAAGAGAAGAATTTCTAGAGAGTACATTTAAACCTATCACGGAATCTTTAAAACAGATATCAGAAACTATTGGTAAACCTCGTTATGAAGGAGATGTTTTACTACCAGTTTCTAAACAAGAAGTACAAGCATTAAAAAAAGAAGATGATGATGATTCATATACAAGTGCTAGTGAGCAAGAAGAAACAAAAGAAGAAGAATCAATTGTTGAAAAGGAAGAACAGCCAATACCTGAAGCAGAACAATCTATTCCAAATTTAACTCAATTGAGTAGCGATATATTACAACATGGACCTCTTGGACGAAAATATATAATGAAAATGCTACATGACATGAAATCAAATCCAAATTTAAGTAAATCACATGTATATGGAGCAAGAATTGATGGGAATGAATTAAAAATTGGTAACTCTAAGCTTGAAGTAACTCAAGACGATTATATCATTATTGGTGAGCATAGATATAAAGGAACAAAAGGATTATATGAATTAATTTTTAAAAATATACCAATAAAATATTCGGCAAAAGATTTAAATACTTTTAAAGAAATTTTACAAAATACTAACGCTCATAAAAGAAACTACTCAAAGGATGCAATGATTAATCGTTCACGTGCAACAAAATATAATATTGTTATAAAAAAATTGTTTACCCCACGAAAATTACCAACATTACGTACCACACCGGCTGTGAGACAACCTTTAAAAAGAAAATCTTTATCACTTATGGATTTATCACTTCTTGAACAACATGGTAAAAAGAGTAAAGGAGATACTTCAACATCTGGTAAAGGATTAATGAAAAATCTATACAATACAAATGTTATCTATTACAACGACATCAATAAATTAGTTGACAGAATGAGACTATTGCATGAAGCTATGGAAGCCGGTCATACTGGTTTAAATAATGTATGGGTGGCTCTAGTTGATGAACTTAAAAATCGTGGCATAGTTGTATAATTGTCCACAAATATAAAGAAGTTACAAGTGTAAGATGTATCAGTTCTAACATGAGCGTCGACAAGTTCGGACGCTACTCCGCATTAGGAGTGCAAGTTGGAGAAGACAGAAAAAGAAGCGGATTACCGCAAACACCTGAAAGTGACTATAACATAAGTAATAAACGTTTAAAATTAGTTAAAGATCCAGAAGAAGATACTGATGGAGCAAATTTAAAGACAGTAAAAGAAGCTACTTCAACATAATTGAAATTACATAAGAATACTTATGATGTTAAATCACATAGATTAATTAATGTTGGTAAACCAACTGAAGTTTCTGATGCAATTACTAAAGAGTACTTATCATCTGAACTTTCAAATACTTTAAAATTGCAATGGGGTAACAACTTAAAAGATGGACAAACATATGATGCTGGAAATTATAGAATAACCAACGTGGGAAATCCCAAAAATGATAAAGATTCAGTTAATAAAGAATATTTACATTCTATAATACCGGAAAAAACTGAACATGGATTTTCTTTTTATAAATTTATTATAAATGACATTGGATACCCAAAGGAAGACGGTGATGCTGTAAACCTAAAATACATCAAGGACAACTGTATTTTACAAGATGTTAATGAAATCGATTGTCATGGTAAAACATTGACAAATGTAAAGTTTGGTTCTCAACCAAAAGATGCTGTTACTATGGAACAATTATCTAAAGAATTAAAAAAGGAAACATCCAATTTTGTAAAACATGAAGATGCCGTGTTAAAGCGGGGAGATAAATTTATACATGGAAATGAAAAGTTTAATTTAATGCAAGGAAATAATGATGAATGGGATGCACTACATAAAACAATAACAAATGGAAGATTTGGTATAAAAGATTCAGATGTACCTCTAATGGTACAAACATTAATTGCGAGTGGTGGTACATTAGGTACATACAATGGTCGTAATAGAAGAATAAAAGATATTTATCCTGGTTACGAAGAAAATGATTGTGTTACAATGAAACAAACAATAACTTGGGATAAACACTTTGGGACCAAATATGATGCAAAGATGAAGAAAATAATTAATATTTTACCAGGTGAAGATTCAAATGATGCTGCTACTATTGGACAAGTCATAAAAACATCAAAAAGTGATTCAACAGCTTACACATGTAATGATAAACGTATTATGCAATTACATGATCCTCAACATCCAAAAGATGCTGTAAATTTAGATTGTTTAATAAGAATAGTGGGCAATTTACTTATTGATACCCATAATCATATAGCTAGTACAACGAGACATGTGATAATTCAACCCGATGAACGAGAAGCTTGGATTAAAAATAGAATTATAAATCAGTATATCATTAATTTGAATAACTAAGTGTTTAAATATAAAAAATTATACATAACTTATTCATTTATGTAAAGTATCTTGTGGAGTAAACACACCAGTTTATATAAGACTACATAATGAAGGCTGTATCACTCAGTCATCATCAAGACAGCAACAAGAGAGGACGTGGTATAACTTCAGCTGCGTTATCCCTGCTTAAACGGATACCTGTTGGTGCTGTTGTAAATCAAGCGATAGACGCTCTACCATACGAATTACATATTCCTGGAGGTTATCAATATTGTGGACCTGGAACTAAGTTGGCAAAACGTTTAGCAAGAGGAGATCCTGGAATTAATAAATTAGATCAAGCTTGCAAACAACACGATATAGCATATTAAAAGTTTAAATATTCAACAAATAGATCAATAGCAGATAAAATTCTAGCAGAAAAAGCTTGGCAAAGAGTAAAATCAAGTGACGCAAGTATTGCAGAAAAAGCAGCGGCTTGGGCAGTAACAACAGCCATGAAGACAAAAGCTAAGTTTGGTGGTGGAAGACGACGTCGCAGAGGAAGACCTGCAAAAAGAAGAGCTCCCAAAAAAGGTGGAAATATTAGAAAGAGACGTCGTAGAACTCGTAAAGCAAAAGTAAAAAAGGCTTCTGTTTGGTCAATGGTAAAAAACGGAGCAGGTTTATACCTAAGACCGTACCGTGTGTACTAAATAAAAAGAATCAATTGATAATTCCAAATAAAGCCTTAACTAATCATCAGTTAAATGATTATGTAAAATGTTTGAAAATACCATTCTTTCGAGGAGTTTTTATGAAAGATGCATTACCAACTAAAATATGGAAAAATGAAACTGGAATAGTAAATTTGGATTCCACCTATGGTCCAGGCACTCATTGGGTATGCTATAAAAAGCTCGGACAAACCGTTTACTACTTTGACAGTTTTGGCAATCTACCACCGCCGAAAGAACTTCAACATTATTTTCAAAACTCCAAAAACATTTTTTACAATTACAAAAGAGAACAACCTAACAATACTGAAATATGTGGACATTTATGTTTGGAGTTTCTAGCGAAAATTGTCAGTCACCTTTAAGATGTCATCGTATACAGTGTCACTGAGTGGAAATTCATCCACATTAAAAAGTACGCTATTCCCAGCATTGCGTTTATCCAAGGAAAGATTATGGGAAGCGGCATTACTTGATTTGACTACCTACAATTCAATTCCTAATGTTACAGAAGGAAAAAACAATTTACTACATTATTATGAAACTAATGATGCTGCAGGAAAATACTCAGAATTGAAAATAATTACATTTCCTACTGGAGCTTATGAAATTGATGATATAAACCAATTATTACAGAAAAAACTCGGAGAAGATAATATCACAATCAAAGGAAACAATAATACTTTAAAAGCAGAAATAACTTCAAAATATTATATAGATGTTGGAATTAAAAACTCTATTGGCAGTTTACTTGGATTTACAGATACAAAAAAGAAAATCTTAACTCCTGGAACTACTCATTCAGGTGATACAACTGTTACAATATTGAAAGTAAATAGTATTGATGTAACATGTAATATTATACATGGATCATATAGAGAAGGAGTGAATCAGCATATTTTACATACATTTTATCCAACAGTTGCTCCAGGTTTTAAAATTGTTGAGAAGCCACAAAACTTGATATACCTACCATTAAACACCAGTTTCATTTCAGACATCGTACTGAACATATTGGATCAAGACGGTCATAGTGTTGACTTTAGAGGAGAAACAATTACTATACGATTACACATCAGAGCGGCAACATAAAAGTCAACATGGGATTATCATTTAAACCACAACGGAAGAGTCGGGAGCTCAGAAGCTCCTCGACATTGGAAGAGTTAACATCAGACAACATTCGTTTTCTACAAAAGATTGGATTAAAACTTAACAACGATGGATACCCTGGATATATCTCAAGGACCGACATTCGACGAAACACTATGGGAAAAGGAATATCACACACACAACCCTTACACTTCATCAAAATTAAACAATAATGATGAAATAAGGATTCCCATTCAACAACAAGATATTTACACATTACCATGTGAAAGTTATTTGTACATCGAAGGAAGGGTATTAAAATTGGATGGAAAAACTGCTTCAACAGTTCCTTTTATAAATAACCCAATGGCATATCTTTTTGATGAAATAAGATATGAGATATCAGGGGTGACGGTTGATTCAACAAAAAAGGTTGGTATAACAACTACATTAAAAGGATTAACATCATTAACACCACATGAGAAAAATTCAATAGTCACCGCCGGATGGGTTGCTCCCGATAAAGACACTATAACACCTGCTTCCAACGGTCATTTTGATTTTCATGTACCTTTACGATTGCTTTTGG
This sequence comes from Neoaliturus tenellus, assembly GCA_030545055.2. Classification (NCBI taxonomy): domain Eukaryota; kingdom Metazoa; phylum Arthropoda; class Insecta; order Hemiptera; family Cicadellidae; genus Neoaliturus; species Neoaliturus tenellus. Next base: position 420,501 of record JAQYXR010000019.1, on the reverse strand, counting down.
GATTTGCTGAAGATTACAAAAGAGTTATAATAAATGTCAAACAAGAATTAGTATTACTCAGATCTTCAACTAATAAGGACTTAATACTTGCAGACCCTGCAACTACGGAAGATAAACTGGAATGGCAACTACAATTGGATAAAGTTGTTTGGAGAGTACCTCATGTAAGATTGGCTGATGAACATAGAATCGTATTGTTAAGAAAGTTAAAATCTGACCGTGACATTGTGATGCCATTCCGAAGTTGGGAATTTCATGAATACCCTACATTACCTCAAACAGAACGACAAACATGGACCGTCAAGACATCAACTTACTTGGAACGTGCAAGGTACATAATACTCGGTTTTCAAACTAAGCGAAAAGATGTTATTACTGCAAATGCTGGTCAATTTGATCACTGTAAAATAAAGAATTGTAAAGTTTTCCTAAACTCTCAATTCTTTCCATATGACAATTTAAATGTCATGTTTAGCAAAAAACGTGTTTCCATTTTATATGATATGTATGCAAGATTTCAATCATCATATTATAGAAAGACTAATACACCACTATTATCACCTGATCAGTACTATTCCAAAGCTCCAATAATTGTAATCGATTGTTCAAAACAAAATGAATCAGTAAAATCATCAAGTGTGGATATAAAAATTGAAATGGAATTTGAAGAACCAGTAGCAGATGAAACTTCGGCATACTGTCTAATTCTACATGATAAAATAGTTACTTACAGACCTCTGACCGGAATAGTGAAGAATGTACTTTAAAAAGAATTAGTACAACTACTGCAAAATATTGAGGTTAGAATTATCTTCCTTTATTTTTAAGGTTAGAATTTTGTTTCTAAAAGACAAGTTGAAAATAAACAATTATGTAATTGTATAAATTTCAAGGATTTTACAAAAAATATAAAAGCAAGAAAATAATTAGTAGAAACTTCATTCTATCTTCAACCGTCGTATGGGAAACATCGTTCGCAAGATGAATTCTACTAACGGAGAAGAAAATACACCTCTAATGGATGAAAATAGTTCTGATATAGAAAAACAAGTTAAACAAGAAATGGATGAATTCCTCAAGTTTAACAAACATAAGAAGAGAGGAGAAGAAGGAGAAGCTGAAAAAGAAGTGAAAAGAAAAAAGGTTGAAGTTAACATTACAACAAATATTTTAACAGAAGTATTTCTTCGAATTTTCTACCCTATTTCTTCATGCATGACAAAAAGTATATCGGTTGGAATTGTAAAATCATTGGATTATTTACCAATTGTTATGTTAAATCAAGGAAGTAAAATGGTTATCTTTACTGAAACTTCTTGGGATTCTCTAATGAAACATTTACATCTTTTGGAATGTTATTTAACTAACAACACATTTAGAAAAAGAACAAGATTAAGTTTATTAGAATCAAATATTGAAGTTGATATAATCAAACATCGTGGAGGACAAGTTGTTCGCTTCAAAGATTTAACTAGACATGATGTAAAATTACATTTCACTAAAGAAGAATTTTACACTTTAAGTTGTACTACCGGTCCTGTCACTAGATACTTAAAACAACTAGTATTTTCAAGTACAATAATTAAAGATTATCTAATCGATACATTGGACAGACAACCATTCATTCCAATTTTATATGGTCCTGTGGATACTTCAATTTTTAATCGAATACCTCAAGAAGTAGATATGTGGAGACAATTAAACAACTATCACACCAATTTTAATATAAACGAAGAAGCACAAGAAATAAAAGAAGAACAATCGTGTTTGTAATAACAGTCAGTTGTGGATGAGACTTCATCATGAACAAACGGGTTTCGTTTTCTACTGCATCACAGTTAATGGAAGTTAAAAGAGGTATAATTGAATTTCAAGCTTTTCGAGGGAATGATGGAAATTTCATTATTAAAGAATTAGTAATTTTGGATATGAACACATCTGTAATTTATCATTACTTGTTCAAACCTCCATTTCCATTCAATAAACTAACACCTAAAGCGAAAGTTACAAACAAATGGTTAAACAAACATTTTCACAACTTAAAATGGGATGAAGGTTTTATTCATTATAACATGATGCCACATATTATGAATCATTATTGTAAAGAGTTTAAAACTATCTACACAAGAGGATTGGAAAAAGCAAATTGGATACAATCATTTACAAGCAATGAAGTGATAAATGCAATAATAGATAGAGATTTCCAATGCTACTTTAATGAACTTTGTATTTCATCAAAAAGTTTTAAACATCGAAGGTCACAGTGTGCTTTGAAGAATGCCTACCGCTTGAATAATTTCCTTCAACAAAGTGGTGGGGGTAGCGTCAGTGGTGGGGGTAGTGTCAGTGGTGGGGGTAGTCTCGATAATAAAAGTGAGAGCGCTACCATGACACAGCATGAGTATTACTCGAACCTCCGAAGAGACAACATCTCCAACGGACATTCTTATTAACAAGAAGATTAGCATCAGCAAAAACATTAAGATGGCATCAAACAACTTACTTCAAAATTTAGTTGAACAATTCAACGCTCATTCAAAATCAACAATCCTACCTACGAAGAAATGTTCCGAGCTGAAAGAAGAAAAACACTACATCATTCATACAATAAAGAAGATGGAAACTTCAGTAGGTGATGCTATAAATTGCACATTGAGCGAGGCACCTTATACAATTGGTGATGAAGCAAAATTTCAAATCTTCCTACCAAAGCGCTTCGTACAACTACTACAAAATGAAGATCTTCGTATAATTCAACCCGGCGCACTCTATTTGGTATCACATGGACCAAGTGGAAACAACTCTACTGAACTTACAATTCATGTAACACCTACTACTGATTAGTTTGTACATAAAATTGTAAATATTTCTTTGTAATTGTTTCTCAATAAATATGATATAAACCTAAAAAAAAAAAAATAAAATAAAAAAGCAACATATTGTAATGTGTTTGTACATTACAATATGTTGCTTTTTTTAAAAATTCCATGGGATGACCTTGACCCAATTTTGTGTGATAATAAAAGTGAAAATTAACTTGTGAAATTCATTAGTCTACGACTACCTTTCGTACCGTACACATCTCACTCTCTATCACTAAATACAAAACTTCAACATGTCCCTAAAGGTTAAGTGTGCATCTTATGATACCAACACCATAACTACTTTTGAACAACTTGAAGATTTAACTAACGAAATGCGAGTTTTACTTACCGGTGGTTATCACTTAACTGTTGATGTTAGTGCTACTAATACAAGGATGTTCACTAAAACAAAATATTGCGATGATGAAATATTTTTTTCTACACAACCTACAACTTCTTCATCGCCAGCTGGTCAACATAACGTCAAGTTCCAGAAGTATTACCAATGTTGAATAACTTTTAATAAATAAAATTACAACTAAGGAATCACGTGATCAATGTCAAGTTCATAAAAAGGATGTAACAGTTTGATAAATAATCATTCGCTTCTCAGCTCTCGCCACGACAAGATCTATTCTAGAAAATGTTATACAGAATGATGATTGAACTTGATGGGAAAATCTATGGAAAAGATTATAACACTGTTGAACAAATGACTCAAGATTTAGATGTATTAACTAAAGAAGGATATCAAGCTAAATTAATTTTAAAATTTCCTGAAGTACATCCACTATCAACAGAAGAACTTATTGCTATGGCTAAGGCAGAGAGAGAAAAAAAGTCTGAAGAAAACAAACAGAAACAAACTTCCTAAATTTCAATAATCCTTACACTTGTAAGGTATAATTTTTTAAAACTCCATTTGGATGACCTTGAAATTACCCCTACCACTTTTCATAGTACATAAAACTCGCTATTCATCACTATACAATCTTATTCTTTCACTAGACTCCGCAGCATCAACATGGAAGAGCAAAAATACAAGTACAAACCTCGTTACTGTTGTGAACAACAGTGTACAGATTTAGGACCAATGATGGTGGATGGGTTAGCTTGTACTAAATGTGAATTCTTCGGATCTTGTTATTGCAAATGTAAAACAAAACAACTACCGCCACCGGAATTGCGAACTTTCAAATTTTACAAATCAAGATATTTTCATACATGTTGTCCTCAAAGATGTTTCAAATTTCACCCTCTAGATCTTGCTCATTGTCAACGCACCAAGTCTCATCAAGATGATTTTTGTACACATATGATAAAAAGATGTAAATACAGATCAGATTGGTATTCCGATCCTGTAGAACCATCAAATGTATAATTTCAGTTTTACACTCTTTTTTAAAACTTCAATTGGATGACCTTGAGATTTCCCCCACCACTAGTTCTAATTTTTATATAATATTAAATCATTCCACTTCCAACACTCTAACTAACAACATGGAAGGAAAATTTATCAAGTTTGAACATATAATAACTGACAGGGAGGAGATGGAAGAATTGTTTCAAAACTTACTTTCTGTCATTGACGAATATCCTATAAGATGGTTCAGAATTGTAGTTCAATATTTAAATCCTGGTGAATTGTTTTCTTCATCAAGTGAAGAAGATGAAACAACTACTTCGGTTCAAATAATTGAATTAAAAGACGAAGAAGAAGAACTAAACGTTTTATTCAATCATAAGCTCAAGGTCCCCTATATAAAAGCCCCCTCCCTAGACAGCCCCCCTCCCTAAACGCCTGCTCAAGGTCACCATTATATAAGCCCCCTCCCTAGGCGCTGATCCTCATTCGATTGCCCACTCTCTAACGATGAACACCTCTCCATTGGCACGAATGAATGCTAGTTTTGAAATAAACTCAAAAGAAGATTTACAAGAAATATTTAATACTTTAAATGAACTTATAGATAAATTTAACACTATTACAATGAATTTGGAAATAACTTACGCTTGTCCTATTTGTGATAAGGTTCAAAGTTCTGATGAAGACAGTTTACTAAATCTTACTCCTCTTACCCCTCTACAGTCGGACACAACTTCTGAGGCAAATGATGAGCAGCATCTTTCCCCCACCACTTCTATGTAACAACGCTCTTTCCCCCCACCACTTCTTTATTTAACCGACATTTCCCTCTTTCCATTCTCATTCCATCGTCGCCTCTTCAACTATCAACATCGCTTGTTTCAAAATTTCAAAAAAACACAAACATGATGGATATGATGGATGAAGTTCCATTTGTAACAAGGATGGAAGAGGATAAATTGAAATTGGAAATCAAACGATTGGAAATGGAACGGTAAAACCAACTCGAGATGTTACGTTTGTTCAAACTTTTTAAATACATCATCTGGGGACTCTGCGTTTACCTTCTCATCGTCGTCGGTGTTTGTGTTTACAACTCTGTAGTTCATCACAAAACTTCAACTTGTTTAAACACTGCTGTCACACATTGATTGTATGTTTTTCACAAATAAAATTCACAAACCTAATTCTATACCTATCCCGCTATCACCAGAGTTAGTTCCACTCTCCGAACTATTACTCCGGTGGTAGGGGGATAGGGTTTTTTAAAACTTACTCTGGATGACCTTGATATACTTTTCATAACCCAATTGTCAAGTTGAATTTCAAATTTCAAATAACATCTGCTCCCCCACCGGAAGCTATATGGCATGGCATATGGCGACAGCATCTGATTTGCCATCTGGCCGATGGCAGCTGGCGTGGCAGCTGCTGGCAAATGACACGACTTCCGTTTTGAAAGTAACCAAACCCCACTAATCTCTTTTTATTTTCCTGCTTGCTCTATTACAGTGTACAGTGTACAGTGTGTATGAAAATGGAAGAAACTCATAAACAAGTGCTTGAGCGAGGCTGGGGTAAACTTTTACTGCTGTCAAGCTAAAACAAGCTCCAGAGCAGGGGACCTAAGGTATATTAATTTATGGGTATTCTTGGCGATAGTCCACACTTTTGTTCTGTTATTATCTTGAATAGCAAAAATGCCCTATGAATTTTAAGACCATTTTTTAACCAAGTATTTTTGCATAAACTTTTTGTTTTATGATTTTCAATACAGCCTGCAATTAATTATCTTGTCATGCTGTTTGTATTAACTTAACCCTAATGTGATGATTTTTAAGTATTCGCATAATTGTAAGCCTAATAAGGGGTTATTATTCTCATATGCTTGTATCCTTAAACAATAATAATTGAACCACCTTCACTTTTAATGTACTATCGTTAGATTTGAACAATTCACGTAAACCTAGCTATTTGTAGGCTACATGTAAACCCCAAAACTAGGTTTTATGTAAAATTTACGTTATGAATTAATAAAACAAAAAATCGGGCGTTTTTTTTTTTTTTTTTTTTTTTAATAACAGACCAATTGCTATGCTTCATGCACCTAAAACTACGGTTTCTATTATTACAAGCAATCTGGCTTTAGTCCTGCATGTTCTGAACCTGTAAATAATTGGTATGCCTATAATCCTATGATACAAATGAATAAATGTATCAAACACTAGCCCTTTACCTGTTCTTCGAACGGAAGAGGAGGGCTAGTTTATTAAAGAATTATGTTTGTTATTTCCTATTTTGTGAAAAAAGAGAAAATGTTTTCACTTTTGAGTTAGAATTATATGTATTTTTTAACCCTTTTTGTCACAAATTGGTTAAACACTTAACATTAATAAGGGGATTAACTTTTATAGTTCTTTATATATTTAACATATTTGTTATGACTTTTTCCCTGGACTTAGGATCAAGGACAAACCTTTGTTACATTTTATGAATCTTTTAGCCTTAATTTTTATATACCAATGCTATTACCCATTTCAACAGCAGTGCGATGTAGATTTATCAACAGAGTGTGTGCTGTATACAGCACATAACTTACACATACACAGGAAGAGAGGTTATATATTGAACGATACCATCTATATCCGACACATCACCACATATACCATAAGGCCCATTTTAGGGGCCAGTGTAACTGTTAAACTATTTCCGGTCAAATACAAATTACATAAAATAATTCTAGGCATTTGTCAGTTACAACCAACTATCATGTCTACCGTTGATATGATCTAATTCCTACTAATAATTTCTGCGCTTGGTGGCTTGTATTTATTTTGTATATTTTATTCTTTCACGGATAGGCTATACCTCAAAACTATGTTTTATTATAAGTTTACCATATTAAACGAACTTTCTCTTTGGTCTGGTTGATTAGCCCATGACTTTAAGTCCATCGCTAAATTTAATTTGATTAAAAGTTCTGATAATAATTAATTTAATTTTGTGAGCATGCACGAAATGTTTGATACTCTATAAACCTTGAAAAACTAGAGGTATAAATATTTATATATACTACTTGTTAGGTTCTAAACAACATTGTATTATTTTTTCATGAAATAATTTAATTTCGTGACGGCTTTGGGGAACGTTGGCATTTAAACTTATCTGAAAAACTTCATGAAGAGGTTGAATATTAGAGAGGTAAAACTTCTTTCTCTGTCAGTCAGAAGTCTCCGACGTCCTCTGAGCTCAAAACACTGAGAAGTTGATGGTTTGGAAATTACTCAAGAAATTACTGAGGGTCGTGATTGTTGAAGCAAATTATTGGAATCTGAAGATTGTAATGGAAGATGATCAGTCTTTTGTTATGTTAATTTGCTTAAGACATATATTTAAATTCACATTATGATAGTTTTGTCTTCGAAGGCAAATACAGGTACTGTTAAATATGCATTTTATATATATGTGAACTATGAGTGAGTTTGTTTATACTTATTAAAAATTATAAACTATTTAGTAGTAGAAAATTAAAATTGTTTGCATATTTACATAGTGCACATTTTCATTGGGAGCTCAAACTTACACATATATAAATTCAAAGAAATATTACAATTGATTGCTATTTCAACCTTTTTAGTTATATAATAAATAAAAATTATTTCCTTGAATGCAAAAATAACTGGATAACCCTGTAACTAGATCGAAGACTAGTTACATCCACTGTATTATCAGAATAAGTTTGAATATTTTACAGACGTAACCACATCATTAAAATTTGCATGTTCTGAAAATTCTAACCCATAATCTCTCAATTATGGAAACTACGAATGAAACAGAGCGGATATATTTATTATTCTGTATGTGAATGATTTTGTTTCAATGGTAGTATTCAATTGTTGCTGTTAAATGGCAGTAATTAAAAAGGTTAATAATATATTACCTATATTCATTTTAAACAAATACTACTCAGAATCTGAATCAGATTTATCTGTCACATTAATTTACAATTTAAACATTTAACACGTCACAATTACACTAATATACATACTAAAATCATTTTCAATATACACATAATAAATAACCAGAGAAAAACTATGCAAACTAAATACAGGAGATAAACTTAACAATGGTACTTAGATAATAAAATTGGTAATAATAGAATATAAAATAATTTCCATGAAATTGTCATCTGCAAAAGGTTTAGCCAATGATTAATAAACATTTATTAACAAAACAGCCTTTAGCACTGCTTAGAATCGTATGGTTTTAAGGTGGCTGGCAATTTCTTATATACTTTTAAGGCCAGGCGCACACGGGCGATTTTTTTAATTGGCCGATTAAAAAATCGGCCTATTAAAAATCGCCCTCGATCTATGTTTAAGTTCAAAGTTCAAAGTTCAAAGTACTTTATTCAGGAAAAAAGACAATACAGTATTAAACACAATCCTCCCAATGCGAGGGAGCAAAACAAAACAGAGCGTGCGGGAGTGCAGTTGGACATTATACATGTGAATATGATATCAGTCTATTTTGCAGTTATTTGGACTTCAGGCATTCCACTGTTCTCATGTTTCGGTAAAAATTAACACGCAAGCAATAACTAATCAGAAATAAGTTACTTAAACCACATTAAATATAAACACAATAAATAAATAAATATCGCAACTATAACAAGACAGTAACAATAAATATGATCTACAATAACAAAACTATCGATAAATAAATAAATAAGTATACAAATATTAGTTGATAAATTACTCACTGTCTGCAACAAATTGATAAGCTTTCATTTTTAATTTATGTCTCTTTGTAAATAAAAATTGATTCCCATATTTAATGATAAAATCATTAAACACTTTTGGCCCTATGTAAAACAGTTGATGCCTACTTAACTCTTTTGTAAAAAATGGAATATTTATATGTGAATATGTGAAGGCGCACACGTAGCGATTGTTTTCGCGTGGCAGTTCTCATTCTGTGTGATATAAAATGGACTTTGTAGAGCTAACGTGTGTTTGTGCACTACTGATGCGGGCTAGAAAAAAAAGAAAACACCGTAGGTATTGGGTACATTGTAAGTCAGAGACTTATAAATGGACAGTTTCATAAGATATATAACAACTTACGAGATGACGATAGGAAATTCTTTAACTACTACAGAATGTTAAAAAAAAGTTTTGATGCTTTGTTATCAATTGTGGGCACACATATACAACAAGACAAACAAGTCACCGGTGACTGCGGAGCTCGAGTAGCTACTGACGGGCGATCGGCCGACTATCGCCTCGCCCACAAATCTGTGGCTTGACACAGATTTTAAAATCGGCGCTACTTTTCATCGCCTGTGTACGCGGTCCCATTCCTTCCAATGATGCACAGACTAGGTGATGAAAAAATTGCCTTAAAATAATCGCCCGTGTGCGCCTAGCCTAACCCCACCTAAAAAGGTCCTTTTTCCAAAAGTGACAGTCTGTGAACCGGATACTGTAGAAGCTCCTGATTCCTCGTATTACATCCATGCTGCCGATGATGATCCTGCGTCAGATGCTGGTTTGATCTAAGGAACATCACCACCTCAAACGTAAAAGAAAAGGAGTGTCAGTATCACAAGCTGCTCAAACAAGGGTCTACACGAATCTCTGCTATTGGCACCAGGAATCAGACGTATAAACACTCTTCCTGTAGTAGAAGAATACGAGCCGTAGGATACCATTTCATATTTCAGTTGGCTGTAAAAATGCGAGTGGCATATTGATTTTATTGTTTTATTGTCAACTAAGGAAAGCATAACTCTAATTGAAAAACAGGTAGTTCCTATTTTTTGTACAGATTTTTGTAATATGTTCACTCCAGTTTATATTGGTAGGCCTATATACAATCAGGCCTAGAAATTTTGTATTCTCAGTAATCGTCAGATCATTTTACTTGTGGGAGGTTTTGGTCATTATGTATAATTTTAAATAGAGTAAGTTTAGTCTTATCTACATTACATTTCATGGTATACCAATCACATAACTGCTCTTGGTCTCTACCAGACTGGGTTGTATCTTTTAAGTGGGTTCAATTTATTTCCGGGCCACAACATGAACAATGTAATAACGTTTAATGACGGTAACAGACCGCATTTACGGTAGTAATAACCGAGCAATATAGCCGTTAGCCCTAGTCGAGACAATGTATTTGTTAATTTTCTTAAATTAGACTATTAATCATATGTTCTGTTCGAAATGTGATTTATTACAAAAACTATGCTAAAATTGTTAGTTATAAACTGACACGTTATTACATATTAAACTAGATATGTAGTGGTTTTTATATCTATGCAAAATATTTAACTAAGAGTCTTCAATACCTCCGCCATTTTGATTTTTATTACTATAAGAACAATGTTAATTATAGGTTTCATTGAAACACTTTATCTCGATAATCTTGCATCAGACTCGCATGAAACTTGAATATGTTCCCCATAATGGTATGACAGTTCATATGACGTCGATAAATGGTTTAATAAATTTCCTAAATTTTTTTATCGTGGTTTATAAATGGTGTTATTATACATTGTTTTTTATTCGTTATTCAAGTGAATAATTGTTTTAATTAATTTTCTATCACGTCAAATGAAGGTAACATTTAAAATGACATCAAGTTTGTAATTTTCAGACTAAAAACAAACTCACAGTAATGTTTCAAATTTATCATATTTTTTAAGGAACCAAATGCCGAAATGGCGTAGGTACTGCGCACTCTTACTTGTTTAGTAGAAATCAAACTAATCATAAACGGAACAGCGAGTTCATAATGTTATGAAAGACGAATAGTATAGTTAAAATTCCCCTTGTATTGATTTAGAAATTGTCACAGTCATATAGATAATGTGTAATTTATGCAAACTTCTAATTCAATCGGCACAGAGAGTTGTGTGTTAAGGGAATATAAAATAAAATAGAACCATCGATAAACTATAAAAAAATTAATATGTCGTTTTTAAGTAGGTTAAAAGCCAAGTAATTTATACCTCATTGTATATCATTAACTATCATAAATCATTCTGCCAATGTTATGTGAAACTGTGTACACTTTATAAAGGTTTACCAGAGTTTCCTTCAATGTTTAAATCGTTCCAATGAATTCTCTTTTAACGGAAACCGATAACATTTATTTGGTCGTTCATGAAACTTTGACAGGATTAAATAACAAACGGCAACCAATCCGAACTCTGAATTGAATCCCATGTAAAATTCTTCGTCTGAAATTGCTCAATGACAAAATAATATTGAAGTTGTAGATGTGAAGAAGGCATCAATATTATATTATTTTAAAATTAAATTGAAGCATCTTTAATTAAATTACTAAAATAAGATTGTATGTCACACATAAAAAAGTATATATAAAAAGATATATAAAAAGTATATATAAAAAGTATATATATATAATATAAAAGTATATATAAAAAAGTACACATAAAAAAGTACATGTCACATAAAAAAGTAATGAAAAGGTTTATGTTGTCAGTTTAACAAGCTATAAGCTTTTGATATTATGACTGTAAAAATCCAAACAACATTTACCTAAAACAAAATAACAGATAATCACAATGCAATCATTATTTAGGACGGAGACGCTATTTCAGTACTTCAAAGTTAATATTAAAAAACTATGAGCAAATAAACGCTTTGTGTACCTTATTATTGTATTTTAGTGTTAATTGTTTATTCATTAATAAACAAAACAACAACTAATGGCACCTGTGTAAAGTTTAACAAATAATTACATTAAAATTAATATTTTGCAGTCCACTTTGATCTGCAGGGTTAATAAGTAGGATAATGTACAGAAACTAGTAGGGATAGAGTAGATAGAGTTACATAGTTATTCTTTACACCACAGACAAAACACTCTGGCCTATTATAAAGACACTTTTTGGTTTTTTTTTACACCATAAACATATTAGTTCCATTAATTGACTCAATAAGATATTACTCAATTAAAGATGGCATCATTATTGAAATTGGTTATATTTCATTGTAAATAATCATTCATTGAAACGTTGTTAACTTTCTGGGGGTTCTATTTTTTTTTTTTTTTTTTCTTTGTTATTGCTTTTATAAGTCAACGGAAAGCAAGACGGTTAAATGATAGAATGAGAAAGGTATGACTATTATCTAAAACGAAAACAAAACCAATTATTGTAATTGACCACAGACGGTGCCTTATAATTGATTATAAATTTCGGCGGGCATTATAACTGATCATTAAAAGCAGGACGTGCATTTTTAGAGACATAAACAGTTTTAAGATATTAAGGGGGCGGTCTACCCCTGGCGCGCACCCAAATGCAAGGGGTTTTTAGAATCGTGTTATCTTCTGCCAAATGAAGCCTAGAGCTATAAATAAGGTGTCATATTAAAGAAGAATATCGGTACTAATTTTCCTCTGTTACACTTTTGTAATTAGTTCATTAAAACCAATAGAAAATTTCAGTTAAAAATCTATAAAAACAGATGATTTCAGACAGTTATAGCTGAAAATATAAATTTTATTTTAAAATTCTAAAAAGATAGCCGATTAGATCCTTTTTTCTACTTTAAAAAAAAAGTTAACAGGCAATCTCTATCTTAAGTGATTAGTTTTAAAACACGATCCCCGTAAACCTCTGCATTTACAAAACTAAAAACAGATGATTTTGGACGGTTATTACTGAAATTAGAAATTTTATTTAAAAATTCTAAAAAGATAGCCGACTAGATAATATTTTCTACTTTTCGAAAAAGTTAACAGCCAATCTCTATCTTAATTAGTTAATTTTAAAACATGATCCCCGTAAACCTCTGCAGCCATCAAACTCGCCTAGCGCTACGGCCGCGAGCGGCATTCGACATTGTTGTTGTTTTGGCTGGGGTAGACCGCCCCCTTAAAGGCAAATATGACGACATCGCTTGTTGAAGATTGCAGATAATTGGTCAGCAGATAAAATCTCTTGTTCCCCTCATCGTCATCAGGTTCATCCGGGGCTGAGCAATCAGCTGTTGATGTTTCGTTCCACTCCATTGTTGTCGATGGCGAGTGTTTGATCACACAACAGTTTTCTTTTTTCAGTTACATCAACCCAAATAATAGCTAGGAACATTTTATTCATTAAATGTTACAAAATACCTAGTTAATTCAATGTTTGATTATTTAAATAACATTACCTGGAGGCCGAGAATTTTATCGTCAAACTTAAAAAAGTACGTGGTCTATAAATATTGCTCACAGTCTGAAGGCCTCTAATGCTAAGCCCAAAGGATTTTTTTTTTTTAAGAGTTCGTTCGTTTCACTCACTCGTCTTTATTTTAATGAAGAACATTTTTATGTAGGACTATTATAGGGCTCTGCACTCTGGTATCAGTTTTTTGGGACTGTAGAGTTTTTTGGGACACGTGGAGTTTATCTTTAAGGTTAACAACTATCTGCAATTCTCTTGGTTGCTTTGTCCTTTTACTTTACTTGTATTGATTTAAATAGCCACTATCACGAAAATTAAATACTGTTTAATAACTGATAAATAATATTTATTATAGTACTATTCTGTGATTCTGTCACTGGTTACAATGTAAAAAACACATATTTGAACTAGAGCATGGGGTTTGTGCTTTGACAGTTAAATCAGCTAAATCAGCTACTTTCAGCAACTCTTTTGTTTGGATTTTAATTTTTATAGGACCAATGTTAATTTTCATGATTTCAGTTAAAGATTATAACGAAATAAGATTTTCCCTAGCATAGAGGACTCTAAATAAATTATTTTTATTCGAGATATAATTTTTTTGTAAAGTTTGAAGACAATTGTTTGAGCCATTTTTGAGATGTCTGCGCATACAAACATCAATATATACGGACAATTAGAAGGTAGGATTTAAATCTAGCTTTCGTGGACAACAAGAATAATTCATTCCACGCTGAATCGATTAAAAAGTTACAATCACTGTTTCGTAGATTTTTACAAGCTTTAAGTTTTTTCAATAAATTCACTATTTTAGTAAATTATACAGCTGATACACTGTGTGTATATTGAGCAATGAATTGTGAAAAGAAATAACAATACTGTTGTTTAAAAGTGGGATTACAGAACAATTACACTTTTACAGAGGAATATAAATACCTATAAAGGTATTTTTGTGAAACGACTTTCCTTGTCTGAAAAGGTTCAAGGGCATTTTGAAAATATGTTTAAACAGTTACAGTTACAGAACAGTTATAAACCACTTAATTTTATTTTAATCAGATGAAGTGATTGCTAGGAGAAAAATCGCAAAAAATACATTCGTAACAAGCGAGGAAATGAAACCCAGGGCAACAAAAGGCTACGTGTACTTTTACACAGACTTATGAAGAGGTTTTGAACACGGCAGAAGCATTGTTCGACAACATTATTGCTGTTGTACGCCAACAAGAGTCACTCCAAACTTGCAACACTGAGTGCAATTTGGCCTTTTCAAGTTACACAGTCCAGTTCGCCTTTTATGACCTAAATTTGTGGTTTTAATGCTTGTAAATAATTTTCTTTTAAAGAAGTGCAGTTTTGACCCAACCGATCTCAATACAGTAGGTTTAAAATTTGATATTAATTTAAATATATATTTTTTATGTTATCTATCAAACCTTTAAAAATAACACAGAATGTAATTAAAATTTATTAAACCCAGAGACACACCTAATTCCTTGTACGTTTTGATTATAAAGATATATATATATAAATATACAAAATACAATGACAAAAATAAGATTAAAAACACCGAAAGTAAATATTTAATAAAATACATTAAAACCATTTTTTATTAAAAGTATTAAATCCTAAACGGAATAAAAATTAATTGAACATTATATGTACATTTAACAGATCTGAAAAGATCATTCTACGATGCTCATTTCAATAATTTTCACTGGACCTTCTAATTCACAAGTTTTCAATCAAAGAGATTGTTTGGGTTCGTGTTTTACATTCTTGTCAGTTCTTGACACCAGCAGCCCTCCCCGCAAAGAGCCGCATTCCATCTCATTTGTCGTCGCATAGTCTCCTCTGGCCGAATATACCTTCATGTTATGTTTTTTTCTTAAGTCTAATTTCAGTCAGGCCTAAATAGGCACATGGAAAAATCATGATACACTTGTACTTCAGTTAGACCCTCGGAGCCCTTTATGGTTAGTGTGATTCGTGATATTTCTATTCACTTTTTTTGCTGATATCAACGCCAATGGCATTTTTGTTTAGTGTACTAAACGATTTTAAAGAAAGCACTCCAAACCCCTCAAAGTCTGTGGGCATCCCGGGGATCGAACCCGTGACCTCAAGAATTGAAGTCCAAGACGCTAGCGTTAGGCTAGCAAAACACCCCTATTAAAGTTTTTATACTTATTTGATATATTGGAAAATTTTCCTAAATCATAAAAAAAACTTTGTTAAATGTGCAGCAAAACATTGTCATATATTAACAGATTAACTATATGAACTATATGAACTATATGATAGCTAGGTAACTGATTAGATATAGGAATTGCCTTTAATACCAAAGTTTACTGGAAAAGTTAGTAGATTTTTAAATGTTCGTTACTAGGTCCAGTCGCCACTTGACATTGGGCATAATTAAATATGCTATAGAACAACTGGGCGACCAACTTTATAATATAGCAACTACAGGGTTTGGACTGTTCAACACCAAAACGTTATAAAAATGCCTTCGGGGTAGAAATAAACTAAATAAATAAATAAGCTAATAAAAATATGTAATGTTCCTAATATTTTGAACGTTTATCACATAAACTATGAATTTTAGATTTGAATGATTTCCTAAAACAAATCTTTTAATTTAAGACTTAATGTCATCAGTCCATACTTTCTACGATCATTTTCTAAAATAAAAAAGTTCTACTCGAAGACAAACAATTTCAAGAAAATGCAAATCTAGCAATTTGAATATAAAATTTCACCCTAAAATCTATTGTTCAAAAAGGAATTAAAAATAAAGGACTAAATTAATCCTACAACTACATATCAATGGATTACATCATCAGTAATTGTTTTACTTATGACGTTTGCATTTCAACCAGATTAAACTAAGCTTTGCTTAGAATTCAACATTGTATTACAGAGTATATAATGATCTGTTAAATGTAACTTTAGTAAGGGCTAAGTGGTTTGGGAAATGATTCAAGCATATTTTATTAAATGTAATCTCACAAAAAGCAACTTCATGTATGATCAGAAAATCTCTTGAAAGCTCTCGTAACTCAAACTGATATTGTACACACTGGAGGACGTTTTAAATCTTCTACCAACATATTTAAACACACTGTATTTATTTCATGCAATACATTTAAGGGGATGGATTATTTTGGCCGTTTACATTTACAGACTATAATCTAATATAAACTAATAATATAAAACTCCGAAATTATATAAAGATTGTCTATATTAGTACTGAAAGTAAATTATTAACGATCTTTCTCCAACAAAGATTACTTACCAGATATACAAACAATAGCGAATAAGTTATTACGTAATTTTAATATTGTGTTGTTACTCATGAATTTTATTTCTCTTTAACAAAAAATCCTGTTTATAAAACAATAGATATATTTTTATGCAAGGATTGTACTACAGAGAGTGAATGAAATCCCTACATACACTACTTTATCTAAGACCAACTTAACTTCTGTAAATCACAGTAAAATACTAATAACAAAAATTCCGAATATTTCTAGGTTATAAAAGTTCATCCATAAAAAACGTATCCAACCCCCGATGACGGTTGACGAAATTGCCGTCCTGGCACTAATTTAAATCACACTTTTTCACAGAAAACACTAAATATGAATCGTAATCGTAATCAGCTGATGTACGAATTGTTTAATGTGTATGATAATTATGGTACTTTTTTTGTCAAATTCCGAGCTGTCATTGTTCAGGAACCAGTAGTTTAACGTAACTAATTCATCTTTAAGATCTTATGAGTTCTATTGATGTTGAAATTCAAACCAACTTGTTTGAATTTTGTTTAATAATATACCTCTGTATGAAGTTACTTGTAATATATTGGTGCTTATTGAAACACCTATAGGTAAAAAAAAGTTAAAACCAACAGGCATTTTAATTTTGTATATAAAAAGAACCAAGTGAAGAAGGATAAAGTGAAAATATTGTGAATTTAGTGTCCAAAATTATAAATACTTAAACTGTTACTACACAAACAGGTGAAATATTTGGGAACACCTTCAATACTTTAAAATCCGCTCTCAGGAAATCGGCTTAGAAATGTCAAAATAAATCTGTCGAGCATGAATACCCTTTAAAAATGTTTTAACTAATTCGTCATGGAATATTACTTATCTTTTTTCAACATTAATTTTTATATCTAAACGCCAAGTGTTATCGAAGCTTTTTTATATAATGATAAAATGCATTTATTTTGTATTAATATATATATATATATATATATATATATATATATATATATATATATATATATATATATATATATATATATATATATATATATATTTTAAATATGAAGACTTTTGTCTGTAGGGCTACTAATATTATTAATTAAAAAAACATTTTGAAAATTTTGAAAAAAGGGTACTTTGTTTCAAAATGTTTTTTGAATTAATATATATATATATATATATATATATATTATATATTATATATTAAATTTGTGGTTTATTTGTATAACAGGAAATTTAAATCTTCACAATAAACGAACCAAAATAATACAATATAACTTACTTTGGAATACTAGAAAAATATCACACTAATGATGTGTTTACTCAAGGGAAGTTTATTATTTTTTGTTAAATATTAATGATCGTACGATAATATAGTTTATGTTTTTTAAACATTTTCCTCTGTACGGTTGTCACATGTGGAGTAACAAGACATTATTACATGCGTTGAATCGTCATTGATGATAGGAGTGTATTATCCCAAACGACGTGAAGTTCACTCTTCGTTTACAAAAAGAACAAAGGGATTTTTATTTTACTTACAAAAATAGATTATTCTCTTTTATTTCAAGTACCAGTTTAACCGAGCCTTGCTCGTTGGTTTTAATTCACTTTTGTTATAGCGTCATGGTAAAAAAGCAATTCCACCAACAACCAACTATACCTCTTCACAGTTAAAAGCTGTTTCAAAAAGTCTGCTTAACATTAATGTTTCTTTCTTTGTTTACATTTCGTTGTCATTTCGTTACCAAAATAGCAACCCATAAGACTAATGTTAAAAATTACGATTTCAAAACTGAATTTTAGACCAAATTCGATTGTTCCTAGGGTTGAGGCTGTTTCCAAACTTATTTTTTAAGCCAAAACACTCTTAAATGCAAAGTTTAAGCAAAATCTAACCGCTAGATTTCGAGATCGTGGAACACACATCCCTTCAGACATTGCTCGTATTATAGTATAGGATACCTAAACAGTTAGTTTAAGAACCATAAAGTTTATTAAGTTAAACACAAATACTTAGCATAACTGCTATTTGAATATCACAACACAGAACAATTAATTGATATTACTTTATTATCAACTTAAGTCGACCGGACATTTTACTATAAAGATCCGACCGACTGCGGATAGAGGAGTCGCCACTGGCGGTTATTGATATCCGATGACGTTAGGGATGAAAAATGTCCGTTATCTGGATATTTAAAGGCTAATGTTGTGGCTATTATTGCGGGAAACACACAGCGTTGCGTCGGTCGTTATACCGATTATCTCACTATGACATTGTTATATTCAATGCCTATAATGTTGCCTGAGGATTTTTTCATATAGAGATTTGGTGAAAATTAATCAGGTATAAAAAAACGTTAATAGATGCTGTAATTTTTAGGCTACGGATTTTGTGACAGCATTTGAATCATAACACTGAGTATAATTTAAAATTTAATAGTACCTGCAGCTCACTTTTGGAAGAAATCAGCTGGTAATAATAGATACATTATCAAAAAGGTTTTAACCAGTTTTTCAATTAACATTTTACATTAGGTTGTACATTGTATATCTGGCTGTTTGATTAAGCTGGTTGACAACACCTGCTGCTATGTTGACATTTAACTGATTCCCATATTTTCTTATGTAAGTAATAAAATCTGCATGGTTTTATAATAAATAAGTAACATTACTAGAAAATTTACTGTTTTGTAATACCTTGTTACTCTTCTACCACCCTGTGTTTAACTTTGTTAAGAACTGTGAAACAGAAGACAGAACTGTGTGATAGAAGTTTAAAGTCTATTAAAATTTTCTATTTTCTGTTGTAATGAGAGGTGTAAACAATAGGTGAAAGAAAACTGTATCAAAATATTAACAGTATGAAATTAGCGTAGTATTTAAGAACAATGTGGAAAGATTATTGACAAAAAATGAAACTGAAAAGAAATCTTTCTCTCTGACAATTCCTTGTCAAAAATATTTCTCAACGAAATATTTTTTTAGTCTAATTCTTTGAAGGACGTTACCGTACTTTAAGTATACGTTGATAATTATAAAGCGGACTATAATTTTCTTAGAATATTAACCCTTACTACGATAAAATGATGGGTTAAAACGTTTTAGACAATAATTTGCAATAGCAAATACACTACTACAATAATGTGAAAACCCATTTACCTCATTAAATAAAAAACTAATGAATATAAATCACGATTCAGTTTTCAGTTTTGTTACACAAAACTCATATAATTTTATATTAACTTTTTCAATAAGGTCGCAAAATGTGGGTCTTACTAAAGGGATAATTTCTAAGCATAATAAATCACAAATTTTTATTCAGCCAACCTAAAATCACAAACATGTATAAGGAAAAATCATCAGTTTAAAATTAGCAAGCAATAATTTAAACCCCAAAATAAATCGAATATCAGTAAGCCACTAAAATTTTCCAACTCTTCTAGTTAGAACGAATTATTTACAGTCGTTAGAGCTGTAATAAGTCACCAGACCAATTAAAGAGCTTTAATGGTGTTGTTAGCTTGATTCGTTGAGAAGCATTTAACCCGTGTAAGATAGAAAAGAAAATCATTGCGTTTGCTTTTAAATATTGAACTAGTATACGTGTTGCTCGAAATCGAGCGATTTTTTTACATGCAGTACAAATGTTACTTTAGCTCTAAATCAATGACATCCGACCAATCCAATAATGTGAATATCTTTAATCGCCAATAACTACACGTATTCACTGTTGATTATTAACAGATGTTTCAAATGCTTTATTCAGTCCCCAATGTTATTTAAATGGGAAATTTTGAGATTTCAATGTTGGATAGCGCATTTATTTTCAGTCCGATTCTCATAAATTTTTGGCGGAAACAACTACAGACTAAGCTCTATCCAACGACACCAAAAAATTGAAAATGTGTTAAAAATTGTAGGAGGAGTTCTCAAGACAAAAAAAACCCTTAGCGTATTGAATAAGTATAGATATGAGCTGTGTCATATCACGATAGTTTGGAAAGCGTTTTATTGGTATTATAAATATCTAAAGACAATAGAGATATTGTTTTATGATACAAAAATACTTTGTACATCATAGTGAAAATCAAATCGATAAAGTTTTGGGACAACATTTTTATTAAAGGTACAGCCACCATATAAAGCAATGCCATATAGGCGTTGTATTAGGTATTGTGAAATTAAATATGTTTTATCGTATTGTTTTTCCATGAGAGTGGAACAAAGTTTAAATTGAGGTAATCCAAATGTATCATAACCCCCGGCTGGTAGGGCTGGTGACATATTACACTGCATTTGCCAGATAAAGTGTTGCAATTAAAAAGAGCTGAGATATATTTTTGTGTTCCCCAACTTACTGCTAATGTTATTTTCATGAAAAAATTTACTTTCAAATAGGTGTTATTTATTCAACATTGAGATTAAGTTTATATAGTAAAAAAAATGAAAACATTTGGTAAACATTTGTATTTATTCAATAAACTAAAGTTCCAAATCTTTTACTTTCTTAATACTTGTAAAGCTAGATTTACACGTGAGAGTTTTCACTCTCAGAGAGTTTCATACTGTCAAGTGGTACTCGCAGAGGTGTTTACACAACCAGCAAATTTTCAAAGATATTAAATGCCAGACAGTTTTCTGCGAGTACTATCAACAACTGTCTAAGATTTTTATGGGAGTAACTAACTATAACCCCCGCCACGTAACTTGACGAATGAATTTTCACTACTATTCAGTTAAAATGATTGGATAATCAGCTGTTCTATAAAAGTTGCATGTAACGTAAGCTCGATGTTTTTGGAAAAGTACCCCCTCTCCACCCCTCGCCCTACCCAGCTGTTTTTGGCCATTCGTCAACTTATGTGGCGTGAACTATAACTCTCCGAGAGTGAAAAATTCTCACGTGTAAACCTAGCTTAATAATGGTGTAATGAAGGGAAATCTATGTATGTCAACACTATCTAGTCCACTTGGACACAATCCGTTGTGATAGTTCGTGTACGAATATTCCATACACCGCTCTACATAGAAATTAGGTTGTCCATGAAGTCTGGGCTTCAACCATTATTTGTTTATATGAGGTACATTAAAAAAATTAAGATTTAATCATAATCATTATAAATGGAATTAAATCTTGCCATCTAATTTTACTGTTTAGCCTTGGTAATTATATTTATTCATAAATAATATAAAAAACTGCCTCAGGTTATAATGAGATTGTTGAATTCAAATAACATCCTAAGATATGATTAAGTAAACCCATTCAAATTATAAATAAAAATATTCAGTAGTTGAGCTATCTGGGGCCTGTTTCATAAAACTTACAGGACTTGTATTACAGGTAACTTCCCTGTATTATTGGCAAAAGTTACAATCATATGTTTCATCTATATATATTTAAAACACAAAGTTAAAAAACCTTTGGACACTTCGTCTGTGACTTCTACTGGACCGATTTACATGCGGGTTGTACCAAAATAAACGTTTTCGGTTCTATATTAGCAGGTTTTATTTGTATTTCAAAAATATTTACGTTAAATCCGTCAAAAATGAAAAATAAACTTTTCTTATGGAGATTTAACATGGGAAAAAAACCAACATTTTCAATCCTTTGGACAGTTCGTCTGAGACTTCTACTGGACCAATTTACATGCGGGTTGTACCAAAATAAACGTTTTCGGTTCTATATTAGTAGGTTTTATTCGTATTTCAAAAATATTTACGTTAAATCGGTCAAAAGTTAAAAATAAACTTTTCTTATGGAGATTTAACATGGGGAAAAAAGCCAACATTTCCAATCCTTTGGACAGTTCGTCTGAGACTTCCACTGGACCAATTTACACGCAGTTTGTACCAAATAAAACGTAAACCTTTGTATATTAGCAGATTTTATTTACTTTAATGTTATCTTACTTCCTTAAATTAAAAATATCGACATTTTAAAACCTTTACAATTTATTTATTTTACACGCTTTCAATCAGCTGATTTGAACACACGAGGTATTTAGTCTAAATACAGTGGATGAGCAAAAGCTCATGAAGGATTTGGCTTATGGCCAGTACCTAAAAACGTTTACAATTATTATGATGTATTGTCATTTATGAAAAGAAAGCTGCTTAATCATCATATAATTAACGTTATCTTACTCCCTTAAATTAAAAATGTCGACATTTTCAAACCTTAACAATTTATTTATTTTACAAGATTTCAATCAGCTGATTGTAAACACACGAGGTATTTTGTCCAAATACAGAGTGGATGAACAAAAGTTCATGAAGGATTTGGTTTATTATGGTCAGTACCTAAAAAAGTTTACAATTATTATGATGTATTATCCTTTAAATGGAAGTTGCTTAATTATGTAAAATAACTGATTGCTTTAAAATTAAGACTAAATTGTAAAGGTTTAGTTTAAATAAATTGCTCACATTTGTATTAAAAGAAACGGATGTATCGGAAATTCTTCGTACAATCAATTTGTCGTTTGCAACGTTGTAATGCTTTATTTGCTTATCAGTATTTGTGACGCAGTTGGTAGCGAGACTTACTCTAAATCAAACGGCCCGGGTTCCAGACCGATCTTAACAAATATACTTTTTGTAGTGTGTCCAATAACGGCGTCACTATTAAATGTTTTGCTGATGGTACCGATATTTATTTTAAGCAAAATAGATACATTAAAATATTTATAGGCCTGTTCAAACTCAAAAAACTTATTTATTCAACTAACAAGTTTACAAATTGATAGTTTAGGCTTGCTTATTTTTTTATGTTTTTAACTAATATAACGCTTTGATTAGGCTACTAAGGTTTAGGCCTAAGTAAACAATCGATTTTTTATGTTTATAAAATGCTAAAGAGTGTCTGTATTACATAGTAAGGGTGTGCATTATTGTTTTTAAGGAATATGCCTATAGGCCTACTTTGACAGACATTCCAACTAAAATTATGTAATTTTCTGTAAAATAAATTTGTATTCTTTAAATTTGGATAGTTATTGAAACTTGCACACTACAGCATAAATATTGCGATATGAAAGTGGTTATAAATGGTTTCTCTACGTTCTATCCTACCCTAATACAAATATTTGTTAAAGCCAACCATCATAAGTTACAACACTCTAGGCCTTTCCTAATTCTTGAAAAAAAAAACTGTTAAGAACAATTTATCCAATAGGCCCACAAGTGATATTGATCTACTTATTTCTCTTGTTGTTGGACCTAATAGAACGGTTTCCTTAGGCTAATTAGGTTTGCGCCTACCTAAACAATCAAATTGACATGTTTATAAAATACTAAAGAGTATAGGGCCTATAAGTACAAGGATGCAACATTATTGGTTTTACGGAATAGGCCTACTTTTCCGACGCTCCAACTAAAATCGTAGTATTTTCTGTAAAATATAGGCTATTATTGTTCTTGGTATGGCAGTTCAAAAAAGTATATTTTATAGACTACCTTACATGTTTGTACTATTATAGCGTTTCATTTACCACTAATGGAACTATATCCGTCGAGTATCGACGGGCAACAACTAGTAAAGTTTTACAACTGTAAATCAATTTACAGGAGTTGCCTGTAATACAAGTGCATTTTACAAGAGATTTAAATGGGTTTGTTTCATAAAGAAAGTTAACGTGTATTACAGGTCCTGTAAATTGAATAAAATTTTATCCGTGTTTGAACCACCATAAAACTTTTACAAGTACCACTTATTGCGATGAAATTGTGTGATTTTGTATAGATATGCAAATTGGAGATTCAAAAGTAAATGGACAAAATGAAAAAAGTGCACGTGATAGTGATTTATTATAATATTTAGTTTTCATACCATGTACTTTTTTGATTTTATTGCATTCCTGTGCATTTCTCTTTTTAATTTTTGACTTGCAAAAATTACTTGAAATAAATGTAGGAAAATGAGAAAAGATGTTTAAGTATCAATACCTTAAAACTTAACAACATTTTTCAAATAGTAAAGTGGTCTTTATTGTCGAAGCTATGATTGAACACTATTTAAAAAGGATGAAATAGAATTATTTTCACCAATTTATTTGAAAAAGTAACAATTGCATTATAATGTGTGCTGCAATATCGAATTTGCCAAGATTTTACGATGAACTCATTGATCTAAGTATAGGACAAGCTGCTAGGGATTATATATACAATTAATGAAACTGTTTATTATTTATTTGGGACAGAATAAGTGGCAGTTTTTGTAGCTTACAATGTTGTTCTACATTAATTAATTAATAATAAAATTAAGGAACGCTAAGCGCATCTTTTTATCTGGCAGAAGAGTTATCGTAAAGAAAAAAATCAACAAACATATTTAACAAGCAATTGTCAACTTTATACACATTTATACATTAAATCAATATGACATGTAGTTCTAACTAATAAAATAAGTTTTAAACTGATCAAAAGTAATGAAAAATGTGCTGAAAATTCAGTTAACCTCACAAGGCATTCATATCTAAGTAAAGAAAGTAAACAAAAATCCCAGTATTTACTTGTAATACAAGAGAAATTTTACAGGTGATTCTATTATTGTAGAATAGTTTTTATGAAACAGATTTTACAGGAATTGTACTTTTTATTTTACAAGTCCTGTATTACAGGGCTTGTATTACAGGACTTTTATAAAACAGGCCCCTGGTTGAATTTAACAAATTCTAACATTGCATTAAGTACCGAACATGTACTAAGGAATAGACTAGTTAAACTAGATCGTTCTAGAAATATATATGAATAAATAGATTTGGAAAATAGTTAATAAACTAAGAAATGACCATGAAATCAAATCAGTGCGTACTAAAAGGAAAGACGATGGGCTCTATGATCCCACATAACACAAGTTTATGCTGCGTGATCTTTAATGCGGCTCTTTATATTCGCTGTGATGCACACCTGGGTGGTATAGCCAAGATGTATGAGTAATATACTTATCATACCGGACCATCTGCCAGCATATTAAACTCTTCTGGTGGGAAACTTGGCGAGTAAAAAGAGAAATATGAGATGTATATTTAAAACCGGTAGTATATTACCGATTTAAAAAATACAGCTTAAAAACCGGTTACTTTAAAAAAGATTAGTGAATTACTAATCAGAATTTATTTTCCCCACACTTTGTATCCTATTTATTTTAAAAACAACATATGAGGGATTAAAAAGGGTGTTCAAAATTAAATACTTTCAATTATTAAAAATAAAAATAAAAAACATTTAATTTATTCCTCGCTCCAGGATCCTAATGAGTAGAGGAGGTTTTTTAGTGAGTAAAATCGGTTTTTAGGGGAGCCCCACACTACAGGCCCCTGTGAGCGTCGTTATTACCTGTGAGCGTAATGCATTTTTCCCTCCTCTCCCTTAAAAAAAAAAAAAATGACATTTGGTTTTCATTAGCTTTTACAATCTTGGCAATTTTAATTAATCTTTTTAAAAGATTTTTTGTCTTCTAAATTAATTTTAATTTTGTTAATTTTAATTCAATAATTTTGGAAGTCCATTTTTACTCTGTCCACATTTTTTTAAACCCATATAAAGAGTAAAATCGTATAAAGTATAAAAATCGTGACCAAAAGCAATAAACATTCCGGTTGACATAACCGTTAGTGGTAATCCACTAAGCCGCCCTGCTGCCGGCAGATCACCTTAGTGAAGCGTCGCCTGTTGCACGGCGCATCGTGGCCAAAAACATTGGAGTATAAACTCACGTTCCTGTGGTCCATTACGGATTTGCGAGAGGTTCTGAAGACCTATTCCGCTCCGTGTCCAAGGACACACCACTTTTCGGCTGTCCGCGGGCAACGACGGTACGAGCCACGGCCCCCGTTGGGGCACGCGCACTTGCTTCATGCTACACAAGCACTCGTTGTTTATCGGTAACAACTGTAAACGATCTGTGAATATTCCCACAGACAGGTATCCAATGCCTGACCGCAAAATTTCACACCCCCCCCCCCCCCCCGGCCACTACAGCCAAAGAGGATGCTATGCCATAACTGGCCCCAGAGAAGTAGGGCGCGTGAAGCAGCCGCACTCTGGCGCGAAGAGACAAAGGACTATCGGGCAGACAGGCATTACACCCAGCGCCATCCCGACACCACCCACCACTACGAGTCCGACCGCAATCTTGAGGCACACTCATTGCTGAGCGCGGGCAAGCCCCAAACCCATAGTACCAGTACCTGATTAACTACATCCTGGTGTGTAGCCCACCCCGTAGGGCAGTTCTCATTGTAAGCCGTAATTATAGCCACACTTACTTACATCCCATGAGCAGTGATGTCGCATCATCACTGATGCTCGGCTTTCGAGAACCGGAGTTCCCCTATGGACCCGTACATCCGTTCGCCGGGGGCCGAGGCCCCCGTGTATCACCCCCACGCTGCGTTTCCGCTGGACGCAGGTGGGCGTGGTCGCCATCCTGGCCTTCACCAAGCCCTGCAAGCAGGACAAGATGGTAGGCTTAGGCGTTCCCAATTCACCTTTGCCAGCCCCAGGCAAGCCTGGAGCCGACGGCTACTTCCCCGGCCGAGAGGTAAATGGTGACCCTAGGGACCCCACCACTTCCCGACCCAGGTGGGCGAGAGGTGCCGTGACTGCGCCCATATGCAGGGTGGCAAACCCCACTGGGCCGTCTGGCTTGTATCCAAAACGCCTTGTGTCCTTCGCTAGGTTGCTATCCTCGCTGGACTGGCTGGATGTCTAGGTGAGCCGAAGTTTTACCCATTTGCTACACCTTTAACAATGTGCTACCTTGAACCCTTCGTGCCGATCGACGCCTGGGTGCGGGGCCCAGACGGATCAGGCGGGTTGTGTTCTGCAAAGCTGTTCGGTCAGAGCGGCCTAGTGACCCGACCTACCGTGGTGGGCCGGGCCCGGCACAGAACTGACTCGAGTGCTGCTTGGTCCGTGTCCGTGGTGTGCTCGGGGGCTCGTCTCATGAGCTTGTCCGTCACTAGCTATCACCCGGTCCGTGTTTCATGTCCTATATGGGGTGCTCCGGGGCCCGTCATGGGTTGTCCCATCACTCGCCATCCCCATCTCATTGTGTCCTGCAGTGAATCAAAATTTAGCTACTCAGTCTCCCAGGATTCAGGACGCGAGGGCCGGTTGTCGTATTACCCCCACGCCCACGGGCACATGGGCACTACACCACAAGGCCCGCGGATCACCACCAGAAAAGTGATCCTAAGAGTTTGTCGTGACTCTTGAACGATCTGTGAGGCGCACAGACACGGATCTCATCCGTCCAGCAGACCCACCATCTTCGTATGATCGAGCACCGTGAATTGTGTTGCACCCGTTACGAGGTCGTTTCGCCGGGCAGACACGGCACCCTAACTACGTGCTACGACCTTGTCGCACACCAGGCACTCGTGAGCACTCTAGCTTGGTGGGAGAGCACTTGTGCTCCTCATTGATTGATCCATGGCGTGCGGAAATCTAACCAATGCACTACACAACTGGCACACACCACAGACTGCGCGGCACTACTCCGCACCAGAGAAGAGAGACGCACGAAGGCAAACCTCACTCTGGAGAGAAGGCTCCCCTCCCATTAATTGATCCACCGACCCATTACAGATCCCAGGGCGTGAGTCACAAACCCCAATGCATTACACAACTGGCACACGCGGCGGACTGTGTGGCACTACACCAACACCAGAAACGAGAGACGCACTTGGCAAGCCTCATCCTGGAGAGAGGGGGGTAGAGAGACTCCCGGGCTCCGGCTGCAACGACCGTATCCCAGGTTGACCTTTCACTCCCAGGTGGCCCAGGGCAAGCCCCGAGCCCCCGGTACCTGGACGGACACTACATCCGCCATGGATGGACACTACATCCACCCGCGCCTTCCGGTATACGCCTAAGAGTTTAGTACTCCTTGTGGGCCGACACTTCACCCACTTACAGCATAGGAGTGCACACTGGCGCTCCAGACAGATACTAGGCTTTCGAGAATAAATTCTCCTATGGACCCCTACATCCGTTCGCCGGGGGAACTCTAGGTGTACGACTAGGGTGCACCTCGTATAACACCCCCTCCTTACAGGATGAGGGTGGTCACCATCACGGCCCACGACTAGGTCGCAAGCTTAGGCGGACCCATTTCGCGATCAGCCGCCAAACGTCTGACCACTACTTCCTGGATTAAGGCATGACGCAGCCAGCAAGCTAACCACGCCAAACCCCGGCCCAGGATAGGTTCTTGCGTGTACTGCCATAACTCGGGACTAACCTGCCAACCCCCCAGATACCCCCCCGCAAGCGAGAGAGCCCCAGGTCACTAGGAGGGCAGAGTCCCCAGACAGCACACAAGAGAGCAGATACGATGGGTCTGTGTCCAGAGCTTACCGAAGCACCCACTTCCCGAAGAGAGCAGGATAAGACGGATCTGCACCCGTTGGACTCACCAAGGCACCCACTCCCCCTTGGCAGAGCTCCCGTTTGCGAGATGCCCCAAGAGCACCGCGGCAAGGTGAGAGTTGACTTGAAGGCAAGAGGCATACAGTACGCATCATCCAACCTTACTCAGGGAGTGGCCGAATACAATAGACATCACGGGTGACATAAATGTTTGCGTATGGTAATCTACTAAGCCGCCCGACTGTTGGCAGATCACCTTAGTAACGCGTCGCCTGTTGCACAACGTATCGTGGCCAAATACAATAGACGTTACGGTTGACATAACCGTTTGCGTATGGTAATCCACTAAGCCGCCCGACTGCCATCAGATCACCTTAGTGACGCGTCGCCTGTTGCACGGCGCATCGTGGCAAAATACAAGACATCACGGTTGACATAACTGCTTGCGTATGGTAATCCACTAAGCCGCCCGACTGCCGGCAGATCACCTTAGTGACGCGTCGCCTGTTGCACGGCGCAACGCGGCAAAATACAAGACATCACGGTTGACATAACTGCTTGCGTATGGTAATCCACTAAGCCGCCCGACTGCCGGCAGATCACCTTAATGACGCGTCGCCTGTTGCACGGCGCATCGTGGCAAAATACAAGACTTCACGGTTGACATAACTGCTTGCGTATGGTAATCCACTAAGCCGCCCTGCTGCCGGCAGATCACCTTAGTGACGCGTCGCCTGTTGCACGGCGCATCGTGGCAAAATACAAGACATTACGGTTGACATAACTGCTTGCGTATGGTAATCCACTAAGCCTCCCTGCTGCCGGCAGATCACCTTAGTGACGCGTCGCCTGTTGCATGGCGCATCGTGGCAAAATACAAGACATCACGGTTGACATAACTGCTTGCGTATGGTAATCCACTAAGCCGCCCTGCTGCCGGCAGATCACCTTAGTGATGCGTCACCTGTTGCATGGCGCATCGCGGCAAAATACAAGACATCACGGTTGACATAACTGCTTGCGTATGGTAATCCACTAAGCCGCCCTGCTGCCGGCAGATCACCTTAGTGACGCGTCGCCTGTTGCACGGCGCATCGTGGCAAAATACAAGACATCACGGTTGACATAACTGCTTGCGTATGGTAATCCACTAAGCCGCCCTGCTGCCGGCAGATCACCTTAGTGACGCGTCGCCTCTTGCATGGCGCATCGTGGCAAAATACAAGACATCACGGTTGACATAACTGCTTGCGTATGGTAATCCACTAAGCCGCCCTGCTGCCGGCAGATCACCTTAGTGATGCGTCACCTGTTGCATGGCGCATCGCGGCAAAATACAAGACATCACGGTTGACATAACTGCTTGCGTATGGTAATCCACTTAGCCGCCCTGCTGCCGGCAGATCACCTTAGTGACGCGTCGCCTCTTGCATGGCGCATCGTGGCAAAATACAAGACATCACGGTTGACATAACTGCTTGCGTTTGGTAATCCACTAAGCCGCCCTGCTGCCGGCAGATCACCTTAGTGACGCGTCGCCTGTTGCACGGCGCATCGTGGCAAAATACAAGACATCACGGTTGACATAACTGCTTGCGTATGGTAATCCACTAAGCCGCCCGACTGCCGGCAGATCACCTTAGTGACGCGTCGCCTCTTGCACGGCGCATCGTGGCAAAATACAAGCCATCACGGTTGACATAACTGGTTGCGTATGGTAATCCACTAAGCCGCCCGACTGCCGGCAGATCACCTTAGTGACGCGTCGCCTCTTGCACGGCGCATCGTGGCAAAATACAAGACATCACGGTTGACATAACTGTTTGCGTATGGTAATCCACTAAGCCGCCCGACTGCCGGCAGATCACCTTAGTGACGCGTCGCCTGTTGCATGGCGCATCGTGGCAAAATACAAGACATCACGGTTGACATAACTGCTTGCGAATGGTAATCCACTAAGTTGCCCTGCTGCCGGCAGATCACCTTAGTGACGCGTCGCCTGTTGCATGGCGCATCGTGGCAAAATACAAGACATCACGGTTGACATAACTGCTTGTGTATGGTAATCCACTAAGCCGCCCGACTGCCGGCAGATCACCTTAGTGACGCGTCGCCTGTTGCACGGCGCATCGTGGCAAAATACAAGCCATCACGGTTGACATAACTGGTTGCGTATGGTAATCCACTAAGCCGCCCGACTGCCGGCAGATCACCTTAGTGACGCGTCGCCTCTTGCACGGCGCATCGTGGCAAAATACAAGACATCACGGTTGACATAACTGCTTGCGTATGGTAATCCACTAAGCCGCCCGACTGCCGGCAGATCACCTTAGTGACGCGTCGCCTGTTGCATGGCGCATCGTGGCAAAATACAAGACATCACGGTTGACATAACTGCTTGCGTATGGTAATCCACTAAGCCGCCCGACTGTTGGCAGATCACCTTAGTGACGCGTCGCCTGTTGCACGGCGCATCGCGGCCAAATACAAAAGACATTACGGTTGACATAACTGCTTGCATATGGTAATCCACTAAGCCACCCGACTGCCGGCAGATCACCTTAGTGACGCGTCGCCTGTTGCACGGCGCATCGTGGCAAAATACAAGACATCAAGGTTGACATAACTGCTTGCGTATGGTAATCCACTAAGCCGCCCGACTGCCGGCAGATCACTTTAGTGACGCGTCGCCTGTTGCATGGCGCATCGTGGCAAAATACAAGACATCACGGTTGACATAACTGCTTGCGTATGGTAATCCACTAAGCCACCCGACTGCCGGCAGATCACCTTAGTGACGCGTCGCCTGTTGCACGGCGCATCGTGGCAAAATACAAGACATCACGGTTGACATAACTGCTTGCGTATGGTAATCCACGAAGCCGCCTGACTGCCGGCAGATCACCTTAGTGACGCGTCGCCTGTTGCATGGCGCATCGCGGCCCTGTGGCAATCCCCTTTTCTCTTCTATAATTAATCATATTTTTAAATACAAAATGATATTAATAGTTTCAATAATATTCATATTTTTTGTTTCTTCAACAAAACAGGAAGAAGTTTGGTTTAAGTTATAACATTTTTTTGTCTAATTAGGTCCAGATCAACCGAAATATTTGCCAAATTTCTACCAGTAGGCGATCCCTATTAGTGATCAACACAACGAGTAGTAAAGTTAATGTATACAACGAGTATAAGTTATTTTCATATTTTTCACAGAATTTTACCCTATAATTGAC
The DNA here is from genome assembly GCA_030545055.2 of Neoaliturus tenellus. NCBI lineage: Eukaryota > Metazoa > Arthropoda > Insecta > Hemiptera > Cicadellidae > Neoaliturus > Neoaliturus tenellus. Next base: position 388,168 of record JAQYXR010000019.1, on the reverse strand, counting down.
TATAGTACTTGACTATAGTTTACTATGTATAAATATTTATAAATACAAAAAGTTTTTTTTTAATATATTAAGTTATAATTGTAACATTTGTCTTTTAGAGTTTTAAAATAAATATTAAAATATTTACTAATTTAAAAAAAATTCTCATAATATTTTGGTGTATCATAAAAACAAAATGCAATATTTTTAGAATTCTTATGAAGCTTATACCTAGAGCAATGGATTTTTAAAATAATTTTTAATGTTCTAATGTACCGTATTAATTGTAGTGTAATATTAAATATTTAATTTTTTTAGATAAGTATACATTTGTCTGTACTCCGTAACTAATCATACAGTACTTCTGTTAATATGGTTGTATTACATTTTAATTAGGTCAAAGTTTTACAATTTTCTTGTAAAAATGGTTAATGGGTGAATAAATAAATAATTATAAGCCTTCTTCTAAAATATATTCAGTACTAAACATGAAATAAAATTATACATTTTGAACTTTGTATTACAATAGTTAAATTTCTTCTTCTTTATTTTAGGACCTTATTTAACAATTTGCTTGTAGCTTGACATAAGCTAAGCAGATAACTGAACAAATCTTTAAAAAAGCATTTTAATGAAACAGAGTTAATGGAACAACTTTGGTGAGCTTTAATTAACAAGTAATAATGATTCCTTTAAAAAAACAATGAGAAATATTTGTTTTAATAATGAGATGAAAATCCATAATGATGACACGTGATTGATCAAATGATATTATGTATTGTGATGAAAACTCAATACTACATAAAGAATGAGAATATGATTTTAATAATAGTTACTTTGTTATATTTTCATAAGTGCAACTACTCAGTAATGTACATTGTACTTAAAGAAGTGTTACATTACTTCAACTCGATGTTTACTTAGCTCGATTCAAAATAATAGTAATACAATTATTCAATTCAATATCAGGAAATTGAAAGAGACTCTTGGAAATAAATAAAAGGAGGAATAATTGTTTTGCCTTCCCATTCAATCCACGATGTAGCCTAACTGTGAATCAGCACTAAGATGAAAAGTGGGGCTATTAGAGGGAGAATTTATTTCACAATCTCGCCCGAGGGCAAGCTGGGAGGAATTGAACTGTTATTCATTTGTTTCGGAAGTGCTTTATCCCATTAAGTCTGGTCCAGTTTTTTAACCGTGAATGTTTAGCGGATAAAACGTTTTCACTTCTTCGGGAAATCCATACTGTATGGATAAAAAGAAACAATTAGTCTTACCATGCAAACTTAACGGAATCATATCACCTTAATCTTATTTCGTTATTTCAATGGAATAAAAACCATGTATATTTAAAAACAATAAAAAATTTAGTCAAAGTATTGAAAATATGAATCACTACTACTAGACGCTATTTTACAATTAAAATGAAATACAGTTAAAGTACGTTAATAAATTATTATGAATAACCATATTTATTAATAAAAATGCATGAATATAGCATTATTTCCTTTTTTAAGGTCTTAGTGAATGTCTTCTTTTGAAAAACCAGAACCACTTTGTCCACTCAACTAAATCATAATAATAAATGGTTGGTTTTTCTTTCTATTATAAACCATATTTACTGCATGTTGTTTACAATTTAACAAAGTTTTTTTTTTTTTTTTTTATGATTGACTTAGACTGGAAATTTTAAGGATACATAAGGATGGTTTGTGTTTAGTTGAGCCTGGTGTTAAGGTCCTAAATGCCCCTCAGGGCTGCGTTTAATACCCGTGCCCAGCTGAAATCCCGTTTCAATTCCTTTAATTGACGCCACCTAGGATTCTAAAGGCATTAATGTCTTTCCGGCAAAGGAGAGGTTTCTTGTTTCACATCTAATGCTCCTATACCTGACGGGTATTATGAGAATTCACGCGAGCAAAGCTTAACAAACTTATACCGTACAAACCCTTTGTTACTATTTTATTTCGTAGTATATTTGAGTTTAGCAAAATTTAAACCTACTCAAATTGATTAACCATGTCATAAGAAAAAGAGAATCTGATAAATATTCGTATTGAAATAATAGAATAGCGCTTGTGAAAGTAAACAACTAACGTAATAGCAACAGTGCAACAATGAGTGTTTTCAATGTCCATTGTACACGTTTCTCTCGTTAGTGAGATTATGGATTTAATAGGCCGTAATTAACATTGATTTACCCATAATAGGTATGTTGCAATTAAAACAATAAAATCAATAGTTGTTTATTTTAAGCTTGAAATTTCACTGGTAATAATTCGTTTTGTTAAACTAGCCCAATTTACGACTTCTTTCTGGTATAAACATTGGTGCAACCTGATTTCTTGACATTCTCATCTGTTAACTATCTTTTCTTCTATGGTTAGTACTTCGATTATGATCAAATAGCTTCTGTCATGGGCTAAAAAAATATAAGAAAAGATCATTTTAACTTTGAATGGTTATATTAATCATTCGTTCATAAGTAATTACATAGTTTTACTTGAAGGTAATATAATCAAGTAAAATTATTATGCCGATTTTACTGCAAAATATTAATGACTTAAAAGTCTTTTTATAAAGCTTGCTTTAAATAAATGAAATAATAAATACTACCTAAGTCTTAGTCGGTTCAATAATCCTCACCAAAATTAATTAACAATAAAGAGAGGTGTCATCAATTTACGTTTGTTAATTACAATCAGAGAATAAAAATTCTAAACATTGTAATATAACGTAGTTTAATATTTTTATTTATCTATATTTTACTGTATGAATTTTCAGGTTGTAATGTCAATAGAACTCGTGTAAAATTTAATTTTTAAAGAAACTGCTTTTTACAAAAGAGACCATGGTTTCGTTGTTAATAGCCTTAAACAACATAAATCACTCTTAATATGTGGGTGATTAGTTGTAGTTCAAACCCACAGGGAAAATATGTAACAATTAATCAAGGAAAAACTATAATAGTTCATAATTTAAACTGGCAATGTTCCAAAGAAAATCTTGCAAAGTTTACATATTTTTTATTATTTAAAATATTAATATATATATTTTATTATTATCATTAAATCTTCTAAATTTAAAAATCAATACACCAATATAATTATTAAATTTTTATTTGGACTAGGCCTTTCAACAGCAAAGCTGTCATCGTCAGGTCAGTCACAAATATAAACAAAAAGCTTGTTTACAATTATTTGACAAATACAATGAACATATGATTTTGAAATAAGTTATTTAAATTTAACAAGGTCTAATGGTACAGTACATTTTTTTCTTTATTTTATATATATATATATATATATAATTGTATTTAAAATTTTATCTTTTTAATGAAATTTTTTTCTAGTAATTTTGAATTTTGAACTGGACCTTCGTCTAAGTTTAACAATTCATCTTTTTTCAAATTTATTGATCATATAAGTTTCCCATTCGTTTAAATAATTAGATGAAGAGACACTTTTTATAATTTTTGAATTTTTCTGTCCAAATGTGTGGCCGGATGTAATACAATGGCTTGTGATTGCCGATTTGTCTTGTCTATTATATTTTATGTGAGCTATATGTTCTTTTACTCTCTTCTCAAGGTTTCTTTTTGTCTGTCCGATATACTTTTTGTTGCAGTTATCACAGTTAATTTGATAAATGCCAGACATACTTTTGTTATCAAATTTATCTTTTGGATTTTGAAGATTTTTCTTTACAGTGTGGTGGGCTTTAAAGGACACATTAGTTCTTGCATATTTCTTCATTATTTTTGTTACTTCTTTCGAGATGTTGGTGTATGTTAAGCTCATCCACTTTTCTTCCTCTTTTCTTATAGGCTGCAATTTTGTTCTTGTCGTTTTTTCTAGTTTCTTTTTTGCTTTCTTATGTATGTTATCAACGAGACTCGTATGGTATCCATTGAAAATTGCTACCTTTTTAATGTATGCCAATTCATTGTTATATCTTTCAGTAGTTAGAGGGGTATTCAATAATCTGTGTATTAGAGAATGGAATACGGCTCTTTTTTGAGATGATGGATGGAATGAGTCATTATGAATATAGCGATCGACATGAGTTGGTTTTCGAAAGATGTCAAATTCTATTTTATCTTTATTCCTAATAACTAATGTGTCCAAAAATGCAATACTGTTGTTTTTTTTTCAATTTCAAAGGTGAATTTGATGGTAGGATAAATAGAATTTAAATTATTAACAAAATTTTGAATATTTTCATTTTCATTAAAAATGGCAAAGACGTCATCTACGTAACGTAACCATGTTTTTGGAAAGTAAGTAAAAGACTCTTTTTGCAAGAATTTCAAAATGACTCATGAAAATGTCAGCAATTAAACAAGATAAAGGATTCCCCATGGCTGTTTCGTTTGTTTAATTGTAAAACTTGTTGTTAAATTTAAATGTGGTTTGTTTCATGCACAAATTTGTCAGAATTAGATATTCATTAATTTCGTTCTGCGGTAGATTAAGTGATTTTAACCAGTCTTCTAACAGTGAAATAGCTGCATCCATCGGTACATTGGGATATAATGCAGTGACATCAAATGATACAAAGTATTCATTGTCAGACAATTTAATTTCTTTCACTTTGTCAATGAATTCATATCGATCTTTTACCGAAAATGAGGGTTATTTATCAAATTTAGTTAGTTTGTTTTGCAACCATTTAGATAAAAGGTATGTAGGAGAATTAATTGAGGAAACAATTGGTCTCATTTCATTTCCAGTTTTATGGATTTTTGGAAGGCAGTAGAGTCTAGGAAGAACAGGATATAACAATATCTAACTACTGAAAGATATAACAATGAATTGGCATACATTAAAAAGGTAGCAATTTTCAATGGATACCATACGAGTCTCGTTGATAACATACATAAGAAAGCAAAAAAGAAACTAGAAAAAACGACAAGAACAAAATTGCAGCCTATAAGAAAAGAGGAAGAAAAGTGGATGAGCTTAACATACACCAACATCTCGAAAGAAGTAACAAAAATAATGAAGAAATATGCAAGAACTAATGTGTCCTTTAAAGCCCACAACACTGTAAAGAAAAATCTTCAAAATCCAAAAGATAAATTTGATAACAAAAGTATGTCTGGCATTTATCAAATTAACTGTGATAACTGCAACAAAAAGTATATCGGACAGACAAAAAGAAACCTTGAGAAGAGAGTAAAAGAACATATAGCTCACATGAAATATAATAGACAAGACAAATCGGCAATCGCAAGCCATTGTATTACATCCGGCCACACATTTGGACAGAAAAATTCAAAAATTATAAAAAGTGTCTCTTCATCTAATTATTTAAACGAATGGGAAACTTATATGATCAATAAATTTGAAAAAGATGAATTGTTAAACTTAGACGAAGGTCCAGTTCAAAATTCAAAATTACTAGAAAAAGATTTCATTAAAAAGATAAAATTTTAAATACAATTATATATATATATATATATATATATATATATATATACATAGGGAGAACGCTAAGCACTCGCGATATATTTTATTGACGGGGACGACGATAAGCACTCGTCTGAGCGAGTACTTTACGTGGGCTGGATCAATTTTTTAAACTAATATAAGATTGATCTGGAGCACGTTAAGTCCTCACACTGTTGCCAACGTATTTAATGAAATTTCCCACTTAAACTGAAATAATTGATTATGATAATAACGGTCACTTTTACCGTTCTCGGTCATCAATTAATGCGTTACGGTAGTTCCTTAGTTATAGAGTTTTGTATATTGGCAACAATGTTCCTATATAATCAGCTGTTCTTAGAGCTTGAAAATATTTTGATTTCTTTACTGTCATTTTGTTTTATTGCAGTATTATTGATAGGCCTACCTGGGGGTCGAGCTTTTATGGTCGGTTACTTCAAACAGTAATATTCTTTAAAGTAATATCAGTTATTTACAGTGCTCTAAAATGTCCAGTGGAAAAAGGCTTATTTCTTTTTCAAGACAAGCTCCTTTGCTCCGCTCACTTGCCTTAACTGCGATATCGTTCGCTTCGCTCACTCGCCTTTCAATATTTCCCATCCAGTGAGTCTGTGAGTTTGGTCTGCTTGTACCAATTCCTTCTCACAGACTCACTGGGGTTAAGTTTGTAGTGGTATCGATATCAAGAACTGTCAATAACGAATTGAGCTATCAACAATTATTTTTGATAATCAGGCGTATGCGCATGAGATAAGGAATATAAGGGCGGGTGTCCACGGACGACAATCGCAGCAGGGCATAGTGATCGCTATTCTTGGAATTGTCGGTCCGGATACGCAGCTCCATTCTGTTCAAGGTTGGTCCATTTGAAACAATGGAAGTCGCGTCCATCGGTGTCCACGGACCACGCGTTTTGTCGTCGGAAAATCGTCTGCGAACATTTTTCCGTCTACGGATAATTCGACGTGTTATTATGTAACCGATTACAGCTAATGCCTCTTGCTTGTGCATTGTAACTACAGAAGGCACACAGTTCAGAAAGGCGAATAGTTACGATGTCGGTCTACGAAAGATTGAGGAGTGGGCCGGGGCCTACGAAAACTAACGGGCCTGCATACATTTTTGGTCACGTGACCAGATGCGGCCGAATTCCAGCTGTCATCTCCATTTGAAAGCATTGCAATAGCCTGACTTGGCATCCATTTTTACGTGTATTTTTAAATACACGTAAATGAAGTAATAAGTGTTGCATATCATTCTAAACCTCATTAAATTACAAATTCAATGACACCAATAACATTCCGCTTTACAAAACTTAAAACTCACTTTTTGGGTAAAAGAAAAACTTGAATTTCTCACATTGTAGGATGCATTGACTTTTTTGTAAACAGATTTCTTCAATGCTTTTTAAGATATTTCTAGGAATAAGACATGAAATAAACGTCTTAAATCAGTAGTTTTCCAGTTATAATTTTTATTTTCGATAAAACAAATTAAAATGTACCTTTTCGGTTGTAAATTTTTGTTATTTGCAACGAAATATACTCTTATGTAAACAGCTGATGAAAAATGTAAACACAACTATAAACTAAATTAAGTTTTGACTTTATCTCGTAATAAAAAATATCAGGAAAATTCTTAACTTTATAGTAATGGTATCATTTTGTTCCTTATTTAATCTAGATTAAAATATATGAGTCTTGTCTAGTAACCTACTATCTAATTAGTTAGAGGTGGGAAATAAGTGAAGGATGTCACGTTTTCACAATGTTATCTTATGGAAACTTGTGCTGCAGATCGGCCGCAAATAGTCACGTGACTTTGGTGGTGGGGGGAAATATGCAGGCCCGTTATTTCGTAGGCCCCGAGTGGGCGTGGCGGCGGCGGCGGCAGTAGCAGCAGAGCAGCAGTCGCCACATACCACACTGGGCGTAGTGCATCTCGTAACGGTGTCACTTTTGCCGGCCGGAGGGAGGGTTATAATCCGTCAGAAGTACAGACCCATCAGAAAGTGCCAAGGTGGCCCCGGTGGCAATGTCAAAAGTCGTCCTCGTATGTCTAGGACACGGCTTTGGCAAATCAATGTATTTCTGCAGTTACGCGTACCACAGTTTACCCCGTCATGGGACTTTTAGTATTTTTATGAAACATAATATATATGCCGATTCTATATTAACCAAGCAATCTAACAATATTAATATCTTTCCATTTTAACGTCGTTTTCCTGAAATTTTACAAGAAGTAGGCCTATAATTTAGTGTGACATGAAAGAATTGCTAAACCCAGAAATATTTATTTTCCAGCCAGAAACAAACTTACTGCCAGAAAGTTGTTGGTAACTAGTTTTATTTTCTATTGTTCTTTTCTCAATAGTGTTGGTAAACCCCAGTTACCACCAGAATATTGGTAGTCGCAGTCAAGTTCGGCTAATATCTATCACAAGACCAATCAGTTTCACAAATCTTCCAAATTTAGTTAGTGTGTAGTTAATTTTACCAACAAAACATTTTTCTGAAAGAATGAATTTAATCAAAATTGTATTAAATTGTATTAATTGGATATTATTATTTTCACCCCACGTGTTCCCGATCTTTTAATCCCTCACAAAATTAAAAACTTAATTTATAATTAAAATACAAATTATAATTTTTTACTTTATTATACTTAGTAATTATAGTACTTAGTATAGTGAGTGCTCTTAGGTGATAGGAGTATACGGTAGATGGTTTATGGATGGGAAGGTGGCAGTCTCAGTAGCTGTCCGGCTGTCCGTCCGCCGCGGCCGCCTTCCTGACGAGACAGGCCGGGTTCTGGATCAGTCTGTACCCTATTCATCGCGGCCGCCCTCCCCCAAAATTCCGGAGTTAACCCCGGAACGAGTTGCGTTGTCGTGGACACCAGTGAGCGCGATTTGTTTCGCATTCCTGGTCGATAGTACCCACATGCGATAGTCCTCCGTGGACACCCGTCCTAAGGCATTAAACAAACACGGTGATTTCAGTCTACAACTAATTGTCACCGTTAGGAATTATTACAAATCAATAACTGAGTGATATTCTAATTGTAAGCTGGTATTTTTAATAATTAGACTGCTCTTCTGCATGCAAGTAAATAGATTATAATGTTATATTTAAGGCAAGATAGTAACCCAGTTGTGTATGGCGGCACCTTGGGCGGCACAGTTTTCGGGGCACCGCAATTTCAGCCGCTAGTTAGGTTACGCGGTTGTTTTAGTAATAAAAATGTGTATGCCGTTACACGTAGACTTACATGTTGGGTTTTAAAGGAAGTATGAAGTTAATTACTTACCAATGTTTACCACTTTTTACCTATATTATTGATCACATATTTTTGTTAATTACGGCTGAAATGTGAGCCTAATAATCGATTTTGTGGTATTAGAGTAAATGTCTCGTCCAGGTAATTATTGTTTTGCGCTCAGATCACAACTTGGGACTGGAAAACTAAAAATTCCCCCTTCACTGCTCGAGGTGCTGTGCCCTCCCTCCACCGCGCCGCGCCGGCCGCCGCGTATAGCCTACAGCGAGCGCGCCTGCTCCAATCCGTCTAGTAGAATCGCTGACGACGCGAAGCCACACACACACAGACGAGCCTAGCACTCCACTTGATTTAATAGATTAATGTGATATTTAAGGCAAGATAGTAACCCAGTTGTTCATGGCGGCACAGTTTTCGGGGCACCGCAATTTCAGCCGCTAGTTAGGTTCCGCTTTAAACTCTAACTCTAAACTTTTAACATTTAAGGCCCATTCTCCACTTGCATTTCTGTCGCGGTGTTTTGCTGGCGTCAGAAACGTACATGAACTGGAACCATGGCGAGTAATGGGCACCAAGAATAAAGCCAAGACTAATTATTGACCAGAATTTTGATGCTAACGTGTAGAGAGATTTAATACCAGTGTTTAATCTGACCAGTTTCTGGTTTAGGCGCTATTGTTAAATCTTAATGAGAAGTTGGATTGGAGGGTATGAGTTACTTAGCCTTACTACTAAGTTTTTGAGTTTTGTTTACATTTACTCTGACAATAGTGTAAGTTGGTTTTTATAGTACATTGTTTCATTAATTGCACTTACCAGTAATAACATTGATTGTTTTCAAACCATAGGCGTCATTTCAGCATTCTGATTGGGGGGGGGCAAGATTTTCATAAGGTCATACCCCCTCCCCCCTTCCCATAAATACACTAAACCTCTTAAATTTCGCTAAAAACTGTCAATAAAAGCTAATTAAGTTTACATTGTGACACTAAGCTGTCCATAAAATGTGAACTTAAAATATAATCTCACAAACCCATGAAAACAATATCCTAATGCATGTAAAATTTGATTATATAACATGTTTCTATTTGTAGAAAGTCATTATTCCTCTAGAACTGCCAGTGGTTACTGTGATGTAAAACACCTTAAGAAATTTAATGGATTTAATTGGTTAATGGATGCTAAATCGTTAAAATAAAAAAGAACATCATTTTATAACTATTTAGTTATTTTTATTATTTATTTATTTACAACTCTAAAGTTTTACAGTCAGATACATAGACTAAAACTCCATAGGTTTGTATGGTAAAACACATTGTTTTATCTTTATCAAAAATTAGTTTTTGACAAAGCACCTTTGCAGTCTGCCGTATACCTAAGGGACAAAAAAATCATTTAACATTTAACTATTGTTGTTTAGGATCAGTACAGCTACGATATATTGGCCATTACATCACCTAAAAAAATTAATTGTTATTGAGGACAAGAAAGGTAAAAAATTACTAAGTGATTAAAAAAGATAAATAATGATTTACAAAAACATATATACATATTTAATATGTGATACGGGTTTTTGTACAAAAAACTCCTCCCACAATTTGCAATAGATTTAATGATTTTAGTTCCATTGAATGGAGCTCGGCATGAAGTTGTTTCTAAAGTAAATTAGGTAAATTATCCATTTGAAAAGAGAGGACCTACAAGTCCGTAAAGTTCATAATTTTCCCATTTGATTACCCATCAAGTTAATGAAACTGATTGATTTTCAAGTATAAACAGCTGTAAAGTGTAAACATCGCACATCAGCGAAAGTATTATATCTACATTTTCACACGAAAGAGGTTCAAGATTTAACCCATTTAATAGCCTTGGATTTAACCTCGTTGAAGGCAACGCTCCGGTCTACCTGAGCCCGAACGACGTTACCAAATGCCGCCTTGCGGCCGTAGCGCTAGGCGAGTTTGATGGCTGCAGACAGTGCAGAGGTTTACGGGAATCGTGTTTTAAAGTTAACTAATTAAAATAGAGACTGGCTCTTAACTTTTTCTAAAAGTAGAGAGACGAATCTCGTCTTCTCTGGTTTTAGAATTTTTAAATACAATTTCTAGTTTCAGTTATAAGTCTAAAATCATCTGTTTTTAGTGGCAAAAAGCTTTATAGATGTAGAGGTTTACCTGGATCGTGTTTTAAAACTAACCAATTAACATAGAGATTGGATCTTAACTTTTCCAAAAATAAAGAGACGGGTCTCTTCGGCTCTGTATTTAGAAATTTTAAATAAAATTTTTAATTTCAGCTATAACTGTCTAAAATTATCTGTTTTTTCGAGTCAAATGAAAGGGTTTTAGAACCCTGTTACTGCAGCCTAGAGCTACAACTAATGTGTCATATTAAAGAAGAATAACGGTGCTAAATTTCCTTTCTTACACTTTGGTAATCTCACTTTGGTAGTGTTATCAAAACTAATTGAAAACTTAAGTTAAAAATCGAGAAAAACAGATGATTTTAGACAGTTATAGCTAAAATTATAAATTGTATTTAAAATTTCTAAAAACAGAGCCGACGAGATCCGTCTTTTTGCTTTTAGAAAAATTTATGAGCAAATCTTTATCTTAATTGGTTAGTTTTAAAACATGATCCCCGTAAACCTCTGCATCTATAAAACTTGCCCCTAGAAAAACAGACGATTTTAGAGAGTTATAACTGAAATTATAAATTTTATAAAAAAAAATTCTAAAACCAGAGAAGACGAGATCTTTCTACTTTTACAAAAAGTTAAGAGTCAATCTCTATCATAATTAGTTAATTTTAAAAACGATTCCCGTAAACCTCTGCAGCCATCAAACTCGCGGAACTCGCCTAGCGCTACGGCCGAGAGGCGGCATTCGGTAACGTCGTTCGTGCAGGTAGACCGGAGCCTTAAAAACTCAACAGACGTGAGATGGGACTTCCTGCTACAGATAACGATTGCAACCGGAGCCTTAAAAACTCAACAGACGTGAGATGGGACTTCCTGCTACAGATAACGATTGCAAAATGAGTAAATTTAAAAATTTCGTGTAAATAATACAAAGTAGACATTTTGTTAAAGTCTGGTTCTGAAGTTTATAATTGTTATATACAAATATTTCACCATATTACATAACCTAACATTTTAATTTTTAATTTTTAAAAAAAATCACCGAAATTATTGGGGGGGCAACTGCCCCCCCTTGCCCCCCCCCAAAATGACGCCTATGTTTCAAACAATATGTTTTTTAGTAAAAATGTTCATATATTGGCCTACAAAGACTTGTTCTAAGTTAATCGATTTTATTTTTTATGTTGTCACAATTATTGTCTACCTCTCATCCTAAAAAGCCATATCTAAAGCCGCGTTTACACTGGAGATGCAGACATTTGTCTGCAATTTTTTGTCTGCAACATTTTGTTGTTGACTTTTTGTTGCCGACTTTTTATTGCATACAAAATACATTGTCATTTGTTCCACTACAACTTTTATCGGCAACAGAAAGGCAACACTCGTCCAGACAGTCAAGTTCATCACTGCTTTGTTGAAGTCTAATGATTCAGCTATTTCACTCCAAGCAGTATTTTTTTCTTGTCTTTGTATTCAGGCAACGTTGGGTTCCACAGAACGGGCCTTTCTTGATATAGCTCAATTAATGATACAATTTGATCCCTTGACCAATCCATATTAACTACAACTAGGGACAGTTTCAATACACACACAATAACAACTCAAGACACTGGCACACGGCGTACAAACGACACTAGCGTAGCCATTGAACTGTATCCGCATAGTAAAATTAAGCCAAATTATGGCTGAAAAATAAAATTGGACATAACATTTTTGCTGAAGTGTGTTCTATGCCATCCCCTGACCTCCCTCAGAGAAGTCCCTGAAATTCCCAGTGGGCAACATGCCTAAAAATGATGGGATGGCCCTTGTGGAGTCAGAAATAAATCTTTCGTCGACCAATGGGTTTATCTTATACTCTAAAACAAGCTCCGTTTGTCCGGGCAAACTTTTTTTTCGCTCCAAGGATTTTTGATTTTTTTATTGAATATGGGGGTTTTGGCCACCAGAAATCGATTGGAGCTGGCCCCATAGCTGGGAAAAATCTGGTTTTCACGCTAGAGCCCTTCAAAGATCCCATGTTATCCTTATGGAGATTTTTAAATTGAATAAAAATCAGCTGATAGCTGTAGATAAAATAAACCAATGTGTTACATCTTTAACCTGTGGTTTTAGGAAAATCATACCAATGTGCAGGAAACCTTCCGCCTGGCGAGTGAGCGGAGCGAACGAGCTTTGTGTGAGAAACGAAAGTAATAATTTTACCGAGCTTAAGCTCGGTCCCCCTGGTACTGTACATCAAATTAAAGCCCTTAAGTATTAGAATTTAATATCACAAACCCCATCTCAAAAGGTTGCCTGAGTCGAAAACGGCAGCAATAGTAATCAAATTTTAACCTTAACGCTTCAAAATGTAATAATTTTTGAAATACTTGACCTTTCTAGGTGCGGTTTGCGGCAAACGTTTGCCTTTCCAATTACCTTTGAAAATGCCGATAGCTTATCATGTGTCTATCATATTACCCTTGAACCATTCTCTACATGAACGTCCCAAAGAGGAAGTTAAAAAAAGAAATTTCTTAGTCCATACTATACATAATTTTAAAGGTCTTAGTAAGGAGAGTACATAGCCGAAAACCAGACATCAAAAGGTCAAATATGTCGGAAGTTATTGCATTTCAAAGTTTTGATAATATTATTTTATTCTAAACTTTGAATGCCTGCCATTTTACTCCCGACAGTTAGGCCTATATTGAGGTCGGGTTTACGGCATTGTATTCTACGTTTTAAGACCTTTAATTATATATATATATATATATATACACCTACTTTAATGTATTTAAATTTAGTATGCTTACTATCAAATTTTAATGTAAATCATTATGGGCCAACACCTCTTTTTAAGCGTGATCCCCACATGGGATTTCTGGGGACTTTTCGGAGGATGGTCAGGGAGAACACATTTCAAAAGAAATTGGCTTTCCAAAAATTATTTCATTTTTCCCGACTAATTTTACTACACTATGTTGAGCGATACTGAATGCAGCATAACCAGCGCCAGGACAGTCACGTGATACTGGAAGGTGGAGCGGGGGGCTGAGGGGATGTCTGCAACTTTTGTTGCACCATAATTTGTCACTGCAACCTTTGTCGACAACACTTGTTGCCAACATTTGTTACAATCCTTTGATCTTTGCCGACTCTCAGTGGAAAACAAAATTTTAGTTGCCAACACCCCAAATCTGTCTGCGACTTGAAATGTTGCAGACAAAATTAGAGCCGTTTTCATTGTCGCAACAAAAATCGGCAACTTTTTGTTGCCAACACGTGTCTGCAACTCCAGTGTAAACGCGGCTTTATTACTCATTGCAAAACGAACCTACGATTAAATAAATTATATTTCTCAAGTTATAAGAACTCAATATTCACAGCGTGACCTAGACACTTGATTTGATAAAAAGATGGTGGTATTAATTTTGGACTACGCAAAGCCAAACTAGATTACTCGGGCCTAACTGCTAAATGGTCAAATTTGGACATCGCTTTTTGATCTCCAGCTGGAAGCATCGTCCATGCGTGTAGCGATTAGGAATCGCTACCAAAATGAATGACGTCTTGGCCATTTAGCAGTTAGGCCTTTATAATCTAATATGAATTTGGACTACGGCGGCACTGACTGTCGCTAGTGTGACTTTCGCCTGGTGGAGAATGGCCTTTTTGACTTCGGACGTCTCAGACGCGATTCACTCTCGAGTGCCAAAACGCTAGTGGAGAATGGACAAATTTTTGCGCGTTTCAAACACGATGTCGTCGCGACTCAAAAAAGCTAGTGGAGAGTGGGCCTTAGATTTATAAGCCACTGTAGATTTTTTTAGGAAAATACGTTTGTAGAGGTCGCTATTGGTTAATTATTCACGAAATAATACAATGTTTGTAGAATGAATAACGTGGTTTTTAGGTTTTGAAATAGTATATACAGTATTATGATTCGAGCACAGTCGTTGTCGTAATTGAATATGTTTTTCAAGGTAAGGCATGTAAAGACATGTATTAGTTTTAATTCTACTTTCCTTTTAAACACTAATAAATAAAACACAGTGTTCGGGTAAAAATAACATAAAATTGTGGTTTTTATAGGTAATTCATTTTCAAAAGTCAATGTATTCGATACATCCTAACGATTTAGATATACTTGTATTATATCGGACCACAAAATTGAGTAATCTATATACACATTTAATACGCGACATGATTTTCGCTCAAGGAACTCCTTTCTGAATTTTCAACAGATTTTAATGAATTTAGTGTTATAGGATAAAGGTCAGATAGAAGTTGTTTATAAAGTAAATTGGTAAGTATCTATCCAAACAAATGGGCCTTAGAACCCCTAAAGTTCTAAATTTCCTCGTTTGATTAACATTGATGAGAATATTTAAAAGATTTTCAGCTGTTACGATTAAACACAGTGCACCGGAGGGACGAAAGTGATTATGATTTAAACTTTGGAGATACACTGGTTAACGAACTGATTTAAAAGCATATACAGTAAAAAATACCCAAACCTAATAGCTCAATATCTAGCAACAAGTACAAAACTAGTATGTTAATAATCATGGAAATTTTCAAGTTTTCAAATAATTCTGCTAACTTTGAATTTTCCAAATATTTTGCTAAGTATCGGGTATAGAGTATTCACAAATGACTTTTTTACCATCCTGACGATTTACATTTATAACAATGTTTTACAAATAAAAAAAAAAAAAAAAAAAATACTACTTCAATTCAATTTAATTTAATTTTTTTATTCAGACATACACAACAATGCACAAGAAAGCGTCAATAACACTCAATTATTGGAAAGCGTCAATAGCCTACTTGTATGTTGTATATAGGCTTATTAACAGTATCTACACACTGGTTGACGTTGTCTCTATGCACGGCTTATGGGTAAAAAAAAGTAAACGGACATGATAAGCACTAACCCTGCTAAGAAATCCCGTAGACTACCCCGGGCCAGGGCTGCTCGAAGATCACCCGGCGGGCGGTCCAAACATGCCACCGGACTACACTTAATGTTTTTGGAACCGATAAGCCGAATTGGGGTTTGCGTAATTCTTTTCATCTTGAAATACGCTAATGAATTAAATGGGCTCTTTAAGCCTTGACTGTTAATAGTAGGAAATATAGGTCAAATTTAAAGTTTTAATGTCTCCTATTTGCTATATTTCTTGTTATGGGCCCGAATCGCTAAAGAATTATATATCACCTTATTCCGTGTGATTAGCAGAAATCGATGTAATTATCAGAATAACGAAATTACATAATGCCGGGGAGATGTAAGAGAGTTTTTGCAAATACGGTAAATTAATACGGTAAACTCTAAACGCTATTTAAATAATGATGGATTGAGGTCATTTTGCTGTTTGAAGGTACAAAAGCTCGTTGAAAAGGGATCAATAGCAACCATTAGACATCATTCATAAAATTAAACTATCCTGTGTAACGTAATATACGTAAATGTGCCAACTTAAGGGAGCCGCTCGGCACCGAAAATCTACCCGAAAACATCCAATCGTATTTCCAGCCTTTGGTTGCAACAGTTCATCGTAGACAGTTGGCACGGTTAAACTTGGCCGTAACTTGGCACGGCACAAAGTTAAGCTGTTTGTTTTATATGGTAGTCAAAGCGTGGTTCTAGTGGAAGGCTACCTGTTTTATATGAAAATATTATACTAAAGAAGACCCATAAACCTAGTTATTATCCAGTGACACGGTCGTGTCACGTCGCCAAGTCCCACCCAAACAAACAGACGACGCATGCCTATATAGACATGAAGCAGAATACGGCCAATTTTCACTTCTCAAAAGGGTCACAAAAAGGCCTCAATTAACCCTTTTCTCGTTTTCCATCCGTTTAACTGGGTCATTTATCACTGAAAATCATAAAACTTACTTTAAAGCCCCTCAGTGAAATAAAATATATGCGTTCAAAAGTAGCCTAAAAGATGTCAGAAATGTGGTTTCCTCAAAAACCTTTTTATTTTTTTAAACAAAGCTACAGCCTTTATTACTGATGGGAATCACACGAAACTTTGCAGGAATCTTCGTATTTGATCGTATTACAAACCTTTGAGTACAAAGATTAAGTTCATTCACTTTAAATATCACAAATCAAATCAAATATGAGTTTCATAAAACAACTTTGTTTACATTTCATAAGTTAAAAGGTAAACAAAGGAGAAATTTGACATTATATTTTTAATTCGTTTAAAAAACCAAGTCAAAACATCTGCTATAATATTGATTTTACCAGCTAACAATTATAGATTGTGTTATACATAAAATTGTTTTGCTTGTTTTAACATTGCATGGGACCACAATAATTAACATTGTGGTCCCATACAATGTTAATTATTGTCAGAGGAATGAAAAATTTATTAATAAAAAAATTATTAATACCTTCGTCCAAGTTGGCAGTTGAAATGTTTGGTTTGGACCAACGCAATTCTTGGGTAGAAAATAATCCCGGCAGGCCACCCCCCTTATGTCAGAAAACTGTTAACGCCATACAAAATGCAATTTTTGGGCAGTGTGTTGTAAGCTTTATAGCTGTATCTGCCTTGTGTTCAGAAAATGCATGGTAAGCCTTCTTATTGTACTTCCTGAAAAATTCTGCTAGCGAAATTTTTGAACTAGGAACTGTTGGAGTTTCATAAATCGCAATGTACAGTCGTTGATGTAGTGAGTTATTAAAAACTCATAATATGATATTATTCGAATTTAATTAATTGTTGGTGATTGACTGATGTATGGAGGAAACCTGTAGCATAAAGCAGTTAATCTTAGGTTGTCTTTACTCAAATATAGTTCTGGGTAGTCTGAATATTTCGCTTACAAAGTTATTCAGGGAGTAAAAGAATTGTACATTTTTTAACTCAGCAGATGTTGCAATAAAACACACGGCACGGTACACGGCACAAACTTATTCATTTAACAATATTTGCTTTATTTCTTGTTTGTTAAGAGAAATTTGGAGAAGGGGGTGGCCAAGACTTAAGATACCTTCAAATTAATACCTAAATTCTACGTTACGAGATGGCTTGTGTGCAAATTGCGCATTTTATGATTCTGTACGAGAGAAACTAACCTAAAGGACATGTATGTTGGTTATGAAGTGAAAAGAAGTGATAGATCTATTTTCGTTTACTATCTGGCTTTAAAATTCATCTGAAGGTAAGTTTAATCAGCTGTTAAATCACAATCTATATATTAATACGCAAGCATGTTTCATTTCCTCCTTTTTTCTCAGCTCGTGTTCATCGTAGGATAAATCCGCGCATACTGGTAGAAAGGTATAGTCCTGTAGATGAGCAGAATCGCATTCTAATTCACATCGGACTCCAGGGTTACGCCCCATAGGCTTTCAAAGTTCCAATGTTAATCTTATGGAGAAAGGATAATTGAATGAATCATTAGACAGCTGTTGTAAAAACAACTGCTAGAAAATTAGGAAGAACGTATGTTTTAGTTCTAAAATGTTTTTAAGCTTCTTTGGTCCAGATCAACTGAAATTTTAATCGAATTTCGATCAGGAAGCGATCCCTAGTTCACATTAAGGATCTTGTAATAAAAGTTGGTGAACATTTTAAAGCGCCCTCTAGAAATAAATCAAAGGCGAGAGGGGCGAAGCCCGAAACAATATGACCTTTTTAATTACAATTCGTCACTGCGGTATATCCTAAGCTTTAAAATGACACCTCAATCTTAAATATCTGTTCAGTAGGTCGAGATTTAAGGGATGTAACAGACGAAACCCTTATAGAAATAAGAATACATAAGAAGAAGAAATTACAGCAGTGTTCCTCTGTATAAAAACCAGACAAACGAATACAAATAAAATGTTCCGTTTAATTTTAAAGATTTTAATTAAATCTGTTTTCCAACTTAGAGATTTTACTGTTAAAACTAAAAAGGCTAAATATAATAAAAAGTAATGATATGATACCCAAAAACACAAAGTGTTGAGGGGTTGCCAAGTAATAAAAAGGTATGATATCAAAATATGTTCCAAGTCAATGGCATTGGTTTTAGAGCTAGACAAATTGATTGGATCTTTTAATGCTTGGTAAACATTCTGTAAAACATTATTATATTAAATAGAAATCGTACTTGGCCAGCAGATGTGTGGTATTTTATTTTATTTTGTATTGTATTGAACTGTATGTAAATTCATAATTTCCCTATTCATCTTAATATATCCCCATTAGTAAATAGGTTTAACTTTGCTAATACATCTGCTGGCCAAGTACGGTTTCTAGATAAAACAATAATGTTTTACAGAATGTTTACAAAGCAAAAGATCCAATCAATTTGTCGAGTAGCTATTCTAAAACCAACATCATTGACTTAGAACAAATTTTGATATCATACCTTTTTAGGCCTTGGCAACCCCTCAACACTTTGTGTTTTTGGGTATGATATTCAACTACTGTACAAGTATAAACAGGGGAAATTATTGTTGTTTGGACACCGAAGAGAATTGCAGAATGTACAACTGTCAGATATGATCAAGAATAGATAGCAATAAGTCAAAAACTTCCAAGATTTTACATGGAGCATTTGATCATTTGCTTCCAGTTTGATTGAATCTCCGAGTACCAAGTTTATTTCCCATCCGCGAATAAATTCACCTTGACAATTGAAAACATAAATTAAATAACCCCGTCGCAGCAGACTTGCATACTCAGCGAATTTCCAAAGGAAATAGAGAAGTTTTATTTTCCCTATAAACTGTAGGAATGAGTATGAAGGTTTACTGCCATGGGATGTTAAAAAATGTAAGTTGACAGGAAATTTAACTGTTAGGCAAGGCAAAATATGAAAAATTATTAATATTTGGCTATTTTTCATTTTTCCCATAAAACCCCGTTGGGGTGAAGGATTGTCGACATGTGAGTGTTGTAAGTAAATATTATTTAAACCTTACCTCGTGAATGTAAATAAAAAATTTTACCAACTTATGTAAAAAAATAAGCTAGATACAGAGTTTTGTTGTACTGTATCCCATAAGAATAACACTGTAGTCTCCGGAATCTTTTGAGCCAAGTTAAAAATTCAAAATAATCAATTATTCGTTTTTTAAGCTCTTTTTAATGGTGTAAAAATTAAGGTCCAAAAATGCGATATACCCATTTTGATCCCTTAGAAAATCCATAAAATCCTCTTCCCATAACCCGATTATTCTGGTTTGCTAAATCATGAAAATAGACCTGGTCTTACACCTTCATAAATAATTTCATCAAAATCAGAGGTCCTGAGTGTCCCAGACCACCCTTTTAAAACCTACAGAATGGATTATTCACAAAACAAATCGTGACATTATAGGTAAACCAGTTGCGCTCTGTCCATTGATGATAATTTTAATGTACAGGGTGTACCAGAAGTAACTTATCCAAACCGGAAGTCATTAATTTTAAACACGAACCCCTACTTTTTATGCTATTTTTGGATTCTAGATATAATTTTAAGACTACTTTACACTTTAATGCGTATCCCTAATCATAACGGTTAGGGAGATAATGGAGGTAGAAGTTTGATTTTTTCCCCATAAGAATAACGTAGAGCAAATTGTCATATCCATTAACACTGAAACTTTTGCCTTTAACATAACTCTCCAAGCATAAAAATATCGTAAAACCTCATTTTAGATAATATTTCACAAAAAATACCGATTTTCACGTCATTAATTTTAGTTTTCTACACATTTTAAATAATTTCCACCACATTGACAAATTATTGGAAAAATAAAAAAAACTATGGCAAAACTAATAATTTATGATGCTAAAGCGTTTAAAAGTAGAAGCTAAGGCATTTGTATGCTAGGCCTCTTTAGTTTAAAGAGAAATTTACAGAGATAATGGATGTGAAATTTAGCCCCATGTTATTCTTATGAAAAAAATAAAACTTTGACCTCTATTTTCTCCCAAACCGTTAGGATTAAGGATGCATATTAAATTGTAAAGTAGTGTTAAAATTATGTGAAGAATCCAAAAATACCATAAAATGTGGAGGTTCGTATTTAAAATTAATGACTTACGGTCCGGTTAGGTTACTTCTGGAACACCCTGTACATTGAAATTATTACCAATGGATAGAGCGCAAACGGTTTACCTACAATGGCACGATTTGCTTTCGTGAATAATAGAATGAATGAATGAATGAATGAAAAAAGTGCTTTAATTACAAGTTTACACAAAAAATTTACACAAAAATAAAACAAACACTTGTAGAACAATGGTTATTATTGTAACCGTCTGTTCGGTTGGCACTATATATGGCAGTAACTATGACAAAAGTAATAAGAGAAATACACTTTAATATACCATACGGTAAATTCAACAAGAATTATTTTTCATGGGGAAAGCATTCTTTTAAAAATTAAATTCTTTAATAATTTCCCACCTATATTGCCATGCTCTTTTAAGGTAATCTGATAGTACACGCCAATTCTTCCCATTTAAATACTGAGTATATTCAAATTCATTTAAAGTATTTTTTCCTAACCAGAATGTTCTTATGTGTGCTAGAATAGAGCGTAAATTGCGATAAAATGATAGGCCGTTTCGTGAACATTCAAATTACAAAGAGAGCAATTATAATTTTTGACAATCCACGGTTTGTAATTGAAATCTATTAGTTCCGCCCTAGCTTTTATTGCCCACGATATTACATCAACATTGTTGGAAGGTCGAGCGTTAGCAATTGCTGGTGGTAGACAGAGGTACGCGCACGGCCGACGCACTCCCCCCTCCACCTCCCCCGCACCACCACCGCAACCGACCTCAGTTTTCGTGAATAATTAGTTTTGTAGATTTTAAAAGGGGTGTACGGGTGGTCTGGGACACCCGGTACATAGACAGTAAAATGTACGAATTTTTGTTTGGGTTCAGGTGGCGTCCCTGGTGGCTGTCAGCAGCACAGCAGCAGCACAGCGTTCACGCGCAGTCATGGTGCGCACCCATATACCCATCTCTCTCTCACTCGCATTTCCTCTGAATCTCCTGACCAACTCTTGACTGTGTATTTGCTTATTAGGGTAGTAAAATTAAGCCAAAAGTACCAGGGAGACCGAGCTTGAGCTCGGTAAAATTATTACTTTAGTTCTCACACAAAGCTCGTTCGCTCCCCTCACTCGCCCTCTTCCATTTTAAAGACGAGCTCGTTCGCTTCGCTCACTCGCCAAGCCGACGGGTGCTGCACTTTGGTATAATTTTCCCAAGCAACAAGTTAAAGATGTAACACATTGGTTTATATCTACAGTTATCAGCTGATTTTTGTTCAATTAAAAAATCTCCATAAGGATAACATGGAAACTTTGAAGTGCTCTAGCGCGAAAACCGGATTTTTCCCAGCTATGGGACCAGCTCCAATCGATTTCTGGTGGCCAAAACCCCCCTTTTCAATAAAAAAATTCAAAATCCTTGGAGCGAAAAAAAAACTTTGCCCGGACAAACGGAGCTTGTTTTAGAGTATAAGATAAGATAAGATATGGCTGAAAAATGAAATAATTTTTGGACAGCGGATTTTTGCTGAAATGTGTTCTATGCCATCCCCTGACCTCCCTCAGAAAGGTCCCCTGAAATCCCCAGTGGGCAACATGCCTAAAAATGATGGGATGGCCCACGTGGAGTCAGAAATAAATCTTTCTTTGACCAGTAGGTTTATGTACATCAAATTAAAGCTCTAAAGTAGTAGAATTTAATGCCGCAAACCCCATCTTAAAGGGTTACTTGAGTCGAAAACGGCAGCCTGTCAAACTTTGAATAAAAATCAAATTTTAACCTAACCGCTTAAAAATGTAATTTTTTAAATACTTGACCTTTCGAGTTGCGGTTTGCGGCAAATGTTTTCTTTAACAATTACCTTTGAAAATGCGGATAGCTAGTCATATGCTTATCATACTACCCTTGAACCACCCTCCACATGGACGTCCCAAATTAAGTTAAAAAAATTAGTTACAAATTAGAAATTAGTCCAAATTAGTTAAAAAAAATTCCTAGTCCATAGCCATGCTATACATAATTTTAAAGGTCTTAGTAAGGAGAGTACATAGCCGAAATCCAGACCTCAAAAGGTTAAACATGTCGGAAGTTATTGTATTTCAAAATTTTGATAATATTATTTTATCCTGAACTTTGAACATCTGCCATTTCACTCCCGACAATTATATTGAGTTCGGGTTTACGGCATTGTATTCTACATTTTAAGACCTTTAATTTGATATATATAAACCTTCTGAAACGTATTTAAATTTAGTATGCTTAATATCAAACTTTAATGTAACTCCTTATGGGCCAACCCCTCATTTTTAAGCGTGATCCCCATATGGGATTTCTGGGGACTTTTCGGAGGAAGGTCAGGGGACGCCATAGAACACATTTCAAAAGAATTTCATTTTCCCCACTAATTTTACTACACTATATCTGCAGCGTATAATTCGCGTGTTTGAGCTAGAAATTATATGTGTGAAACTAATTTTTAGTTTATTTTATCACAAAAACTTATTCATTTTATTTTATAATATCATACATTATTTTCATCTAACCATTTTAAAATTAATTTGTAAACTTTAAAGGTGATTTTAATCTAGTTTTTGAGTGTTAAAGGACGAATTAAAATCTAATTTTTTATTTAACATGGACAGGTTTGAAGGTAGGAAGAAGACTGGGAAAAAGTGGGAAAATCTCCACGGAGAAAATCTAGCAAGTAGCATATTTAAAAAATAATTTCTTAAAGAAAAAAATATTTTCAAACAAGCGGTAAGAAAATATGTTTGTTGGTGGTAGGGTTATTATTGATAGGTATATATGCAATGAAAAGTGTTTAATCGTTTTATAAGTCTATCTTTGGTAAGTACTTTCCAGTAATCCTAGTTAAACTTATTTATGAAGTCCCAAAAATTTTAAAAACAAATCTTAAGATTTATTACAAATCATATATGAAGTTTTAATTGTTTAAGTGCACTTCAAAGAGTGCAATGCGTATAAATCCTTATCATTGTTTAGTGAACACAACTCCAAAAAAAATCTTGAAAGTTTTAGTCACTAAAGTAATGTATAGTAAAAAAATAATAAATTTTATTCCGCTGACAATAATTAACATTGTACGGGAATTCACATTTGTAGAGAATTTACATAAATTCTTTCTATGTGTTTCACAATTAAATTTCACAATTTCGGATTTTTCAACAAGATTATTGTTAATTTATTCAATACTCAAAACTTTTTTCAAGTCTTCCAATTATTTTTTAACTGATTTTTTTCTCTTCTTTTTCTTTTTTTCTCCTTTCTTCATTCTTCGAATAATCACTAAAGACTAGATTAAAATTATATCCAAGGAGAAGATGTTACAATAATAATAATAATATTAATAACAGATTTTTTAGAGAAGAAAATTTTTTCTAATAAGCGGCAAGCAAATTTGTTCGTGGCCGTGGCTGGTTACAAGGGATGGACCACTATCATTATACTGTCTCGAAACTCGGACTTAAAATAAATTACTTATATTATGTTCGATGAAGAAGTTAAAAATGTGTTGTACTCCGAGATTGAAGGGAGCTCTACCTTGGCTCAAAATTTCATAATAACATTGCTTTCGTATAGTTAAATATGAGCGAGCGGCCGCGAAGAACGTTGGCAGATATTTTCACGGGGAAAATCAATTGCTTCATGAAGATTGGTGAATGTTTATTGAATTTGTCAAGGACTAAGCTACGAATAATATTGGAATAATTTTTGCAATCATACATTGTTATGTTTCAAACAACGGCTGTATTAATTATTATTATTTTTTAACTTTAATAGCGACATTAATTTGTGTACACAAAGCATATTTTGTCTGCAATTAATATTACCGTAAGCGTAGCTGCAAACTAAACATGACATTTTCCTGCTTTTACACAATACATACGGTATTAAAGATTTCTACGCATAATCATCAAAACTTTCATATTCATATGGCAAAAAATAATTACTTACTCAAACTTACTTCAACTACTTACTTAATTACTTACTCAAATCAGCGGCGTTGCTTATTCTTGTGGTAACACTTATCACACACATGGATACACTGAAATACCTTCTAAACACTTCACACAATGTACTCACACTATGTTATGTACTACCATAATACTTATTGCTTTGTAACGAAACATCAAATGAAAATAATGAAGCGGGCCACTAGTTTGACAAGGACGATCCACTCGAACTAGCCTATTACGGGGATACATACTAGTAACTACTGATACATACTACATATTTATTGAGATTTTAAAACGGCCAATATAATTTTAAACGTTATTATAACTTTTACCATACTTTACCTAGCTGAAGCTTACAGTCGGTGTATTTTTCAACATGGTCGTTGTCAGACTGGGTGGCCAGGGTTTGCGAATACGTAGTCATCACTAGGGATTTCAAAATTTCCAGCCTATACTGTCGAGTAAAATCCTATTAAGGAACGGAATAAATATTATTCATCACACTACATCGATATCACCTGTTTTCGACCCTCATTTCTACCATGAAACACCTGTTTTGCCGGCCTAGGCCGGCAAAATTTTCCGGCCTAGGGCGGTATAGGTCACGCCACATAAGTTGACGAATGACCAAAAACAGCTGGGTAGGGCGAGGGGAGGAGAGGGGGTACTTTTCCAAAAACATCGAGCTTACTTTATATGCAATTTTTATAGAACATCTGATTATCCAATCATTTTAACTGAATAGTAGTGAAAATTCATTCGTCAAGTTACGTGGCGGGGGTATGGAAAAGGTAGCAGAGAAGTCTAGAATATTAGAAGGTATTTAACAACAACAACAACAACAAATAACAAATCAGTGACGTAGTTAGTAGCTCAGCTGATAGCAACTGTTAAATATGTGTGACGTAGATGGGAAATTAGTGCTTTTCCATTCGAATCAGCTGTAGTCACTTACCGTTAGAGTATTAGTTTTGGTGGCCTTAGCTGATGTGAAGTGGTTGCCTAGCAACCAGAAACTCAAGCAGTACATCTCGCTAGGTTAGTTGAAGTTGAGGTTATGTTTTGTTTGTTATGAACGAAAATGTAATGTTTCCACTTGTTTAGAATTTATTGAATTGTGTAGTGTGATGAAAAATATTGTTCATAACTCGGGCCGAAAGCGTTTGGCCAACCCTCGATCGTTTCAAGTTCTCGATTTCGTCTCGAAATTGAAACACGATCTTGGGGCCGGCAAAACGCCACTTTCGGCCCTTGTGACGAAATATACTATTAACGCGAGCTATGAACGATATTTTTCATCTTACTTGAATTAGTAATATTTAACTAAATCAAATAAGTTCTAAAAATAACCTCCCGGTCATTCAGTTGTTTTCGGAAGTACAATGACTCCAAGACAAATAACTTGTTGTAACAATACAAAAAGCTGATTAATGATCAACATACTCTTAGCGCCACTAGCGCTACTTCGCAATAATCGCTAATCATAACTAATTTCTTGTTCGCGGTGAATCTCCAGCTGATTGTGCCACTCTAGATTGCGAAACTTAATTTTATACTTTGGACGCTGAGACAAAACAGCTGAATTCCGTTCAGTGAGGACGAACTCATCGTATTTTTTATGTTATTGATGATAAACTTCTTAAGCGGCTTAAAGTCCTTACATTTATTATTTATAAAATATATATTATATAACTAGCAGTTTACTCGCCCTTTTTACAGATGAATTCAGTACGTTGTTTTCATTGTTTATATATATACTGTAGTTTTTTATTAACAGCTGCAGGTATAGTTGTAATACGATTGAATTAATTTGCCTTTTGATAAAGAAACATACTCATTTATAACACTATATTTTATTTTGGCTCATGCAAGTTGCGTGGACTGAAAAAATGTTTGTATTTACTACATAAACATTATTGTTTTTCTTGTAATTTTATGTATTTAGTAAAACTTACTTTTTCAGCATATCTTTCCCTTTAAATAAATCTTTGTTTGGTTTCGTAAGATAACTTCCATTCTTTGTGTTAACTAGTATACTTGTTGCTCGAAATCAAGCAGTTTAATTTTGATTTTTTTTAAATATTTTTATTAGTCCTAACTCAATTACTCTTGTCCAATCCAATATTGTGATTATCAGTATACGTAACTACACTTATTTACAGATGTACATATACCGAATTTTTAAATGCTCAGCTCATTCCCAATGTTATTGTAACAGAGAAAATATAAAATTTCAAAAATTTAGAAAATATAAAATTTTATATATTTTTTAAATTCCGATTTTCACAAACTGTTAGTGGAAACAACTCAAGACGAAGCCCTATTCAACGACACTAAAAACTTAAAAATCGGTTGAAAATTGTAAGATAAGTTTAAATAAAATTTCTCTCAAAGCGCAAAATATTTCTAACGGTATTTCTAAAATAACGAATATTTCTAAAATAACGAATTTAAGGTACACTAGGCATTTTAAATTGCTGAAAAATAGACTCAAGTATCTTTACAATCAAGTAACTTTTTATACTTGATAATTGACTCAATGATCAAGTATATAAAGTTACCGGTAGGCTATATATTATTTGAAAGAGGACAAAAAAATATCCATCAACTGATTAAGGAATCAGATTTTTAGTTTTCCCTAAAAAAAAAACAAAACAAAAAAAAAACATCATATTGACAGATGCACGTAAGAGAATTTTTTATATCAAAAGGAAAATTGGAGATAAAACTCAAAGATAAATGGCTTTGTTCTCAAGGCAAAGTATCAAAGTATAAAATGCTTGAGAGCAAGTTTATGAAATTGTTTACAAACAGGTGGTCTAACAATATTGTAAAGAGTACTTTGGGTTCGAATGGTCTGATCAAAGGGTATTGTTAAAATATCATTTAAATTAAAATTAAATTTTCTGGAAACTTTCTTATTGAAGAACTGGTAATCCGCTATATAATTTATGCTTTTTTAATTTTATAATTAGGGGCTTTTTCCCCTATGAGCCACTAGTTTTTAATAGTTACAGTACTCCGACCATTCGAGGTAAATTTGCAATGTTTAATTAATATTTGCATGACAATTTTTATAACTGAATTTTTTTAACTGAGTAATACTTAAGTCAGTTACTACAGTTAAATTGTATTAAGAAGCTTAAAGTTTTGTATTAACTTAGCTTAAAAGAAAATCCACTATATTTAGAAGTTTAACACTCTTAAAACGTTGAACAGAGCGTTAAGGAGGGAACTTTTTCTTAATTTTAAGGTTTTCTATTGCTTTTGTAGATCAACTGCAAAACATTGCATTAACATTTGTTGTACTGTATGTAGCTGAATTTTGCATTTTGCTTCCTCATAAGCTTGATGTTTTGTATCAACATTTAGAAGTTTAACAATCTTAAAAATTTAATAAAAAAAATTATAATAACTGCCAGCTAGTATTATATGTTTTTCTTTTACCTGTTGAATATTAAGGGATTTCTCTGTTGCATATACTGTTAGATTATAGATTGTTTGGGAATTAGTGACATAAATGTAACTTTTAAACATTTAACTTTTTGTCGTATCTCAAATCGTCATTTTAAGACCGATTTGCATTTTTTACTATATCTGAATTGTATATAACTTGTTAGTAGAACTAACTACAGTTATATTGTATTTGAAGTTTGAATTATGCAGTCACTGATCTTGTAAAATATGCCTGTAACTTCAACCGAATTTAAAGGAAGTCACTAGAATAATTATATAATAAATAATTAGTTCATAACATACATTTCAATTTCCTAAAGTATAGTATTTTTGGGTATAATAGGGGTCTTTGGCAGGTTCCAAACTTTTTGTTCATGTTTTCCTATTTTTGTTTCAGAGAAATTTTTTATTACATCAATGATCTTCAAAATATTTTATTTAGTTTATTAATTCTACTCTGTCATCTATTGTACTAACTATTTATTTCATACTTTTTGCGCTAGGAGGGTGAGGCAAGGCATGGCGTCAATCCCCCGACGATTCTTTTACTACAGTGTAATAGCTTTTAAAATCCTTAAAAATTTTAATTTTAATTCTTATGGGATGGGAAGATCCTAAACATTTGACACTTGGTAAAATACAATCTAATTTGGCGAACACTACGAGGGGGTATGGAAGCGAAGGCCTCAACTAGCCTGTTCAGTGCTTGAGATTTTTACATCAATTTACGAATAGGGGCAACTAATTAGGTGGCAAGGGAGTGGAGCCTCCATCCAGCATAAAACCCAGCATATTTGCATGGTTGATTATGATTTTACAACTCTCTCAATTTTAAAAATTACGGAGAACTAAGAAGTGTTTTTAAAACTAGCCATAGGCGATTTTCAAAGCTTTTCATTATTGTTGATTATGTGTAGTTTTAATTAGCCGGTTTTCTTAATGTCTTGGTTGACAAGATCGTCGGTGGAAGTATCCTTCTTACACTCGACTTTATAGTAATTTACGACTTTAGGACAACCCCTAAGGGGGCATGGGGGCGGAGCCCCCATCGAGCCGTAGGCGAGTAAAATACTATAATACCAAATAGTTAGTGAAGACCGATCAAATAATTTTTGGGATAGAATGTTACTAGGGAGCAGGTAGAGAGTTGGACATCTGAGGAATTTAGGACAAAATGTTACTGGGACAATTGTTACCTGGGACAAAATGTTACGACGCGGATTTATCGGAATATGATGTACATCGTGATTTAGTTAGTTATTTTTATTTTTTATTTATTTATTTTTTGTGGACTCTACAGGACAGTTGAAGTATCGTTGCTTTCAGTGGCCAGTATACGGCTTGGTTATTTGTTAGTGCAGTGTAAAGTACTCTTTTAAAATAGTTATTTAAAGTTATTTAGTTACTTGTAAACTTGCATCTTTCGAAGGGTCGAAAAAAATAGTATGCCTTATTGTTAAAGAGACATTAATAACTATGAAAAATAAAACTACTTTCGTTTTACAGTAATCACTATCAACTCAAAAACAAAACAATGTTTTGATATACCTTTTTGTTAAATTTTTCACAGTACGTTATAAATAAAATAATGTTACTTTGAATTTAATTTGTTATGACCATTTTTATATTCCTTAGTTCTTTTGTACTGATATTTATTAAACAAATCAAATTGATATGAAGGTTAAATGTAGGTTGACAAACGATATTCACTTAAAAGAAACAAATATACCCTTAAAAGATTACAAAAATTCTTTTCTATCAACTGTTAAAAGCAATATTCTAGGGTTGTTTCCACAATAACATTCTAAATGAGCTATATTAATAAAATTTTGGGAGTTCTTTTTGTAATAATAAATTAAACAGCTCTACTTGTTTGTTATACATAAGCCACTATTTCTTTTTAGGTTATTTTGAATTGCCGTTTTCTTAAAAACACATCAATTGAAAGAAGACTATTTACTGAATATTGTGTGAGAATTTCATGTTTATAAGTTTCACAGTTTTTGAGGTGTGCTTGCTTAAAGTCATCCATGTCACCGATGAAAGCGGCGAACGCATCTCCTTCCGAGGCCGCAACGGTGCGCGCTGGGTTAAATATATAGCTGTCTAGACGGTCTTTCGTATTACTTATCGCTACCGTGAGATTCGTTTTGAGTTAGTGAAAGTATTACTGACCTATTAAATAATAACATAAATAATAACAGCGTACTGTAAATTGTACTGGGGGCTGATTATGTGTATCAGACCCGGTGTCGCGACCGCGGGCGACACCGCGCCCTACCCGGGCCCCAATATTTGGGTCTTTCTAACCCAATATTTTTTGTCCTAATGGAGAAGAAGACGAAGGAGACGTGAACTGGTCTTTGACTTTATCAAACATATTGCACCAGCACTCAACCCACAAGTTGTTTTAAGTGAATTCGAAAGATTCCTCCCAGGAAGCTTTGAGAGTGAAATTCCCAAGCAGCCACATTCTCGGCTGTTTCTTTCACTCATTAAATGTAAGTTTTTAAATACTTGGTGAATTTCAAATTTATTTGTAATGCAGTATACAGAAATGACGACACTATTAATACGATTTTTTGACATTGTGGTAGCGAACGTGAATATACTATATACAATAGTTACATTGAGAATAAACGAGTTTGAATTAAATCCTGCATTCCCTTGAATTAGTCATATCAAACGCATACCCGTGTTTGAAACCATTTTACTTTGAGGCTATCTTTCGCAGCGAACATGAAATACATGTGACATCATATTATGATAGGTAAGGCCAGGTGCACACGAGCGACTTGAATCTGCGTCGACGCGGCATTATCTTGCAGCGGCATTTAAGCAGTGTGTGTAATCAAATGGAATGGTTCACACGAAAGGGGTAGCAGCAGCGTTGCAGCGGCCGTGATGCTGCGTCGATGTGGCTGCAAGCTTCACGCTCGCGTCGGCGTTCTCGGTGCACACGAGCGTTTTGCACCTGCGTCGATGCAGCTTCCTTCTGCAGCGGCGTTTGAGCAGTGTATGTAATCAAATGGTGCGGTACACACGAGACGAGTGCAGCAGCAGCAGCACATCTGCGTAGATGTGGCTGCAATATTGGAGACTTGCGTCACTGCCCAAACGTAGCTGCACTGCCTCTTCTCTCAGTGTTGCCACATGTCCATAAAAAAACACAATAATTTTGAATAATACTAATAAAAATAAATAATTGATATTTTATAAAATATGAATTATTTAGATGAAAAATAACCGTCTTAAGGCCAGTTAGGATTCTGCCGTGCCATCGTCATTAAAAAGTTACTCAGTACTTAAGTTTTCAAATAAAAAAAAATTGTGATACATGTTATCCTGTAACTAATTTATTTCAATTAATATAGACCGAATCAAGCAACTACACCTTCAAATGCATTAATAAGGGAATAATAATACCAATGTTAATTGATTCCTGCGTAATATAAAGAATACTAATTTACTCTTTACAATGAGACCATTACTTAAATTCCAATTATGTATTATGTTTAATAAATTGTAAAAAAATGTATTTTACAGATGCAGAATGGATAAATTCTTACCACTGTACGTTTTCGACTATAGTAAACATGTTTTTTTACTTGAGGCAATAATAATAATGATAGCCAAGCAATGTTCTCTCATAAGTAACTGTTTGAAGGGTTCCCTACGATATAGTTTATATTTCCCCTCCCAAATTTGCTATTTACGTTAAGGTGGCATTGTTATTGGCAGTACAGAATTCATGGTCTAAAGTAAATTTTTGGCACATGGTCTGAGGTAGATAGTATGCTAGCTTAAATTAGCCTTGTCGTTAAAGCCTTTCCATTTTCAAAATCAACTTCAAACAACATTTCACCCATCTGAAAGTCATGTTTGTCAACTCGAAGATTGACAAACATGACTTTCAAAAAAACAACCTCGCCCCTGCCACACAAAACGATGAGGGCCGTCCTTAGAAATACTCTGCCTCCGCCTCCTCATCACAAGGAGAGGATCACAGGTCCTATGGATTACAGGCGCTAATGGTAATTGTTGTTACCTTTCTATTCATTGTACGCATTGTAATAATTATTTTACTCATTGTAATTATGGCACCGGTAAATTAATTAGCAAACTTTACCTTGTCACTTCAAAGGACACAAAAAAGACTAACAAATGCTCCTTTTACTAAATAGGAACTCACCAAAGGGTGTACCTAGTGCTTCCTATTCTTTATAGTTAGAATATAATTATAAACTAAGAATGCAGTTTTCTTTTATATTCCTTCATTATTTTTCATCACTCCGTATACGAAAGTGACAACTTGCCGTACAGCTGAGACCTTGAAAAGTAGTCATTTCCCAAACTGTCACCTTCAGCTGATTTTACTGACCTGTACGGAAAGTAATGTTTGTAAACATTACTTTCCGTCCAAGGTAAACAAACTTTTCCGTACAGCAACAATCAGCTGGGTTTAAAACAAATTAAATTTTGAATTCCAGCTTTGTTTACTTTGTCCAATGGCGAAGAATTTACAAAAATAACCCTCCTTTAAAACTTCCACATTTATTAATAATTGCGTCGTGATGAAAAGTATCGTTCACAACTCGTCCGGAAAGCCCATTTCCAGGCTCAATAGTGTTTTCCACACTCGGCTTCGCCTCGCGCGTAAAACACTATCTCGCCCAGAAATGGGTCACTTTCCGGACTAGTGGTGAAATATACTATATTTGAGCACTGATCGATATTTCGATAGCATGAATATACTGATTTTTTTAAATCCACATGACTATTATGGCAATTTATAATCATATGTTGCATAAACACAAGTGAACGTCAAACTAACGATACGTGTGAACTGACTATTTGCAGCACGGCCGCGTCGACGCAGCGTGCACGCAGA
Organism: Neoaliturus tenellus; assembly: GCA_030545055.2. Taxonomy (NCBI): domain Eukaryota; kingdom Metazoa; phylum Arthropoda; class Insecta; order Hemiptera; family Cicadellidae; genus Neoaliturus; species Neoaliturus tenellus. The sequence continues at coordinate 354,989 of JAQYXR010000019.1, read as the reverse complement.
GTGTTTTGACGCTCGTGTGAACCGGGCCTAAATCAGTACTACGTCTCTTCTTCACCACGAATAAAAAATTTATGATTGAGGATTTTCTGTTTTTCTTGTAAAAAAATGTTTTTGAAACAGTCTAATATCAGATGAATAATTTAACATCGATTGCAGCGTTTCTGACGCGGTGAACATGCACCATCCAAAAACTCCGGTATGAAACGAAAGTATTGGACGAGAAATCCATTCGCTTTATGGTATAATCAATGATTATATGGTACTCTAGGAGTAACCTACGCTTATATGCGTGTAAATAAACGGAAATTAAGGCTAAGGCAACATAACTTTTAAAAAAAAATTCAAAAACCAAAGACATGTCAATAATGTTGTAAGACCCAACCCACACAATATATTAATACATATACTTAACTTTTCATTATGTTATTATTCGTTTTATTATTTCTTGGAAGTAGTAAACAACTAGATGGCTTAAAATTATTTCACTCCTTACTGTACAAAGGGGTAGGCTATTTATTTTGATGCGATTTTGATTAATTTCAACCTTATTTCAAAGTTAGTTTCTGAACGTTAGTATTATTAACATACACTTTGCCTCTAACTGTTGATATGTTGCTTTTGAAATTTGTCAACTTTTGCCGAACAGGTGATCGTTCATTGATATATAGTTTTTTGTGTCATGAAGCCAAATAGATAAATTTAGAAAAATTTCCATTTTCTTTTGGACTGGATGTGTCTATTTTAATCATAATGAGAACTTCAATAAACTATATATTAATAGGCAAGCATGTTTCATTTTATCCTTTTTTTCTCAGCGTGTGTGCACAGAAGGAGAAATTCGCGCTTTCCGCGACGAAAGGTACTTAGTTGCCTGTAGATGAGCAGAATTCCATTAATTCAGATCGGCTTCCAGGGCTGAGCCAGGGCCTATGATATCTAACGGGCCTGTATACTTCCCCCAACCACCAAAGTCACGTGACTAAATGCGGCCGATCTGCAGCACAAGATTCCATATGATGACATTGTGAAAACGTGACATCCCTCGCTTATTTTCCATCTCTTAGGAATTAGATAATAGGTTATTCGACAAGACTTTTATATTCTGATTTAAATAAAATAATAAACAAAATTATACCATTACTGCAAAATTCTAAAATATTCTTAGAAATTTACCACGATATAAAGTGAACAATTGCATTCAATTTATAGTTTTGTTTACACTTATCAGCTGTTGACATAAAATTATATTTCATTGCTAGTAATGATTTTTTAGAAGGTAAAATATAAAATTTAACTTGTTTTTAACGAAAGTAAAAAGACTATTTGGCAATCTACTAATTTAATACGTTTATTCCATGTCTTATTCCCAGAAATATCTTTGAAAACATTAAAAGAAAACTATTAACAAAAAAGACAATACACCCTACAGTGGTAGGCTATTAATTGAAATTTTTGTTTTACCTAAAGAATGTGTTTAAGGTTTGCAAAGCATAACTTTATTAGTATCGTTCAATTTGCAATTTAATGACGGTTAGAATAATATGGAACACTTAAGACTTCATTGAATTACATTTAAAAGTACACGCAAAAACTATAGCGAAGTCACGCTATTGCAATTCTTTTAAAAATGGAGTTGACAGCTGAAATTCGGCCGCATCCGGTCATGTGACCAAACATATATGCATGCAGGTCCGTTATTTTTCGTAGGCCCCGGCTGAGCCCTATAACCCTATACTACAAGCTTTCAAAGTTTCAATGTTAATCTTATAGGAGAAGGATAATTTAACGAATCATTAGACAGCTGTTGGTAATAACAATTGCTAGCAAATCAGGAAGAACATATGTTTCCTCAATAAAACATTTTAAACTAATTAGTTTATGATCAACTGAACTATTGGTTGAATTTCGACCAGTGGGCGATCCCTAACTCTTTTTATTGTTATTAGTCCATAAAAATATAGATTTGTATGTTTTTTTACATATTTTTGAAATAGGCTAATAAATTGTATTTCGCGTATTATAGCCTATCACGGTAGGCAAGAAATAGTTTTACTATACAGTACCTATGACTAGCGCATGGACATTGGTTAAAAACAAACAACTTAAGCACCATTGAAGAAATTATGAGGGAAGTAATATACACACTCAAACAGATTTCAATGCATTTCTTATGGGAAATTTTATTGCGGCTCACTAGTTTAGTAATGCGCAGAATGACTTCAATAACAAACTGTGTATGAAGTGAACGAGCTCGTCGTGGGTGGGCAAATTAACTCGTCTTATAGAGGAGTTAGCAAACTAACCAACCTTTTTTAAGCTTGACTTTTCAGTGGATCATATCCAGTTACCTAGTGTTCATATATTGTTAACTAGCCAACCTGTCTATGCGTGCATTACCACAAAGAAAATCCGTTACCGCCGGTTCGGGAAGGAGCGAGTGGTGGCGGCGGCAGACACCGTCGTGGCCGGCTCGAGGTCTATTGTTTGGTGCGCTGACTGTGCCAGAGGGAAGAAATAAACACTTGCCGCGCAGAGGGAATAAATATACACTTGGCTCCCAGAGGGAAGAAATAAACAAACTGTTTAGTGAATTATGTTTTAGAGTGTTTATTTGTTCCCTCTGTAATTTTGTCCCTGAGTTTTCTCTAGACTAAGTCTACGTTTTTAGTTTGGAGTGTACCAGAGGGAAGAAATAAACAGTTGCCTAGTAGAAGGAAGTAATATACACTTATAATTTTAGTGGAGGGAAGAAAAACAGTGCGAAATAAGAGGGAACAAATTACGAGAGAAGAAATATACACACCCATGAGTGAGATAGATACAGCCTTTTTACTGATTTTTATTTAATTACTGGAATAACCCAATAAACTTTAGCCAAAATAGTAAATATTCTTTTTGTGATATTCGATTTGTTTCCCATTAAAGTTTAATTAACTTTTTGTGTTTATATTTTTGTATAAATTTGGGCAAAAAACATTATTTTTTTAATAAAAAATTGCCAATGTGTTCAAATATTCCATATTTGATTATTTTTTTTTACCTACCTAACTATTTAAAAACCCACTCAAAGCAAGCTTCACAGAATCTGTAAATAAAATCATGGGTACAAAAGACAATATGATAAAGATATCAGTAATTAACCAATAGAGTACTGTAACAAATTTTACTGAATTATTTTATTCCTATATACGTGATTAAGAACCTCTCAAAGTCCTGGAACCATTTTTATCTCCTTCACTATATTTTTCTTATAATAATAACCATAACACTGGTGGAAATCGGAGATGAAACGTTGAATTAATAATCTAATAATTAATAATCTAAGTCAAAGGTTATCAAGGTATAACAATTTGTTATGTCTGGTATGTGTTCAGCAAAGGTAGGCCTAGATTTATAATATGTTGTCTCTGTTTACTTATAATTTTTGTCAGGTCGAATGAGTTGATGTTGGTTTATAATTCGAATTAATGACGTTTTTAGATTTTATTTAGAGCTGTACAAATTAATCATATTTTATATTTTTCTTTGAATGTTTGGTTAAAACTTCTTTTCTTATCATGATACCTATTAGTTTAGTTTGTCAACCATTACTTTTAGCAATACTCAATACTTTTGATTGACTTTTTTCATACTTTTCTTGGTTCATTGGGAACTCTATTTAACTTTTAGTCAGTGAATTAAATGGGGCAATTGTGTGCTGAAATGGATGATTGCATTTTGCTCGTACGATAAGACCTGCGGGTTGTTTTATATATATATATTTGGAAAGAAAGTTTGTTACTTATTTCTCAGTTGTTAAAGTTAAAATAATTTATTTTCGTTGTATAAACTTCTATAGTAAATTTAATGGTATCTGAAAGCTATTTCCTTAGGTCGATAAATCAGCAACTTTACGGTTATCCTCATTTTCAATGCTACAAAATCATCATCAACTTAATATCCCCGCCAAAAGATTTGATTCTTAAAAAATTTGAAATATTTATTATCTTAGTTGGCTTTATATGTTTAATGTACAAACAATTAACTATACAGTTAGTTGTACAGATATATGGTGCGTTTTCCAGATAAGAGCGAGCATATTCTCAATGAGAGCCATAGGGCAAGAATTTTTTTTATATATAACTTTGATTTACTCTTACTTTTCTAAATAATGATTTTTCCATTTACGGTGTACATTTGGTTTCTTTGAGTTGTCATCTTTAAGAATGGTCATGGTTTCATTGACAGATACATTGGAATACATGTTCCAAAATAAATGAATATTGCGTTTCCAGGCACATCTAAAAGTTTGGTATTGTCTATGAGGTGGAATGTATTAGAGATTCTTCGATCATTTTCTATGAGTATAATATATTTGATCTTTTAATTAAAACTTTTTCTAACATTTCAATTTGAAATGTTATAATATGATAGTCTACTACAGCCCTGGTTGAGACATTATTTTGTAGGTTGTTGATTGACCCTTAAGCATAGAAGGTCTTATCAACTTTTGTTTATATAATTCTTTATCTGGTATGTTGTACTCCTTGTCATAGTATTTCCTTGATATCAATATAAATGTATATTCACAATATATAAAATAACTTTTTGTAATAAATAAAAGTCGGCTTGTTAGTAATAAATGTCATCCCCTATTCATGCCTTATAATTTAATTCTTAGTAAATTGGGTGTTTTGATATGAGTAACTGAAAAAATTTGAATAACAAAGAAGTAATCATAAAAATATTTTCGTTATTTTTATTATAAGTTATGTTAATATTTTTTTTATTAAAAGTCATCTTCACCCTTGTGCCAGTAGTCGATTGTTGCGCATCTGGCAATGTTAGGTTAACCAGACGGATTTTAATGCAAAACAAGGTGTTCAATCCCCTGTTTCGGATCCCATTTTTGAGCCGATTTTCTTTGAACTTGGTAACTGTTTAGTTGAATAGTTATATTAGGCCTCTCATACCTCGAAAACTTAGAAAACTTAACAAATATTACTAAGGAAAATCGAATTACTTTGCAACATCACAGAGAGTAATATGTGTTAAATTCGGTCGGTTGAAAATCGGTTGAAAAACGGCGTCCGAACAGGGGAATAAAATACCATAATTATAATGGTTAACATTGCCGACTGCGCAACAATGGGCTACTTTCTCAGAGGTGAAGACAATGAATACAGAGTCTTATAAGAAGAATAGGTACCATGTTAAATATTCTGCCGTTTTTTTAATTGGGCACCTCACCACCTTGCTGCGCTGAGCATTGGCTGTTCCAACTGCTCTACGCGCCCCCACGCCCCTCATTGTTGTAATTAATTGGGCATCTCACCTCCAGGTTGCGTCGAGAGTTGGCTGTTCCAACGTACGGATACACACAGCTTTGTTCCAGTTCCACTACATCCCCCTCCAGCCACCACCGCTAAAGCACCAATTCTAAATTGCAGTGTTTCATTGAAAAATTAAATAATCGTTCTTATTGAAAATTGTAATCTTTCATAGCAAAAATTAGGCTACCACTAGGCCTAAATAAAAATAACTACGGTGTTAATTTAATGTTAGTTCTAAATCGTTATGAAAAATGTGTAAAAACATTGCAAAGCAATTCATTTCAAATTAATCACATGAAAAGGTTGGTCTGCGAGAAAGTTGTTTTTTAAATATTGGTTTGGTAAATTTTGACTTTGAGAAAATAAATTTAGTTCAAACTTAGTGGTTTGTAAGGGATTGGCATCCAAAACATTCCATTGCCTGCATATCCAGGGAAAATAATATTAAAAATATATCGATCTTAAAAAAGTTTTTAAAATAGGCCCTATCCACATTGTCGACGTGAATTAAATTTTATTTGTCAACATTAAAACACAGTAAAAAACTAAACTGACCAATGTTTTTCAATACTACTGTAAGTCAGATGGCTACTGAGGAAATTAAATTTTAATTTTAACGATAAACGCAGTACGTTACATAAAGTCATAGCTACATGCGTGGAGTCGAACGCGTAAACTGCTCTTGTGTTGAGGGCGGTGGCCCTCACATCGTTCAGCGGTGGCTATCAAAGACATTTTTGATGCTGTTAAATACTAATTTTTGCCATTAATTGCTGGGAGAAAGTTTGTGTCTGTTATATAATGAATTATTCTGTGGGGTTTTTCATAGCCGAATATTCGGGACATACTTTCAAAATTTTTTTAACAGGGCCATTCTTTGAGGTTTTCTGGGTCATATGGAGGTTGGCTAAAACCTCTCAAAATCTTATGAGAGTATACATTTTAACTATAGTTTTTTCAAAATTACGACAGTTAATTTTAAATTTTCAAATCTTGATATTGTGTCTAAATTATTATAAATTTTATAACAATTATAGCGTACCACGTACAAAAAAGTTGCAAATTTTTATCATCTAAGTACCCTAAATATCACGAGTATGGAGATTTACAGATTGACAGACAAAGGAGATATCGTGGGTGTATCTAGGAAATCATAGCCTACACATTTTAAAATTGACTTAATGAAAAAACATAGGTGTACTGATTTTGCCGTCGGCCGTTAATTTTATCCTTTCTTGGTATTTTTTATTCATTTTATACTTAAAATTTTCATCCCAATTTATTAATTTACTCTACTTTATAAATGTGTTCGTTTTGAGTTATTTAAAAATTTGGGAGGAGTTCCGCACTATGCGTCTACAGAAAAGGCTGATAACATGGGTAGGATAGCAAAAAAACCTAGCTAAAATTACATTTGAAACCATTAAAAATTATTGTTTCATGACCTTTGGATTCATAAATTCTGGTTCTAACGTCCACGTTGACCATACTTTAACGACATTGTATAATGTCAAAAATCAGTTATGGCGAAAACTTAGAGGGTTACTTTTAATTAATAATATAACTTACATTACCTTTTATAAATTCATTCTTAATTTATATTTTACTACATTTTGAGATAGCAATTTCATAGAACTGTTACAAATGAATATACAGGATAACAAATCTTTTCATAATTTTTATTTAGTTTGATTTTATATTTATGCGGAAGTGAAATTTATTGAAGAGAAAGTAAATTACAAACTGGATTATACTAATAATATAATATTATAACAGCTCGATATTAATTTTTGCAAATGACCCCAAGGAAGTCTGTGGCTAAATTAAGTAGACTCCTCGCTCTGCTATCTAGCGCCTTTAATGTAGTTTAGAATTGAAAGTTTTGCAAGATGTTGTGTTTATTACTGTTGACTAGCCTACATGTCTTGTTTAGAACAAACAAGCATCATAGAATACTTCAGCATTGCTGGACGAAATAATGGTTATATGTTTAATTATATAGAATGTAAAAATTATAAGATTTCACAACTATGTGCTTAACAAATATTAAGTAAAAACTAGATAGTCAATACACCGTGTCATTCTTATGAAATCATAGACCGAACGACGAAGTAGTCTAAGAGAGCTCGATTCTCAAAGTGAATATCTTCAAGGCACTATTAATTCAATTGCCAACGATCAAAACATTTAATCGTTAATTACTCAACTGCATGATGAAATTCATCTAAATGTCAACAACTTTCCCTCTGAAAGTTTGTTTCTGACCCAAAAATAAAAAAATTCCTTGCTTAGTAACTTTTTATGTCAGTCTAAATAAACAATTAAAAGTTCCAACTTGTAAATTACATATATTTCACAAATTAAAAAATATTCATATTATTTGATTCTGCATTTCATACAGAAACCGAATATATACGTTTCATAGCATATCAACCAGTTTGGTTAGGTCCAGGGGTGTGTAACGGTCGCGCGCTATCCTTAACGCTGATTTCACCGTAGATGCTAGGTTAAAGGGGTGATTTCACGTAATGGAACAGCCCAGGAGTACAGCGCGTGCAGCCTGGTGGTGAGATGCCCAATTATCACGTTTGGCAGAATTAAAGCCATAAGGCCTGTTCTTCTTATAAGACTCTGTATCCATTGGTGAAGATGACTCTTAAGTGGTCAGGCCTCTTTTTGTTTTCTTTTTCACCGTCCACATGGACTATTGTTGATCTATGCGTGGATTGAATTAGTCATTGTATGGTGGGGTGAGCGGCTACAATACAAAGGTAAATGGTACTGAGAAACGTCACTGGATGAACGTGGATTCGAACCCACGACATCACTGCCATGGTCCGGGAGTGTGTGTGGTCCGCTAAACACTACGCCACCAATTTCTCCAATATAGATTTAAAAATCTATTTAATAATAAAATAACCCTTTGTCTTAAAATGTTTTATAATCTTACAATGGGTTTTATCGAATATTTAAATATGAATTTTTAAAGCTTAATTAAATAGCGGTTTTAACAGAACAATGTAATCTTATATTGATATTTAAATCCAGAATTTTTTACGGGATTACTATAAAAAAGTAAACTATGTCAAAACGTTTGTTACATTTTAAGCTTACTTACAATTTTATTCTAATGTCCCGATTTAACATGTATCCTATTACACTGAATAATACTTTTGGCATCCGGCTAGTTACATTAAATTTATTAAAAGAAAATGAAAAATACATTAAATTTGATTCTTAATGTTTCATACGTATGAAAATTGTCATAAACATATACAGGACAAAAGCATGAAACCCCTATGCTTTTCAGGGATAGAACAGGAAAGATAATTCCCGTCCTCAGTCTAACATGTGAATAATGAATACTTACATTGTGTGAGAAATTAACTTAACCAAAACGAGAAATATATGTTGAGGTGAGGTCTCTACGTCATCTGGAAGAAATTTTTGCAGTCCTCATTACTTGATAACGTCATTTTTTGTTGGTGACGTCATTAAGATGACGTCATGTGCTGAAATCACTGAAACGCCCTTCTCTTAGTCAACATCACGTCATTTGTGTACCGTCATAAACGTTTTATGACGTCATCTTTGACGTCATAGGAGGGGTATTTGGTGACGTGATCATTTGTGACGTGATCTTGATGACGTCATGTGCTGAAATTGCTACTACTCTTGTCTTATGAAATGTAATAATAACCAAAATATTATTAATTCTAAATCATGTAATGTACATAAAAATTTATAACTTTATTCATATAAATTTTACAATCGTGTTATCTAACAATAGTTGGGTGGCAACAGACACCTAAATTAGCATGAACATATACAGGACAAATGCATAAAACCACTCCGCTTCGTCAGGGATATAACGGGAAAAATAATTTCCCAAAACGAGGACTATTCGGTGAGGTGAGGGCTTAACGTCGTCTGGAAGAAACATTAAGTCCTCACCGTAAGTACTCACGAACGAGCACCTAACGTTCTCCGTATGCTTCAATGAGGGCTTATATATGATGAGCTGAGGGCTTAACGTCGTCTGGAAGAAACGTTAAGTCCTCATTCGAAGTACTCACAAACGAGGACCTAACGTTCTCCGTATGCTCAAATGAGGGCTTAACGTCGTCCCTATAAAGCTATATATATATATATATATATATATATATATATAATAAAGAAAAAAAATGTACTGTACCATTAGACCTTGTTAAATTTAAATAACTTATTTCAAAATCATATGTTCATTTTATTTGTCAAATAATTGTAAACAAGCTTTTTGTTTATATTTGTGACTGACCTGACGATGACAGCTTTGCTGTTGAAAGGCCTAGTCCAAATAAAAATTTAATAATTATGTTGGTGTATTGATTTTTAAATTTAGAAGATTAACTCAACCAATATAGAAGCTCGTCTGTTTCAGGTATTATCATTAAAGTTAATGAATATTTTGAAAATAGATTTCATTTAAACCGATTTTTTCAATATCAAACTCATTATTCCAACGACAACACTACATGTGTTTCATAGTTTTTAGTAATGTAATTCAACATTAATAAAAAAACCGATCTTTAACATATTATTTGCCTCTAAATGGTCAACAAATATCTAAGGATAGTGATTAATAAATTAATGATAAAATTAGTTAAAACGTACCTACATCAGACCTTAGAAAATGTGATTATTTTATTCTATCTGCTATAGTAAATTAATATAATAACATTATTAAAGTTTGAAAACATTCCCAATCGCATACAAATAGAATAAGTTTGAAAAAGAGTTTGAAAATATCCAGTTCTAACATTGGATAGGTTGTCAGTTTTATAACAAAACAACAACAAAATGCAAACAAAAATAAAATAATTCTAATTTTAATCTTTGGTCATTAAATAAAAAATAACTTTGGAAAGTATAGTTAGATCTAGTTGATTGCATAAATTCAATACATTGTTAACGATAATATTATAACCAAAATTAATTAAAACAAATGATCAAGGCTCTATCAAGCTGGCACTAGGCCAAATATTTCGATTAACATTTTTTAATTTCCATTTGGATATTTTTTAACTTAAAAGACCATTACGACCATTTGGGCCTACTAGAACAAGCCTACGATTTTCGAAGTGTAAAGCAAAGTGTTTGTAAAATTGCAAAAAATTGGTCATATATTATTATGTAGTAGAACTTGATTATATAAACCAAATTCAAGTATAAGTACGAGTGGTATTCCATCATACCATTTTCATGATATTCTGGATACACCAGACTGTGTGACAGTGCGGTAGAGTGTGTATTTGCGTTGAGTGTGTGCGGGCCCATTATATCGAGTGGTATCAATTTCCTACGTTACTGAAAAGAAATGGACTTCTCTCAGCCCTCCCGCCATGAGACGTGGGTCCATTATTTTTTATTTATCTGTGATGTTTCAATGTGGGTGAAATCATCGATATTAACCGATTTATCGATATTGATGTTTTTCCAATAAGTTCTGGCTGTCTATTTGTAAATTTTACAGTGCAGTTTTATTATTAAAATTTATCTTCAATCACTAACTTGCATCACACTGACACTGTTAGTAAATCATAAATATCCCCGAATACATATATTGATTAATCTTTGTTGGAGAATTCATCCTAGTTCATTCTTAAATAATTATACTTTAATTTAAAGTATTTTCTTAACTTCAATGTAAGCTAACAAGAACAACCGATAAGTTTCGGTATTAGACGTTTAAGGCCTCAAAGTTTTATAAGGCACATAAGATTCCATTTTATTCTCGAGTTTTCACTAAAAAGCGATTGTTTATTCTCTTTCATAAAATTACATTAAATAATGATTATTCATGTTAATAAAACATGAACGCAGACCATTCAGGAAGACCTCCACCTTTTTTGAACACTGCTAATTAACAGTAATATTCATAAAATTTATAACTGTTAAATAATAGAAGTTACTTCTTTGAGCCTCATTTACTTTTTATGTCATTAGTTTCCTTTAAAAGTTTCTTTTGATCACGTTTACTTTAAATTAAATTAACTTACAAAAGAAGAATGTTTTTATTTTGCACTAATAAATGATATGTACTCATATTTTTACAAAAATATCCAAAAGAATACTACTGAATACATCTCTAGCGAAATGCAATCATTAAGGAATATATGTAATTGTAAGTTTTTTTACCAAACTTCAACTACAAATAAACATAGTGGAAAATTTTTAAAATGTATTATGTTAAAGTACCATGGCAGTGGTACGAACATCATAGTTGATATAGAGAGAACATCAACTAGTGTGAACAATCGACGTGGCCATCCGAGAACCTTTCGCCACTTCAACGATTGTTTTCTAATATTTTCTCATCCATAAACCAACATTCTTCTTTTGCTTCTGTCATTTTAGGTTAATATATACAAGTTGGTATCATAGAAAATTTGGATCTTTCCGTTTATCAGAAATTTTTGTTTTGGGTTGGAAATTTGTTTATTGTAAATGAAACATTAATAAGGTGGTTTTTTTATGGTTCCTCTATATATTTATGACTAAATAAAGAAAAAAATGAGACTTAAAAAAAAACATGTAAGGTACCTGAACAAAAATAAAAGTTATAATATTAAAACGAACAAATATAACAAAAAGAAAATTGATAAAAAAACAACCTTTATTTAAAAAGGTTATTTTGGGTGAGTCGGTGGCGTAGTGGTTAGCGCGCCGGACTTCGGAACCATGGCAGCGATGTCGTGGGTTCGAATCCGCGTTCTGCCAGTGACTTTTATCAGTACCTTTCACCTTGTACTGTAGCGGCTCACCCCATTACTTTGTCTAATACGTTCCACGCACAGATCAATAGTCTATGTGGACGGGGCAAAGTAAGGCAAAAAGAGGTCAAAAAAAAAAAAACAACGTATTCCTTAGTTACTAAGTAGAAAGGCATTATTAAATGCCGGGTAACAGTTACTCGTTGAAAATAAATGTGATGCGTTAGAAACACAGATTTCAATTCCCCTTTTTCCCCGTTCCTCCCACTGCCAATCACAATCACTGAGATAGTTACGACTATTTAGATCATCATGATGTTTTATGTCAATATTTTGTTTTTTCGTAAAAAAAGATTTTTATCCTGACTTTTGAGATGTAAAAAGAATCGCTCGCAACAGCAACTTGGGGAAGTCAGGCTCATCAGTGCTATTTTCTACTCTGAATTTGAAGGGCAAAATGAAAATAACATCTGTTTGGGAAGAAAACTGTGGAATTTATTAAATGAATCATGAAATTTTCCTTGTGGTGGGACATAAAAATTATGTCTTTCGACAGCACATTAATTTTGAATGGCGCATAGTAAACTATAGTATAGATACATAGAGAGCTTTGTGTGGGTGTGTAGACTGGCGTGTGTAAACCCACATAATGTGGTTAACCGAGGTCTGAAGCACCTTCCCCCGGGAGCAACGTTTGATGTTATGTTTAGAACTTCCTCCTACTGGAGTGATATTATAAACGTACTTATGGAGATTTTAAATCTAAGTAAAGTCTTTTTGCAATATAAATTGTAATAAATTGTTTATGTTTCAATAAATTGTACAAAATTAAACTGTTAAGTTAAAATGAAATGAAAATTTTTATTTAACATATTTTGTAAAACTTGTGTTTCTAAAATTTAACTGTTTATATAAAAATTACATAAGCAATATTTTCAAAAAAAAAGAGTTAGTAAAAACTTGTATTTTCGACTAATTTTTAAGTGTTACTTCTTTAGATTTTTACCTAACCCCTCCTGTAACCGTGTAAATTAAATTGTGTTGATAAGTATGAAAATTATGAGATATTCATTCAACAATAATCCACAAACCGGATCTCTTGATAGGTTTTGATCAAGCAGAGGACATATCTCAATTACGGTCGAAGTTCCGAGTCAGTCGTGATTTGACATAAAATTAATTAGATTTTTTCAAATTAGAAATCGCCATCAAAGGGTATTGCAGTCCTGTCATGATTTAATATATGATAAACCAAGATGTTTATCTGATTTTTTTAACATAATTTTTTTAGTTGAGATTATCCTGATTGGGTGTTTTTTTATTTACATTTATAATTTTTTATTTTTATTTTGCATTGTTGAAAGAATTGTCCAGTATTAGCCAAATACCTGAATTTGGAGAACAAAAATGAGAAGTCTAAAAATTAGCAATTCACTAAAATACCACAATATCTTTATCAAAACAGTAGTTAGATTTGGTCACTTCTGGCACAGGTCAGCTGCCCCGGAAGCCACGTGCCGGGGCACATAGCTTCCGGTCGTATATTAAATGAGGGGTGAGGAGGTGGGGTGAGCGTTTGAAGTAGATTTGCGCATAAATTAAAAGTTAGTTCAAGACTGAAATTCAACAATTTGGAGTGAACTAAATGCGCGCATAAATTAACCGGGTTCAACTAAAACATCGCATAAATTAAAAGTTAGTTCAAAACTGAAATTCAACAGTTGAACAAAAGTAGAAGTTAGTTGAAAAGGGAGAGGGGATAATTGCTTCAAGGTCATCCGGAGGAAGTTTTAAAAAAAACTGAACTTCTAAGAGTTCAGTTTAACATCGATCGTCGTACAGGTCAGTCGAAACCGACGAGCGACCGAAGAATAGCTTCAAGATCATTCCTCGCCGTCGAAGATACATCCGAAACTTGGACGGGGTTCTGTGATTCGGTGAAGGCGAAGTTCTTGGAGGATTCTCTCTCGGGTGGGTAGTAGACGATATTTCGTGAACTTGTACTTGTTCTTGGTTTGTATCCATCTTCTTGTAGTGTGTAATTTAGAGCGGAGTAGTTGTCGGTCGAAGAGCGTATAGAAGAATGAAACAGGAATTGTCGTGAGCGCACTTATATAAAGAAGGGTGGGGGTAAAATATGAAAACCTGCTGAACACAGTCGATAGGTGTAACAAGTTCGAAGTTGTGGAAACGTAACATCGAACGCAAAATGTTGTGAATAACATTATCATCAACGTGAACCTGCGAAGTTCTAACAGAGTATAACGGGTTAAAACTTAATTTCTTCCTCACTTTTGTTAAATTTGTTTTAGTCTTTGAAACCGATGGTTTGTAATTATTTCGTAATATATGTTGTGTCCGCAAAAGTTTCAATTTCAAACATTGCGTATCCATCACAAGAAGTACGTAGTAGTTAGATTTGGTCACTTCTGGCACAGGTCAGCTGCCCGGAAGCCACGTGCCGGGGCACATAGCTTCCGGTCGTATATTAAATGAGGGGTGAGGAGGTGGGTGAGCGTTTGAAGTAGATTTGCGCATAAATTAAAAGTTAGTTCAAGACTGAAATTCAACAATTTGGGGTTGAACAAAATGTGCGCATAAAGTAACCGGGTTCAACTAAAACATCGCATAAATTAAAAGTTAGTTCAAAACTGAAATTCAACAGTTGAACAAAAGTAGAAGTTAGTTGAAAAGGGAGAGGGGATAATTGCTTCAAGGTCATCCGGAGGAAGTTTTAAAAAAAAACTGAACTTCTAAGAGTTCAGTTTAACATCGATCGTCGTACAGGTCAGTCGAAACCGACGAGCGACCGAAGAATAGCTTCAAGATCATTCCTCGCCGTCGAAGATACATCCGAAACTTGGACGGGGTTCTGTGGATTCGGTGAAGGCGAAGTTCTTGGAGGATTCTCTCTCGGGTGGGTAGTAGACGATATTTCGTGAACTTGTACTTGTTCTTGGTTTGTATCCATCTTCTTGTAGTGTGTAATTTAGAGCGGAGTAGTTGTCGGTCGAAGAGCGTATAGAAGAATGAAACAGGAATTGTCGTGAGCGCACTTATATAAAGAAGGGTGGGGGTAAAATATGAAAACCTGCTGAACACAGTCGATAGGTGTAACAAGTTCGAAGTTGTGGAAACGTAACATCGAACGCAAAATGTTGTGAATAACATTATCATCAACGTGAACCTGCGAAGTTCTAACAGAGTATAACGGGTTAAAACTTAATTTCTTCCTCACTTTTGTTAAATTTGTTTTAGTCTTTGAAACCGATGGTTTGTAATTATTTCGTAATATATGTTGTGTCCGCAAAAGTTTCAATTTCAAACATTGCGTATCCATCACAAGAAGTATGTCAGACGTGTAGAAGTGAGAACAAGACAAATGAATGAGATATAACGTCGAGCACGCGAAGGTGATTCAAACAGGACGACATGTGCTAATGTAAATGAAATTTCAGGTTAGTAGCAATTAGACTTGTATAATGAAGTTAGCGAAACGTATATATAATGAGTAGGAAGGATGCGAACACCACAAATGCGAGTTAATTAATGGTCACGGCGCGATGAACAATCTCCTTTTATAATGGTTATCGCGTGAGAAGATCAGTTCCGCATGAGCGCCCAAGTGGAACCTCCCGTGTTCACTCAAGCGGAACCCCCCCCCCCCGGTGGTCACTCAAGCGGAACCCCGCCGGGTCGATGACCGGTCAATGGCCGGTCACGACCGGTTGCTAACCCCATCTAATTACCACACTTCACATCCCATGCCAGCCATGAACTACTATTGTTTGAATGAAACAGAATTAAACATGGCAGCCACCATGGAAAATTCTAACCTCAAACCTTGGTTTTTTACGTCACTGCGCATGCGCCGCTCCCACTCCTTCGTTTCATTTTTATGCTGCTATAACTTGTACTGGAGTGAGCCAACTTCACGCTACGGCGCCTAGTCATGTATTACTCACTTTAGCGCTACTGCGAATGCGCCTAGTCTGTATTACTCACTTTAGCGCTGCTGCGAATGCAACGAGTTCTCCGGATCGGAATCACTCCTCGCTATTGCGCATGTGCCGAGTCCTGTATTACTCAATTTAGCTCTACTGTGCACGGAAAGTTCTAACCTCAAACCTTGGATTTTACGTCGCTGCGCATGCGCCACCCCCACTCCTTCGTTTCATTTTTACACTGCTGCGAACTGGAGTGGATTGAAGACCGTACTGGAGTGAAACAATTTCCCCACCACTGCATTAATTACCCCCACCACTCGAAAACCCGAGGAGCGATACGAGCCCGATTTTCGCGTCAGTCGTCAACGAGTTTTCATAGCGAAAAGTCGTTGGCGACTCGGTAAGAGGTTCAAATATATAGTAGGCCTATATATATTTGAACTTCTTATACTACGTTGCGTTCTTTAATGCAATGTGGTATGTGTGTGTGTGTGTGTGTGTAAATATT
Source organism: Neoaliturus tenellus (assembly GCA_030545055.2). Lineage (NCBI taxonomy): Eukaryota > Metazoa > Arthropoda > Insecta > Hemiptera > Cicadellidae > Neoaliturus > Neoaliturus tenellus. The sequence goes on along the minus strand of JAQYXR010000019.1, from coordinate 338,470 downwards.
AGTTGTAAGTTGCACTTAATTTAAGAATTAATTTGCGCATTGCGATGTTAGTTATAAGTTGTGTTTAGCGTTAAAGGTGTATTGATTTTAAGAATAATGATGGTATTTGGTTGTGTTGAATTATTTGATATTTAATAATGATGTGTTGTTAGTTTTAAGTGTTGGTATTTATAATTAATGTTGTTGTTTTGCCTTTCAGCTAGATGATAGGGGGTAGATTAACTGTAAATTCAGAAGTTCCGTTGAACTTCACTTAGAAGGGGTGGGACATCCGCAAATTGCGGACTAGGTTTTTGCATTTTGTTTAGGAATATGATGGGTGGGATTAGTTGGGTGGGTGTTAGAGTTGCGTTTCTGCATTAGCTGTTCCAGTTTCCCTTCGAATTCACGGTTACGGATGGACCCGGACCGGCCCGTTACGGATGGACCCGGACGGGCCAAACAAAATTGCGTCGATGTCCCTCGCAGAACGTAACTAGTGGGTTGGGAGTGGGAACCGTTAGGCAAACAGGGTGGTGGGAACAGTTACTACTGTTCCCATCACCTTGGTTCTTTATAAGTCTTAAATGACCTTGACCCACTTTCGGAAGGGTCAATGACCGACCCCCCCCCCGTGTCCACTCAAGCGGAACCCCCCCCCCCCGGAAAAATTAAAATGTCTATAACTCGATAATGGATTAACGGATTAGGACAAGCGATACATCATTGAAAAGGTCTATGTAAGACGGACATTTTAGTCAAAGAAGAATTTAGTTATCTTATTTTAGTCAAAAGTTACGCGAATTATTTGAAATAAATACCCCCTCTCTTTCCTTCTCTCCCACCTTCCCCCACCTAACGGTTGTTAACCCTTCTCATTAGCATACCGTTATAAAAGACGCATCGACCACGGCTAACGTTTCATTCTGATTCCAGACGTTAAGCTGCGAACTGCGAACAGAACTACCACGATGTCATCCCTGCCGACTACAACTTCCACTACAGCCTGCTCTTCTATTACAAGTTCAACTTCTACTTCTACTACGGCTTCAACTCCAGTCAAGAAAACTCTTCGCTTGAAAAATGCTCCCGATTGGTATAAGAAGCAACTAGACTCGAAACCTTCAACTTCTGGAGCTCCTCTTCCCCCGGCCAACAATACCATACGTCGCAGCATATTTTCACCGCCTTCGTCTTCAAATGACTCCACACCGCCTTCAACTAACATGCCACCACCGCAGAAGCCAGCTCCTCGTCCTAATACCCCTTCATTTGAAACCTTGCTTCATTGTCTTAGTACACCTGTCATTCCACTGTCACCATTGCCTCCTACCCCACCACTTACTATTCCTAAAGATCACGCCTATCCTAAAAATAAATCTCCTAAGTCTGCTCCTTCAGAGCGTTTCCAATTATTAAAAGAAGAGCGTCGTAGGGCATTTAGCCGTCCCACTACTTGCCCTGAAGTGCTCGCTAGGGGAATTAAGAAAGGATCAGCTTGTGGTAGGAAATGTGTTAAGAACGAACATTTCTGCCGTGTACATATCGTAAAACATCTTTCCGAACCACAACTGACAGAAATCCCCACTGTTGAAGACGATCCTGAAATAATATCCGTCAGAGGAGAGAGGCTTAAGAAAGGTTTGAGATATTTTTTCTAAGTGTTGTTGACCACCAACACATATTGGCAAAATGTAACGGCAATAAATATAAAATTAAAGTTCCTGACAATTTGTGTAAAGAGAAGAGACTTAACAATTTAAGTTCTCAAGACTTTCTCCTCAGGGATAAAAAGGATCGTATTACAAGGTGGGGACGTAAACAGTAAATTCACATAGATTTTCCAAATTTTGCTAAAAAATAATGGGGGAGAAACACAATGCGTTATAGCGTTGTGTTTCTCCCCCATTATTTTTTAACACTCTAAGTCTCGTGACCTACTTTTCAGAGGTTGTTGTACAGTTATATGACCGCTCTGACTTGCATAGCCAGTGTAGCTTCATATAGCGTGCAAAGAATGGTTCCTAATGAAATCTCATCAGCATTCAAAGACAGAGACTGTTGTTTTGCAAGTTAATTAGTCTTGAAATAATGAAGTAGGAAACGTATATATAATGAGTAGGAAAGATATGAACACGGCAAATGCGAGTTAATTAGTGGTCGCGGCACGATGAACATTTGTCTTCATTATCACACGACTATCTCGTGAGAAGATCAGTTCCGCATGAGCACCCAAGCGGACCCCCCCCCGTGTTCACTCAAGCGGAACCCCCCCCCCCCCATAAAAAATGGAGATTAAATCCCCCCCCCGAAAATTCAAATGGCTATAACTCGATAATGGTTTGATCGATTACGACAAGCGATACATCATTGAAAAGGTCTATGTAAGACGAACATTTTAGTAAAAGAAGAATTTGGTTATCTTATTTTAGTCAAAAGTTATGCAAATTATTTAAAATAAATATCCCCTCTCCTTCCTTTTTCCCCACCTCCCGGGTCACCTCTTACCCCTCTCATTAGCATATCGTTATAAAAGCGAAGCAAGCATTGTTCACTCCTTCATTCTGCTTTCACGCGCCACACTTGTTGTTTCGTCTCTGCCGTTATTATTTGCTTTAAAATGCTTCCTCACCATAGTGAAAACTTCAATCCTTCCGAAATTGCTGATGTTTTCCAACAGCCTGAAGAAGATGTGATAGATTATTATGATAGTAGCAGTGACAATGAAAATGATAGTAGCAGTGACAGTGAAGATGAAGATGTAATTGAACTTGATGAACAAATGAGACCAATCTACATCGATGAACAATTTCCTTTTGATACAATAGAAAGATTTATTACGGAAGCACACAAATGGCTAAATTTAGGATTCAATGTTATAATTGGTTCAGCTATTGTGTATAATGACAGTAGGTTCTTCTGTGTAACACCAAATACTAGAGAACGTATGTTGACTTGGCAGGATGATGTTATGAAGTGTTATGAGCTCGAAGTTAGCATTGGTGGCTACTTTGTCGCACAAGTGGTCTAATAACCACATTACCCTTCCCTCACCCCCACCCTATCCCCTCCCAATCCTTATTCCTTCCCCTTCCCCATTTTTAAAACTAATAAAAGGCGGACTATGAACCTCCAGGTTTTTAGTCTGTACTTGCACCGTCAAGATGAGTACTAGACTTGATGGTTTTATAGCCAATGATATTAATATATGGAGTTTGATAACAAACTTGCGTATTAAAATTGAAGAAACAATTATGGCAAACAATGGGATAGGAGTTATTGTTATTGTTTCATTACTAAGACATATTGATTTTTTGTATGATATAAAAGTAACAATCAACAATATTAATGAACTATTTCCCTGGACAATATTTATTCGTGATGAAGTTGAAAAGCAGAAAATTATAGTAGATGTGCTAGCAATGAAATATAACCTAGATAGAGAAGAATAGCTACAAAATCCTCTCCCCACCTTCCTTCACGTTGTGCAAAAAAAGTGGGGGTAGAAGTATATAAGACTAAGTAAGCGATACATAGTTTGTTATTCGAGGTAAAAGAAGTGGTGAACAAATATGTTGTCTAAAGATACTCCATTTGTTAATTATTTTGAAGTTAAAAATGTTTATATTAATACAAATGAAATGGAAGAAGACAATATAGAGGAAAATTATAACGAAACTGATAATGATTCCACGATGGAAGAAGAAATGGTACAGTTTGAACAAGAACTTTTGAAGAAATGATAAACGATAGTGACGAAGATATAGTTAAGGAAGCTATTGATACATTTATATTAGATTCATCGTTGGATTCACCCATATCACCTTTATTGTCTTCTGAATCCGAATCCGAATTGGACTAAGGTAGTTCCCCCACTTTATTATTCAAACAAGTCTTATAAATTGAGAGTTTTGTCATTAGTAAGTCAGCATTTGTTTGGAGCTACATGTATGGTTAATAATGTCTCCTAGAGATAATTCTTTTATACAATTAATTGAAATTGTGAGACAACGAAATATTACGTTAGTTCAAGAAGAAGATGAAGTTGAAACAACCGACACAATACAAAATCCTGTAGAAGAAGCGATGGAAGTAACAGAAATTGATCAAGAACCTTCAATGATGGAAATGGTTGAAACACAAAATGAATCTCAAGATGTGGAAGAAACTGTTTCATATTCAGTTTTTGGGAATTTGCGTCAAATATATTTGTTGTAATTCAAATTGAAGCTATTAATTCTGAAGAAGTGGTGGGGGAAAATTCTCCCCACCACTAGCTTAAAGTTGGTGGGGGAATGTTCATAAATGTGTTGGTTATTTGCGTAGAAGCTTATTCGTCAGGAAACTGTCGACTAAAAATGTTCAATCCTAACGCACCTACAGAACCTTCTTCGAGTAACTGTCTAGTAAAAACGTTTCGTGCTGTACCTTTTGAACCTTCGTACTATAAAATGATAGGTATTCATGAGATTGCAATCAATGATCAAAAACTGTTCAAAATATTCTGTTCTCGACTTGATAGAACCTTACGTTTACCACCAAATACGTTCACCTACAGGCTACCTCTGATAGACAAAGATGATGTAAGCAAAATACCAATGATTCAAGTGAAATTTCTGGAAGATGGAATTCTTGTTAATTTAAGAGAAGTATATCATAATGACTATTCGAAAAGAATAGCTTTCAACTTTCTTAAGGAAAATATAGGACGTGAAATATACCAGTATCCAGAACCATTTTACAGATACCTTTTTGAAAATGGAGCAAGTGTAACGGTGGAAATAAGTATTAAATTAATGTAATTCTCCCCACCACTAGCCTAAAGTTGGAGGGGGGAGTGCATAAATGTGTTGGTTTTCTGCGTAGAAGCTTATTCTTCGAGATATCGTTGACCAAAATGTTTCGTCATATTGTCATATTCCTTGTGATCCAACTTCTTTGTTAAGGGAGAATCAAAGATTGAAAAGACTAGAAAAGGAAAAACAAGACCGACAAGATATGAACATGGAGTTCAATCGACTACAATTTCAAATACCTGGAATTGCAATGGGAGCACCAAAATTGAAAACCCTACACTGGGCTGGAAGTTACATCAAGTATTTAAAACTACAAATCGAAGCAAGAGATTTAAAATTGAAGAAAGTGGAAATGGAAAATCGAGAATGAAGAAAACTAATATCACACATGTCTGGTAATACTACAGTTCAAAAAGGTGAAGAAGAAGGAAAAGAATATTAGGAATCTAAATTATCAACAATCTTCTTAGAGAATGTGGAATAGATCACTTTGTGGTAATGGAATAACATGCCACTTAGTGATCTATTCCCAGTTCTCGCTTGATATACAATGACCTTGACCTATATAAAAGTGGTGGGGGGAAATCATATAAGAAAGAGGTTTTAGATGTAACTATCAGTATAAGTCTAACACGATGGATAGGTTGTTGGTTCTGTGTTTACAAGAAATTATCAATAATGGGTTTCTTTACCATTATATTATGAGATCAAATGAGTGTCAAATACCTAAAGCAATTCGTGAAATGCTCATTGAATTTAAAAGAGACAATTATGGATTTGCTATCTATCTTGCTTATACTTTTAAAGATGGTACAAAAATGTGTCATGATTGTGGAAAAGCGTCTGTTTTAGATTTTGAACAATTCCAAAATGATGGAGGTAGGTTAGTTCATCTTGTAAAAGGTCAAATAATGAAATTCGAAACATGTAATAACACCTGCGACATTTGTGCACAGTGTTTGTTTGAATTTATTAAGTATCGTGCATTCAAACCATAATACCCCTTCCACATATAAAGGAGAGGGAGAAAAGAGTGGGGGGTTATAACTAGGTGGGGGAACGTGTATAAATGCAGGTTGTTTGAAGAGAGTTTTATTATTGTTGCGGCATTGTAAGAAACATCATGGAATTCGAAGTGCGTCATTTCAAGATTAAATATGAAGAGTGGACCTCTGTTGCAAATTTCATATCATCGAAAGAAGAAGAAAACAAGTTAATGCAAGTTTATTGTTACATAGAAAATGAGGAAAGCCATCACAAGGTGATGAGCTATCTAAACAGACCGAATGTATCGTCGAGGAGTCCTGAATTTGTCAAATACTTGAAAGAGGAAGACGCAGATGTCACATTGGAAGTATGGTATAAAATTTGAAATGTGGAAAAACAAGTATAAATAATTATGGTGGGGGGAAGAATTTATAAGTCGGTGGTGGGGGAAATGTGATAAAAGAAGTAAAACTTAAAAAAAAGAGTTCACTCTGTACGACAACAGTGAAAGATGACTGATCCTTCTGCAACACCAGTACTTTCAACTACAGATTGCCACCAAAACTTAGAACCGAAGATGTATTGCAATACTCCAACAACAAATTATTATCAAGCTCAACGGCCGCAAGTATCTCATTGTACTTCAACATCAGTGTTAAAAATGTCAAAACCATATCCAGATTGTATGTACGAGCCTATAACACCATCTTCGGCAAGACTAAGGAAAAACCTAAAAATGAGAGAAAGGTGCAAGAAAGAAAAGATAGAATTTGCAAAATTGCAACTAATAGTGCCTCCCATTCAAGTTGGATGTAGCAGACTGAAAACTTTAGAAAAAACTAACGCATATTTGTTACAATTGTTGGAAACTATTGAAGATTTGAAGAAGAAAAATGGACATTCTACCAAGTAATATTCAAACACTCATTCCCCCAGAAAAACCAAAAAAAAAGATAAAAATAACAAAAACCCAAAAAAATTAGATGTAGAATAGAGAGCGAGGAATAGATCACTTTGTGGTAATGGACTAACATGCCACTTAGTGCTCTATTCCTCGTTCTCGCGTTAATACCATATGACCTTGACCTATATTAGTAGGGTGGGGGAAATTGAAAGTGGTGGGGGAAAGTGTATAAAAGACGAGTGTACTATAGTCGAATTATTCTGAAAGCGAACTTGTCACGAGTATGGACTTGACTACAAGTAAAGACAATAAGAAACAAAGGCTTCGGGAAATGGCTAAGGCAAGAGAGTCTAGAATAAAGTTTAAGTTTTACAGACTACAGAGATTGATTCCTGGTGTTATGTTAGGTGAAATACGAACAAGAACGGTGGATAAAGCAGCTGATTACATTAATGAGTTTTTTTTTTTTTTTTTTTTTTTTTTTTTTTTTTTTTTTTTTTTGAGGGAGAGGCGGAAAAATGCATTACGCACACAGGTGGCCAGCCTGTAGTGTGGGGCTCCCCTAAAAACGAGTTTACCCACTAAAAAACCTCCTCTACTCTTTAGGAATCTAACCTGGAATTGTTTGTCACATTACGTCAGGCTAGGCCTAAATTTGGCTTACGCCCGTGGGGCTCGCTCCTTATCCAGCCGCTCGATCAAGGGATCTGGGCCACTTCACGGTCCAGATCGGTTTTCTTTTCCAGGAGGATGCCCCGGACGAACTGTGACAAACAATCCCAGTTGCCCTCATCCTCCAAAATCTTTTGGCAGACCGAGTCCACCGAAAATGCACCAAAGATTTGTGTGGCCTCCAGGCGGGGCCCTTCCCAACGGGGACAGCGGAAGAATGTGTGTTCCGCATCGTCGGGAACACCCGGGCAATAAATGCAGTCCGGTGAACCGGTCTTTCCCATACGGTTCAGGTACGACCGAAAATAGCCGTGACCTGTCAAAAATTGGGTCAGGTAGTAGTCCACCTCCCCATGCCGCCGTTCCACCCATGGTTGGACCTGCTTGATAAGTCGCGCAGTCCATCGTCCTCGGGTGTCGTGCTCCCAGCTGTGTTGCCACTGCTGGTAGGTTCGGGAGCGCTCTTCTGTTCTTGCCGTGTCCTTGCCGATCTCGCCTTGTCTCTGATAAATCGCTTTCCTCTCCCCTGCCAAGAGCTTGACAGGGATGACTCCGGCGACCACCAGGACGGCAGGCTCGGACACTGTCCGGTAGGCGGAACACACCCGGAGCGCAGCTTGACGCTGAACCCGGGCGAGTCGCAACCTGTAGCACTCCTTATCTAGAGCGCCTGCCCACACCTCTGCCCCGTAAAGAAGCACGGACTGGACCGCGGACATCAACAGACGTCTTCTGCTGGATCGGGGACCCCCGACATTGGCCATCAGCCTACTAAGGTAAGTCACTACCTTAGCGGCCTTGTCCGCTGTACGGAAGATCTGATCCCTCCAGCTTAACTTGGTGTCCACCATAACCCCGAGGTATTTGGCGGCACGAGTTGATGTGACCACCTCCCTTCCCACTCGAAACGGGACGACGGTGTCGATCCTCTTCTTCGTAAGAATCACGATCTCCGTCTTACTGAGAGCAAGTGAGAGACCGTGATCGGACATCCAGTTGTTGACCACCCGCATAACTCGGTTCAACTTCAGTTGGGCCAGCTCAACGTTGCGTGCAGCAATGAGAGCTGCGACGTCATCGGCGTACCCAACCAAAGTGGTTTCCTCAGGCATCTCGGACCTCAGGAGGCTGTCATAGGCAACGTTCCAGAGATCCGGGCCGAGTATTGAACCTTGTGCGGCACCAGAAGTGACTTCCATCGTCCGCGTTCCGTCCCTCGTGTCATAAATCAGGCTTCGAGAGCGTAGATAATCCTCGACGAGCCGCAACAGATATGCAGGAATACGAAAGGTGTTGCGAAGCGCATCCAACATATCGACCCACCTCGCCGAGTTGAAGGCATTCTTGACATCAAGCGTAACAAGAAGCACTACTCGGCGGGAGAAATGGTTGTGGCTCTCGGCTCTCTCCACAGCTCTCTGAACTTCGGTGACAGCGTCGATCGTTGACCGTCCCTTTCTGAAGCCGTACTGACGGGGGCATAAGTCCCCGGCAGCTTCCACGGCAGAAGTCAGGCGGGAACGGATCAGCTTCTCGAACAGCTTCCCAGCCGTGTCCAACATGCAGAGAGGCCTGTGGGACGACGGCAGCTCGGGATCACCTTTGCCCTTGCTGATCAGTACAAGCCTGGCTGTTTTCCAGGGAGCCGGAAACACCCCTTCTACCAAACAGGCATTGTACATTCTCAACAACAAGTCAGCGTTGATTAAAAATACTTTCTTTAAAGCCTCACTGGGAATCCCATCCGGGCCAGGAGCCTTGTTGCTCTTCAGGGAGAGAACGGAGGTTTCCAGCTCCTCGAAAGTGAAAAGTGGAACGTCCTCTACCCGTCCGAAGTCAACCGGCGGTCGCTGTGGATGTTCAGGAAACAACGCAGCGACGATCCTCCCCATGGTGGCGCCCTCCATGATGGAAGGTGGAGAGCGGGCGCCGAGTTTCTGTGTTACAAGTTTGTAACCCAGGCCCCACGGGTCGGAATCAACGTCGTCACGAAGTCTCCTCCAGCTATTCGCCTTGCTCCTGTTGATCGCCTGGCGGAGAGATTTTCTCGCAGCTTTATAGGCCTCCGACTTACGAACTCTGTCTGCGGGAATTCTCGCTCTAGTGGCGGCTCGTCTAGTTCTTAAACATGTTCTCCTGAGTTCCGCAATCTCTTCAGTCCACCAGTAAACGGGTTGTTTGTCGCGTCGGGGTTTCCTTCGCGGCATAGACTGGTCGCAGGCCGAGACGATAAGTTCCATCGTGGATGTTACTAGTGCCTCGGCTCCAGCCTCACCAGGATTCCCCTGCGCTCCCCGAGAGATGACTTCGGTTAACTTGACCACGTCCAGTTTGTTGGTGTTCCACCGGCGTGGCCCTTCCCGAGATGCGGAAACTCGACGATTTGCCTGATCATGCAGGTCAAACACGATGTATTGGTGGTCGCTACCCGTGTAGTCCTCGACAACCCTCCAGCCAGAGATCCTCGGAAGGAGCGACTCAGACGCAAAGGTGACGTCAGGGATCGTGCCTCTCTGCCCGGGGCGCCGAAAAGTAGGTGTGTCGCCCTGGTTGAGGACGACAAGACCGGCCCTGGCGATGAAATCCAGGATGTATTTCCCCCGGGAGCTGGTAGAGGGCATTCCCCACTCGACGGCCCTGGCGTTGAAATCGCCACCAACGACGACATGCCCGGTGGTGCCGAGAACGCACTCCTCTAGGCTATCTATCTTGTCGCGAAAGTCCTGGACGGCCTCGTTGGGTGTGAGGTAGCAACTGAAGATAGTCACGTCCCTACACCGAACCCAGACGAATCCTCGGCCGCGCCCGTGACTCCGCACCAAGACATCCTGTGTATTACGCGCCCAAAATGCAGCAGTACCGAGGCTGTCGGAGATCCAAATGTTTGGGTCTCTGTCCCGATACTGTTCGCTGATAAGGAGCGCGTCAGCACCAAGTTCTCGGGCGAGCTGATCTAGAAGGTTATCAGCTCCCCAGGATCTATGAAGATTGGCCTGGAGGATGCGAATTACCGGCCGCTGCCTTTTGCCTGTTCAAGTGCGGCTCTGAAGGCACCGCACTGACCAGACCCGGGTAAGTGACCGAGGGCACTGGAGCCTGAATCCTTGCAGAGGAAGCAGGATGGGCTCGAGGAACATTCCTTGCGTTTGTGGCCCTGGCCTCCACACTGGAAGCAGTTGGCACTCCTGTCGGGCCCGTTACAGTTTCGGGAGGAGTGGCCGAAACCGAGACAGCGGAAGCATCTCGAAACTACCACCCTCCGTTTGAGCCTGCAACTGACCCAACCGACTCTGAGGTGCTGAAGGCTAAGCAGCTTATTGGCGTGCTTTTCGCCCATCTCAGCAACAGCCATCCTGAGTTGACTTCGGTTAGGCTTTGTCAGCCATACCCTCACTCCATCAGCCGGTATCTCCGGGAGTGCCACCTGGATCGCACGGGTCACCTCATCTTCGGTGGAGAGGGCATCAAGGTCCCGAATCTCGACCGAACATTTCGGTTCTAGGGCCTTGATGGAGCCTTTGTCCCCAAGTGCAGTCTTGAGGGAAGCGGCAAAACCGATCTTGTCACTCGACTTCCCCAGTTCGAGGAGGACATCCCCGTTCTGGGTTCGCCGAATAGACTTGATAACGGTGTCGGTCTCTTCCGGTTTGGCCTGCGATCTAATCTGACCCAGAACATCAGCAAAAGATCGCCCCCCTAAGGGCTTGATCAAGATTGCCTCCGTCCTGGGCTTCTTAGGCCTGGGTTGTTTAGGCTTTCTGACAGACTTGCCAGAGGCCTCCCCCACCGGGTTTGAGACTTGCGTCCGCTCCACCCTCGACGCACTTTTCGAAGCTGCCTCCACTTGCTTCTGCCTCCTCCTTTCTTTCTTAGGCAGGCGCGTCTTCCAGCCCCCCAAAGGTGTTGAGGCAGAGTTTGCTGCCAAGACAGGATTAGCCGCCGGAGCAGGAACCTCTGCAGGAGTAGCCGCTGGAATCGCGACAGCGCCCGGGGCGGATTGAGTAGCCTGGACAGGAGATGTCTGCGATGCCGCAGTGACAAAAACCGGTCTCGGCACTGAGTCCACCTCAACAAGCTCAGGGCTTTCCGGCGAAGAACCGCTCTGCCTCTTCTTTCGCTTTCTGGCTTGAGTCTGGGACTCAGCCAGATGAGCTTGAGGCGAAGCAGACATAACTCGGTTCATAACGTCGCGCTCCTGCTTCACTGCCTTCAGCCTGATCTTCCGGCATTCCTCGATTTCGCCAAGGAAATCCTCGAGTTTTGGAATTCCGTCCTTAATCGCCTTGTTGACGTTCTTCTGAATAAGGAGAGCCTTGGCCATCTCCTTCAAAAGATCGTTCATTTTCTTCAGACATGAGTCTTCCTCCTCGTTGGCATCGTCCTGCTGCTGCCGAAGCATTTGCATCTCGAATGCCGGACGAAGAGGACTCTTCCTGGGAGGAATTCCTTGCATCCCGGCTAGAGGTGTTACCGGCTCAGTCACCCCCATACCCAGCTTAACCTCATCCTTCTCCTTTCCGGTTACGGCCGACGATCCGGCGACACCAGCAGCCTTGAACGGGATCGGCGGAGGGGAGGCTTTAATTCCCCCCGTCGGCGTCCCAGTCTTCGAGGTCGGAGACCTCTGCAGTTTTGAGCTGCGCTTAAAGGCGGCCTGCTCATTCTCCTTTAATTTCGTGTTTTGGTTTTGAAAATCCATACTTTTGTTTCACCAGCGCATCGTGCGGCAAGAGGCGGCCCTTCATTGGCCGGGAGCGGGTACACCCTCGGAGGTCTACCCCCCGTAGGAGATAAGACACCCCTACCCCAGGACTCTGGGGCCCGAAACCTCCGTTTGCCCAGCACCGATACACAAAATGTGCCGGACGTGCTGGGGGTCGCACCGTGGCAATGCAGAGTCCGATCTCTGCATCCATGCCGCACTTCCTGACTAAGGTCCGAAGCGGCTGGCTTCTGACGACACACTGGAGGAGACCATCGGCAGTGCGAGGCACACATCAGTCCCTGCAACACAACAGGGACACTCCCAGGACCCCCCAGCGTGCGCCGGTCGAAAGAAGGTGGAAAGACACCCTTGATTCGGGGTCGAAAACAAGAAGGTGAGCAAGGTTAGCTCAGGAAAGAATAAAGACGGTGAGCTAAGACCTGAAAGATGAGAAGAAAGGCCCTAGCTCGGGAAGAACTGTGAGGAGGGTCTCACAGCTTGGCTCAGGTACCCCGGGGTCGCCAAGAAACACCCGTACAGTGGAAAGCCCACTGCCCCTGAGGGAACATTAATGAGTTACATACAGAACTAATGATAAAACAAGCAAAAATAGAAGAATTGGAACAAATAATAAGACGACACATTGAAATTTCAAACAGTCAACCAATAAACTATGTAACAAAAGATTCAAATTAAACAAAAAAAAGGAAATGGATTTGGACTTTGGTTATTGATTGAACACTTCTTAGAGAATGGGGAATAGATCACTTTGTGGTAATGAAATAACATGCCGCTTAGTGATCTATTCCCAGTTCTCGCTTAATCTAAAATGACCTTGACATACTTATCAAAATATCATATAAGCCGAATCACAAAGAGTTATTCCTCATTTACTTGAAATGGCTCCTGTGGACAACACCGATTATCCAAGGAAACCTCTTATTGAAATATTGTATAAAATTCAACTAGACGATTTTAATATGGAAGAAGATGATAATAACAGTGAAACATCAGAAGTAGAAAGTGTAAATGATATGGATGTAGATCTAACAACATCAGAAGTAGGAAGTGTAAATGATGTGGAGAATGAAAATTTGGATATGGATGTAGTAATGTCAGAATCTTCATCATCGTTTGAATATGAAGAAGTACATACTGAAACCCCAACTGGAATAGAGAACACAAATGAACAATCAGTTAGTAGAAGATTAATGTTTCGTCCAAGACGTTTGTTTTCCTCGGATAGTGAAGAAGAAGAAGAGGATGATGATGAAATAGTGGTGGGGGAACCGTTATAAAAGCAGGACCGTCAGAGCCCATTTCATTTCTCGGCGAAATTTCGAAGAGTAAACATCGTCAACATGTATCATTGCGATAAATGTTCGGAATCGTTTCACGATGAAATTCTACTAGATATACATAAAGAACTAATTCACAACAACACAGAAGAAGATCAAGAACAACAAGAAGAACAAGAAGAACAAGAAGAACAAGAAGAAATAACAGCAACATCTTCAACTACTTTACCGAATCTACAAGTATTTGCTTTACCCGGTAAAGTAGTAATGCATCATAAGATTCAAAATGAAAACTTGAACTTAGAAGAATTTATTAGAGAAGCAAAACCAATCGTAAGTAAAACTTTAAAAGAAGAATTGAAAAGATTGAACTTTCTTAAATTTGGTTTACTACTAGAAGTTATGTTTATAAATGCACAAGAAGAATTATCACCAAGAGGATTCATAACAAAAAACCGAACCATCATGGAAAGTTCAAATATTGATTCAATAGTCGAGAATTGTATAGAAGAAATATTAACTAAACTTCAGGAACACGAAGGAAGAGGATCCGGATGGAGTCTTACAAGTATTGAAGTATTAGATATAAGAGTTCACAAACACGGATATGGACTAATGGGATCTAGTTACATTCCTTTGCCAAAAATAATTGAAAATACAAAATCTTGTATTAATGTTCAAAATGAAGATAATGAATGTTTTCGCTATGCTATGACGTCAAAGTTTGTATTAATAAATCCACAAAGACCCAACCAAGAATATGAAGATGCAAGACACAGGTACAATTTTCAAGGAATAACATATCCCGTTTCTACAAAAGATATATCAAAATTTGAAAAGAAAAATCCCGGCACGTCTATTAATGTTTTTGCTTTAGATAGTTCAAACAAAGTGTATCCTTTACGAATTGCAAAAGAAGAGCTACCAGATCATACGGATTTACTACTACTAACGCGAGGAGATGTGTCTCACTATGTGTACATAAAGCAATTCGATCGTCTTGTTAACAAGCAACTTTCTAAAGCTCGACACAGAAAGATAATTTGCAAGAGATGTTTTAATTTTCAACGAGAAGGAAGACAAGGAAGAGAATGGTTACAAGAGCACAAAAGATTATGTAACAATAATTATGAAGCAAAGATTAATTTACCTTCGGAAAACAGAGCATTCGTTACATTTGAAAAGGTTCATCATCAATACCGTATCCCTTTAGTTGTGTATGCGGATTTTGAATCAACACTTGTTCCAGTTGAAGATGAAAATTGTGAAGCAAGAAAAAGTGTAAAGTATCAAATGCACAAACCAAACAGTTTTTGTTTAATGGTCAAATCAACATTATCAGAAGAACATTTAAACAGATATGGATTAACTTCAGAACCTCTAGTATATCGTGGTGAAAATGCGGAAAAAATATTTCTTGATCACCTATATTCAATAGCTGGAAATACACAAAGATTATATACAAATATTGTACCAATGAAACCGATGGACGAGGAAGAAGAAATTCAACATGAAAATGCGACTCACTGTTTCTTGTGCAAAAATGATTTTACTATTGAGAATTATAAAGTTAAAGATCACGACCACCTTACAGGTTATTACAGGGGTGCTGCTTGTAATAAATGCAACTTGAGCTATCGTTTACCACTATTTATCCCTGTGGTTCTGCATAATCTCAGTGGGTACGACGCTCATTTTATAATACCTGAATTAGGAAGAGACGACGGTAAAATCGATGTGTTAGCTTAAACTTCAGAGAAGTTTATAAGTTTTTCCAAAGAAGTTGGAAACGTCAAACTAAGATTCTTGGACTCCTACCGATTTTTGCCGTCGAGTTTGTCCAAACTTTCTGAAAATCTAAGGAAACAAGATTTAATCGAAACGAAGAAGATTGTAAACAGCGACAAACTGGATCTGGTACTTCGAAAAGGTGTTTTCCCATATGATTACATAGACAGTTTAGAAAGATTTAATGAAACATCACTACCTCCAAAAGAAGAATTTAAAAGTAAACTGTACGACATGGATATATCTCAAGATGATTATGATCATGCATGCAAAGTATGGAACGAATTAGGATTTAGAACATTGGGGGAATATTCAGATTTCTATGTCAAATTAGATGTGACTTTATTATGTGATGTGATGGAAGAATTTAGAAATACGTGTTTTGCGTCATATGGATTAGACCCTCTTCATTCGTACACTTCGCCTGGACTAGCGTGGCAAGCCATGTTAAAAGAAACAAATTGTAAAATACAACTTCTTACAGATATAGATATGGTGTTGATGTTAGAATCAGGAGTTCGAGGAGGATTGACGCAAAGTGTAACACGTCATGTCAAGGCGAACAATAAATATTTGCCCGATTATGATGCATCAAAACCAACAACATTTCTGGGTTATTTTGATGCAAATAACTTGTACGGATGGGCAATGTCGAATCCCCTTCCATATGATAATTTCAAATGGATAGACCCAGAATCAATTGGAAACATAATGGATATACCGAAATATGGAGAAACTGGTTACATATTCGACGTCGATTTTGAATATCCCGAACATCTTCACGACGAACATTATGATTTACCACTTCTTCCGAAGACTGAAATTTCTCCAACTGGAAGATGGCCAAAATTATTGATGACTTTAACTAACAAGTCTCGGTATGTTGGACACTACTGGATGATACAACAGGCCTTAGACTTGGGATTGAGAATTACAAAAATTAATCGAGTACTACAATTCTCTCAATCTTGTTGGTTAAAACCGTACATTGACAACAACACAAGAAGAAGAGCCGGCGCTACATCAAGTTTTCAAAAAGATTTCTTCAAACTAATGAACAACGCAATATTTGGCAAGACTTTGGAAAACAAAAGGAAACATAAGGACATCAAATTGGTAACTGATCCAGTAAAACTACAGAAATTAGTGCAACAACCAAACTTTGGTTCATCTGTAATTATTAATGAAAATCTAGTTGTTATTTCCATGAACAAGAAGTCAGTTCTAATGGATCGTCCTTTGTATCTAGGAATGTCAATCTTGGATATTTCCAAAACACACATGTACGAGTTTCATTATAAGAAGATGGTTAACTATTATGGAAGAGAGAACATTGGTATTGCATATATGGATACAGATGCTCTAATTTACTGGATTAAAACAAATGACATGTACGAAGATCTACGCACTTTTATGTATAAAGATGATTTCGACTTTTCCGATTATCCCAAGGACCATCCAAATTACGACTACGACAGAAACAAGAAAGTATTGGGAAAATTTAAAGATGAAACAAATGGTGTGCCGATGATGGAAATTGTAGCATTAATGTCCAAACTATATTCATTTCAACTGTACATAAGCGAAAGGAACGAATATCAAGTCACGAAGAAAGCCGAAGGAATAAAAACCTCTTTCCTGAAGAAGAACGTACAGTTTGAACATTATAAAAGATGTTTGTTTGAAAATGTTGAAACAACTGCAACATTCAACACCATAAGAAGCTTCAACCATCGTCTTTTCAGTGTGAAGCAAACCAAATCGGCATTGAGCTATAAGGATGACAAGAGATACATCCTTGAAGACAACATAAGAACTCTGCCATTTGGACATTACTCTCTAAACCCTATCGACCAGTAAACCTATTCTTCGTCCTCTACCTTCTTCCTTTTTTCCTTTCCGTAAAGAAGAGGGGACATGGCAAGCCCAATGCCATGTTCCCTCTTTTTTACACTAATATGAAATGGCCTTGACCTATATTCAAACTATATAAAAGAGAATGGAACTGTTGTACGGATCAGTATTTTTACAAGCGATGTGCAAGCAACACCTGAAGATGGAAAGTGTAAAGGACAAGATTGTAAATGAACTACATAAACCAGCAAGAAGACGATTTCCAAGAAGAAGTACAATTATAAAGGGAATGAATGATCTGTATCAAGCTGATCTCATTGAAATGATACCGCACAGTAAATTAAACAAAGGTTTCAAATATATTTTAACAATTATAGACTGTTTTACTAAAATAGCTGACGCTTTACCATTGACGGATAAGACTGGTAAAAGTGTTACAAAAGCTATGGAAACAACGATACAAAGAAATAAATTCAAAATCAAACATCTACAGACCGATGATGGAAAAGAATATTTTAATAAAGACTTTGGAGCTTTAATGAAGAAATATCAAATAAATCATTATTCTACAAATTCTGAAGTTAAAGCTTCAATAATTGAAAGATTTAATAGAACATTGAAAGGAGCGATGTACAAACAATTTTCAAAACGAGGATCATACGTGTGGTATGACATATTACCACAACTTATAAAAGAGTATAACAACAAATATCATCGTACCATCGGAATGAAACCTATCCAAGTAAACAGCGCAAATGCTAAGGTTGTATTACAACGCATCAGAAATAATACAACACCTAAATTGGAAAAGTTGCAACCAAAAAAGTTTAAAGTCAACGATAAAGTTCGTATAAGCAAATACAAAGGTGTATTTAGTAAAAGATATCTACCAAATTGGACTAATGAAGTATTTACAGTTTATAAAGTGCAACCAACTATACCTGAAACTTACTTATTAAAGGATAACAAGGGTGAATTACTTCAAGGTGGATTCTACGGACATGAATTGTTGAAATCAACAGTCGGTGATGTATATCTTGTTGAAAAGGTATTACAAAGGAAAAAGGATATGGTTAAAGTCCGGTGGTTAGGATTTGATAAAAGTGAAGATTCTTGGATTCCTTCAAAAGACTTGGTATAGTAATTTAATAGCTCATTGTGTGTTTAACCTTGACACAAGATGGAGATTGTACAACAAAAAGATCGATTTAATATCAATAATATTGATGAATTGACGGTTGACAATGATAAGTTAAATCATGGTAAACATGGTGAACTACTACCAAATACGATAAGATGTTTAATAACTGGTCCTTCAAATTGTGGAAAAACAAATGTTGTTTTTAACCTTATAACTAATCCTAAAGGATTGCGCTTTAACAATATATACATTTTTTCAAAATCATTGCAACAACCAAAATATCAATTATTGGATAAAGTACTTGCAAGTGTACCTGAAGTGAATTTCTACAAGTTTAATGCCAGTGAAACAATTATGCAACCAAATGAAGCAAAACCATTTTCTATTTTTATTTTTGACGATGTGTCTTGTGAAAATCACGACACTATAAGGAATTACTTCGCTATGGGAAGACATCATAATATCGATAGCATTTATATTGGTCAAACATACAGTAAGATTCCAAAACAACTCATAAGAGACAATGCAAATATGTTGATCATCTTCAAGCAAGATGAAACAAATTTAAAACATATATATAATGATCATGTAAATGCGGATATGGCATTTGAGAAATTTAAAGAGATGTGTGGCAAAGCATGGAATGAGAAATATGGCTTTCTCGTTATTATGAAGGAAGAAGATATTAAAAATGGTAGATATCGTATAGGGTTGGATAAATTTGTATTTATGCGTTGAACTACCGATGCTACATCTAGTTACACGTTGAACTTCACAGTGTAAACATGGTGAATCAAGAAAAACTATTGAAAGAAATAAAATCACTCAGTGATTCTATTAGGATGAAGAATCGTGCATTGAGGATGGGTTTAAGTGAAAGAGAAGAATTTCTAGAGACTACATTTAAACCTATTACGGAACCTTTAAAACAGATATCAGAAACTATTGGTAAACCTCGTTATGAAGGAGATGTTTTACTACCAGTTTCTAAACAAGCAGTACAAGCATTAAAAAAAGAAGAAGATGATGATTCATATACAAGTGCTAGTGAGCAAGAAGAAACAAAAGAAGAAGAAGAACCAATTGTTGAAAAGGAAGAAGAACAGCCAATACCTGAAGCTGAACAATCTATTCCAAATTTAACTCAATTGAGTAGCGATATATTACAACATGGACCTCTTGGAAGAAAATATATAATGAAAATGCTACATGACATGAAATCAAACCCGAATTTGAGTAGATCACAGGTATATGGAGCGAGAATTGATGGGAATGAATTAAAGATCGGCGATTCAAAGCTTGAAATAACACAAGACGATTACATCATTATTGGTGAGCATAAATATAAAGGAACAAAAGGATTATATGAATTAATTTTTAAAAACATACCACTAAGATATTCATCCAAAGATTTAAGTGTTTTTAAGGAGATTCTCCAAAATACTAACGCTCATAAAAGAAACTACGTAAAGGATGCAATGATTAATCGTTCACGTGCAACAAAATATAACATCGTTATAAAAAAGTTGTTTCCTCCAAGAAAATTGCCAACATTACGTACTGCACCAGCGGTGAGACAACCACTGAAAAGAAAATCTTTATCACTTATGGATTTATCACTTCTTGAACAACATGGTAAAAAGAGTAAAGGAGATACTTCAACATCTGGTAAAGGATTGATGAAAAATCTATACAATACGAATGTGATTTACTACAACGATATCAATAAATTGGTTGATAGAATGAGACTATTGCATGAAGCCATGGAAGCCGGTCATACAGGTTTGAATAATGAATGGGTGGCTCTAGTTGATGAACTTAGGAATCGCGGTATAGTCGTATAATTGTCCGTGGATATAAAAGAGGTGCAAGCATAAGACGTATCAGTTCTAACATGAGCGTCGACAAGTTCGGACGGTACTCCGCTTTAGGAGTGCAAGTTGGAGAAGACAGAAAAAGAAGTGGATTACCGCAAACACCTGAAGGTGACTATAGCATAAGTAATAAACGTTTAAAACTAGTTAAAGATCCAGAAGAAGATACTGATGGAGCAAATTTGAAGACAGTAAAAGAAGCTACTTCAACATCATTAAAATTACATAAGAATACTTACGATGTTAAATCACATAGATTAATTAATGTTGGTAAACCAACTGAAGGTTCTGATGCAATTACTAAAGAGTACTTATCATCTGAACTTTTAAATACTTTAAAATTGCAATGGGGTAATAACTTAAAAGATGGACAAACGTATAATGCTGGAAATTATAGAATAACCAACGTGGGAAATCCCAAAAATGATAAAAATTCAGTTAATAAAGAATATTTACATTCTATAATACCTGAAAAAACAAGATGCTGATGGAATCGATTGTCATGGAAAAACATTGACAAATGTAAAGTTTGGTTCTCAACCAAAAGATGCTGTTACTATGGAGCAATTATCCAAAGAATTAAAAAAGGAAACATCAAATTTTGTAAAACATGAAGATGCCGTGTTAAAGCGGGGAGATAAATTTATACATGGAAATAAAAAGTTTGATTTAATGCAAGGAAATAATGATGAATGGGATGCAGGACATAAAACAATAACAAATGGAAGATTTGGTATAAAAGATTCAGATGTACCTCTTATGGTGCAAACATTAATTGCAAGTGGTGGTAGATTAGATACATACGATGGTCGTAATAGAAGAATAAAAAATATTTATCCTGGTTATGGAGATGATGATTGTGTTACATTGAGACAAACAATAACTTGGGATAAACACTTTGGGACCAAATATGATGCAAAGATGAAGAAAATAATTAATATTTTACCAGGTGAAGATTCAAATGATGCTGCTACTATTGGACAAGTCATAACAACATCAAAAAGTGATTTAACCGCTTACACGTGTAATGATAAACGTATTATGCAGTTACAAGATCCTCAACATCCGAAAGATGCTGTAACTTTAGATTGTTTAATAAGAATAGTGGGTAATTTACTTATTGATACCCACAATCATATAGCTAGTACAACGAATCATGTGGTGATTCAACCCGATGAACGAGAAGCTTGGATTAAAAATAGAATCATAAATCAGTATATAATTAATTTGAATAACTAAGTCTTTAAATATAAAAGATTTTGCACAAGTTATTCATTTATGTAAAGTATCTCGTGGAGTAAACACACCAGTTATATAAGACAACATAATGAAGACCGTATCGCTCAGTCATCGTCAAGACAGCGGCAAGAGAGGACGTGGTATAACATCAGCTGCATTATCCCTGCTCAGACGGATTCCAGTTGGTGCTGTTGTAAATCGAACGATAGACGCTTTACCATACGAATTACATCTGCCCGGAGGTTATCAATATTGTGGACCTGGAACTAAGTTGTCAAAACGTTTAGCAAGAGGAGATCCTGGAATTAATAAATTAGATCAAGCTTGCAAAGAACACGATATAGCATATTCAAAGTATAAAGATTCAACAAATAGATCAATAGCGGATAAAATTCTAGCGGAAAGAGCTTGGCAAAGAGTAAAATCAAGTGACGCAAGTATTGCAGAAAAAGCAGCGGCTTGGGCAGTAACTACAGCCATGAAGACGAAAGCTAAATTTGGTGCTGGAAGACGACGTCGCAGAGGAAGACCTGCAAAGAGAAGAGCTCCCAAAAGAGGTGGAAACATTAAGAAGAGACGTAGTAGAACTCGTAAAGCAACAGTAAAGAAAGCTTCTATTTGGTCAATGGTAAAAAACGGAGCAGGTTTATACCTAAGACCGTACCGTGTGTACTAAATAAGAAGAATCAATTGATAATTCCAAATAAAGCCTTAACAAATCATCAGTTAAATGATTATGTAAAATGTTTGAAAATACCATTTTTTCGAGGAGTTTTTATGAAAGATGCATTACCAACTAAAATATGGGAAAATGAAACTGGAATAGTAAATTTGGATTCCACCTATGGTCCAGGCACTCATTGGGTATGCTATAAAAAGCTCGGACAAACCGTTTACTACTTTGACAGTTTTGGCAATCTACCACCGCCGAAAGAACTGCAACATTATTTTCGAAACTCCAAAAACATTTTTTACAATTACAAAAGAGAACAACCTAACAATACTGAAATATGTGGGCATTTATGTTTGGAGTTTCTAGCAAAGAGTGTCAGTCAGCTTTAAGATGTCATCGTATACAGTGTCACTGAGTGGAAATTCATCCACATTGAAAAGTACGCTGTTCCCAGCATTGCGTCTATCCAAGGAAAGATTATGGGAAGCGGCATTACTTGATTTAACTACCTACAACTCAATTCCCAATGTAACGGAAGGAAAGAACAATTTACTACATTATTATGAAACTAAGGATGCTTCAGGAAAATACTCAGAATTGAAAATAATTACATTTCCTACTGGAGCTTATGAAATCGATGATATAAACCAATTACTACAAAAACAACTCGGAGAAGAAAATATCACCGTTAAAGGAAACAATAATACTTTAAAAGCAGAAATAACTTCAAAATATTATATCGATGTCAGTTTCAAAAACTCCATTGGCAGTTTACTTGGATTTACAGATACAAAAAAGAATATATTAACTCCTGGAACTACTCATTCAGGTGATACAACTGTTACAATATTGAAAGTCAATAGCATCGATGTAACGTGTAATATTATACACGGATCGTATAGAGAAGGAGTGAATCAGCATATTTTACATACATTTTATCCAACAGTGGCTCCTGGTTTTAAAATTGTTGAGAAGCCACAAAACTTGATATACCTACCGTTAAACACCAGTTACATTTCAGACATCGTACTGAACATATTGGATCAAGACGGTGTTAGTGTTGACTTTAGAGGAGAAACGATAACTATACGGATACACATCAGAGCGGCAACATAAAGGTCAACATGGGATTATCATTTAAACCGCAACGGAAGAGTCGGGAGCTCAGTAGCTCCTCGACATTGGAAGAGTTAACATCGGACAACATTCGTTTTCTACAGAAGATTGGATTGAAACTTAACAACGATGGATATCCTGGATATATCTCAAGGACCGACATTCGACGAAACACTATGGGAGAAGGAATATCACACGCACAACCCTTACACTTCATCAAAATTAAACAATAACGATGAAATAAGGATTCCCATTCAACAACAAGATATTTACACATTACCGTGTGAAAGTTATTTGTACATTGAAGGACGGGTATTAAAATTGGATGGAAAAACTGCTTCAACAGTTCCTTTTATAAATAACCCGATGGCATATCTTTTTGATGAAATAAGATATGAGATATCAGGGGTGACAGTTGATTCGACAAAAAAGGTTGGTATAACAACGACATTGAAAGGATTAACATCATTAACACCGCATGAGAAGAATTCAATAGTCACCGCCGGATGGGTTGCCCCTGATAAAGACACTATAACACCGGATTCCAACGGTCACTTTGATTTTCATGTACCCTTACGATTGCTTTTGGGATTCGCTGAAGATTACAAACGAATAATAATAAATGTCAAACAAGAATTGGTATTACTCAGATCTTCAACTAACAAGGACTTGATACTTGCAGACCCTGCAACTACGGAAGATAAACTGGAATGGCAACTACAATTGGATAAAGTTGTTTGGAGAGTACCTCATGTAAGATTGGCCGATGAACATAGAATCGTATTATTGAGAAAGTTAAAGTCTGACCGTGATATTGTGATGCCATTCCGAAGTTGGGAATTCCATGAATATCCTACACTACCTCAGACAGAACGACAAACATGGACCGTCAAGACATCAACTTATTTGGAACGGGCAAGGTACATAATACTCGGTTTTCAAACTAAGCGAAAAGATGTTATCACTGCAAATGCCGGTCAATTTGATCACTGTAAAATAAAGAATTGTAAAGTTTTCTTAAACTCTCAATTCTTTCCGTATGACAATTTGAATGTCATGTTCAGCAAAAAACGTTTTTCCATTTTATACGATATGTATGCAAGATTTCAATCGTCATATTATGGAAAGACTAATACACCACTATTATCGCCTGACCAGTATTATTCCAAGGCTCCGATAATTGTAATCGATTGTTCAAAACAAAATGAATCGGTAAAATCATCAAGTGTGGATATAAAAATTGAAATGGAATTTGAACAACCAGTAGCAGATGGAACTTCAGCATACTGTCTAATTCTACATGATAAAATAGTTACTTACACACCGCTGACCGGAATTGTGAAGAATGTACTTTAAAAAGAATTAGTACAACGACTGCAGATTTTTGAGGTTAGAATTATCTGCTTCAATTTTTGAGGTTAGAATTTCGTTTGTGAAAAACAAGTTGAAAACAAACATTTATGTGATTGTATAAATTTCAAGGATTTCACGAAAAACATAAAAGAGAGAAAATCATGAGTGGAAAGTTCATTTTATATTCGACCGTCGTATGGGAAACATCGTTCGCAAGATGAGTTCTACTAACGGAGAAGAAAATACACCTCTAATGGATGAGAATAGTTCAGATATAGAAAAACAAGTTGAACGAGAAATGGACGAGTTCCTCAAGTTTAACAAACATAAGAAGAGAGAAGAAGAAAAAGAAGAAGGAGAAGCTGAAAAAGAAGTAAAAAGAAAAAAGGTTGAAGTTAACATTACAACTAATATTTTAACAGAAGTATTTCTTCGGATTTTCTACCCCATTTCATCATGCATGACGAAAAGTATTTCAGTTGGAATTTTAAAATCATTGGATTATTCACCGATTGTTATTTTAAATCATGGAAATAAAATGGTTACATTCACTGAAACTTCTTGGGAATCATTTATGAAACATTTACATCTTTTGGAATGTTATTTGAGTAACAACACATTTGGAAGAAGAACAAGATTAAGTTTATTGGAATCAAATATTGAAGTTGATATAGTGAAACATCGTGGGGGACAAATGGTTCGCTTCAGAGATTTAACTAGACATGATGTAAAATTACATTTGACTAAAGAAGAATTTTACACTTTAAGTTGTACTACCGGTCCCGTCACCAGATATTTGAAACAACTAATATTTTCAAGTGCAATAATCAAAGACTATCTAATCGATACATTGGACAGACAACCTTTCGTTCCAATTTTATACGGTCCCGTGGATACTTCAATTTTTAATCGAATACCTCAAGAAGTGGATATGTGGAGACAATTGAACAACTATCACACCAACTTTAATATCGACGAAGAAGCGCAAGAAGTTAAAGAAGAACAATCGTGTTTGTAATACAAGTCAGTTGCTGACGAGACTTCATCATGAACAAACGGGTTTCGTTTTCTAATGCGCCACATATAATGGAAGTTAAAAAAGGTATAATTGAATTTCAAGCTTTTCGAGGAAATGATGGAAATTTCATTATAAAAGAATTAGTAATTTTGGATATGAACACATCTGTAGTTTATCATTACTTATTCAAACCTCCATTACCATTCAATAGACTAACAACTAAAGCGAAAGTTACAAACAAATGGTTGTACAAACACTTTCACAACTTAAAATGGGATGAAGGTTTTATTAATTATAACATGATGCCGCACATTATGAATCATTACTGCAAAGAATTCAAAACTATCTACACAAGAGGATTGGAAAAAGCTAATTGGATACAATCATTTACAAGCAACAAAGTGATAAATGCAATAATAGATAGAGATTTCCAATGCTATTTCAATGAACTTTGTATTTCATCAAAGAGTTTTAAACATCGAAGGTCACAGTGCGCTTTGAAGAATGCCTACCGCTTGAATAATTTCCTTCAACAGAATGGTGGGGGTAATGTCGGTAATAAAAGTGAGAGCGCTACCATGACGCAGCATGAGTATTACTCGAACCTCCGAAGAGACAACATCTCCGACGGACATTATTATTAACAAGAAGATTAACAAGAAGATTAACAATAACATCAAGATGGCATCGCAGAACTTTCTTCAAAATTTGGTTGATCAATTCAACGCTCATTCAAAATCAACAATCTTACCGACGAAGAGATGTTCTGAACTAAAAGAAGAAAAACATTACATCATACATACAATCAAGAAGATGGACACTTCAGTTGGTGATGCTATTAATTGCACATTGAGCGAGGCGCCGTATACAGTTGGTGACGAACCGAAGTTTCAGATATTCCTACCGAAACGATTTGTACAACTTTTACAGAATGAAGATCTTCGTGTTATTCAACCCGGCGCACTCTATTTGGTTTCACACGGACCGAGTGGAAACAACTCAACTGAACTAACTATTCATGTAACACCTTCTACTAACTAGTTTGTACATAGCATTGTAAATATATGTGTTTGTAATGGTTTCTCAATAAAGATGATATAAAACAAAAAAAAAGATAAAAGAAGCAACATATTGTTATGTCTTTGTACATAGCAATATGTTGCTTTTTTTAAAAATTCCACGGGATGACCTTGACCCAATTTTGTGTGATAATAAAAGTGAAAATCAACTTGTGAAATTCATCAGTCTACGACTAGCTTTCGTACCGTACACATCTCGCTCTCTATAACTAAATACAAAACTTCAACATGTCCCTAAAGGTCAAATGTGCATCTTACGATACCAACACCATTACGAGTTTTGAACAACTTGAAGATTTAACCAACGAAATGCGAGTTTTACTTACCGGTGGTTATCACTTAACTGTTGATGTTAGTGCTACTAATATAAGGATGTTTACTAAAACAAAATACTGCGATGATGAAGTATTTCTTTCTACACAACCTACAACATCTTCATCGCCGACTGGTCAACATAACATCAAGTTTCACAAGTATTACCAATGTTAAATAACTTTTAACAAGTAAAATTAAAGAATCACGTGATCAATGTCAAGTTGATAAAAAGGGAATGATACTTGTATAAATAATCATTCGCTTCCCGACTCTCGCTGCGTGAACACCTAATTTTAAAGATGTTATACAGAATGATGATTGAACTTGATGGAAAGATCTATGGAAAAGATTACAACACTGTTGAACAAATGACTGAAGATTTAAATATATTAACTAAAGAAGGATATCAAGCTAAATTAATTTTAAAATTTCCTGAAGTACATCCACTATCGACTGAAGAACTTATCGCTATGGCTAAAGCGGAGAGAGAGAAAAAGGCTGAAGAAAACAAACAGAAACAGACAAAGTCTGAAGAAGATAAACAGAAATGAACTTCTTAAGTATAAACATTCCTTACATTAGTAAGGTATAATTTTTTAAAACTTCGTTTGGATGACCTTGAAATTACCCCCGCCACTTTTTGTAATACATAAAACTGACTATTCAACACTATACACTCTTATTCTTTCACTGGACTCAGCAGCGTCAACATGGAAGAACAAAAGTACAAGTACGAACCTCGTTACTGTTGTGAACAACAATGTACAGATTTAGGACCAATGATGGTGGACGGGTTAGCTTGCACTAAATGTGAATTTTTTGGATCTTGTTACTGCAAGTGCAAAACAAAACAACTACCGCCGCCGGAATTGCGAACTTTCAAATTTTACAAATCAAGATATTTTCATACATGCTGTCCTCAAAGATGTTTCAAATTTCATCCTCTCGATCTAGCTCATTGTCAACGCACCAAGTCTCATCAAGATGACTTTTGTACACATATGATAAAAAGATGTAAATACAGGTCAGATTGGTATTCCGATCCTGTAGAACAATCGAATGTGTAATTTCAGTTTTACACTCTTTTTTAAAACTTCAATTGGATGACCTTGAGATTTCCCCCACCATTGGTTTTTAGACTTCCCCCCACCATTAATTTAAGTTTTGTATCTTATTGAATCCGCTTTTGTATTATTTCACTTCCAACACTCTAACTAACAACATGGGATCGCCTTTCGTCAAGTTTCAACATATAATAACTGACAGAGAAGAATTGGAGGAAATATTTCAAAATTTGCTCTCTGTCATGGATAGATATCCTATGAGATGGATCAGACTTGATGTTCACTATTTACGTCCTCGTGATTCTTCATCATCTAGTGAAGACGAAACAACGACTACTACTTCAGCTAGGATATTTCAATTTTCTTCATCATCGAGTGAAGACGAAACAACGCCTACTACTTCAGCTAAAATATTTGAATTGAAAGACGAAGAAGAGGAACTTGGCTATTTATTTAATAACAAGCTCATGCTCACCGACAAATAAGCCTCCTTCCTAAGCACCGATCTTCATTCAATCACCGACTCTCGCACGATGAACAACTCTCCGTTGGCACGAATGAATTCTAGTTTCGAAGTAAATTCTAAAGAAGATTTGCAAGAAATATTTAATACTTTACACGAAATTGTTAGTAAATTCAACACTGTTAAAATGAATCTGGAAATAACTTACGCCTGTCCTATTTGTGATAAGGTTGACAGTTCTGATGAAGATAGTTTGCTTAATCTTACTCCACTTACACCTCTACAATCAGACACGACAACAACAAGTACGGAAGCAACTGGTGAGCAACCTCCTTCCCCCACCACTTCTTTGTGATTCAACTTCCCCCACCACTTCTTTGTAATTCAACCTCCCCCCACCACTTATTCGTTTAACTAACGTTCCTCGCTTTTATTTCTCATTCCGTCTCCAACATTTGAACTATCAACATCACTTGTTTCAAAATTTCAAACACCAAAAAACAACACTAATGATGGATGAAGTTTCCTTCAACTCAAGGATGGAGGAGGAAAAGATGAAAGAGGAAAAGTTGAAATTGGAAATTAGACGATTGGAATTGGAACGGGAAAACCAACTCGAGATATTACGTTTCTTCAAACTTGTCAAATACGTCATCTGGGGACTCTGCCTTTACCTTATCCTCGTCGTCGGCGTTTGCTTTTACAACTCCGTGTTTCATCACAAAAATTCAACCTGTATTGCACATTGATTGTATTTCTTTTTGCACATTGATTGTATTTGTTTTTACGAATAAAGTTCAAAACTTAAATCTACCTATCCCGCTATCACCGGATAGTTCAACTCTCAGAACTATTTCCTGTGGTAGCGGGATAGGCTTTTTTAAAACTTACTCGGGATGACCTTGACATACTTTCCGTAACCCAATTATCAAGTTGAATTTCAGTTTTGAACTAACTTTTAATTTATGCGATGTTTTAGTTGAACCCGGTTAATTTATGCGCGCATTTAGTTCACTCCCAAATTGTTGAATTTCAGTCTTGAACTAACTTTTAATTTATGCGCAAATCTACTTCAAACGCTCACCCC
This sequence comes from Neoaliturus tenellus, assembly GCA_030545055.2. Classification (NCBI taxonomy): domain Eukaryota; kingdom Metazoa; phylum Arthropoda; class Insecta; order Hemiptera; family Cicadellidae; genus Neoaliturus; species Neoaliturus tenellus. The sequence continues at coordinate 309,065 of JAQYXR010000019.1, read as the reverse complement.
ACCTCCTCACCCCTCATTTAATATACGACCGGAAGCTATGTGCCCCGGCACGTGGCTTCCGGGGCAGCTGACCTGTGCCAGAAGTGACCAAATCTAACTACTCAAAACTAATAACCTATCTAAAATTTTGAAAGAGCTTTTTAATTATAACCTTTTAATTAATAGTGTCATAATTTTTTCGTCTTCATTTTATTATATGTCTTGATTAAGAAAAAACTCTACAGTATATTTATTTTTTACCAGTGTACCGGATGTTATAATTACAATACACGGGGTTTTAATTAGGTATGTGTAAAACACTTTTGGTATTATAGGAAGTAATGATAAACTACTAACTAACTGCTTTACATATTTCTTGAAAATTAAGTTTTAATTAAAACTTTGTATACAGTTCATGAATGTGGTAATCAATTTAACGCAGTAATAAAGGCTTAGTGATGAGTAAACGTAGTGATAAGGAAAGACTCTTTTTTGGGATGTTAAAAATCTTTAATATTTCATTAATAAATTGTGAATATTTGATTTACTAACCCATAACACGTTGAACACTTTCAAGATTGTTGTTAGTTTATAGATTAACATTTTAAATGTCGAGTACATTTCTCCTTGGCCATGTGTTGTTCGGTGTGTGTGTTTTGTATGTTGTCCTCTTTGATCTACCATCTTCGCAATAAGTACCATATTAGAAATAACACCATAAAGTGGTAAATTATTAAACCAAATGATAATACGTTGTGTATTGAGTTCTACGTGATAAAGAAGTGTAAATGTGATACAGATCAAATGAGAGCTCGAAGGGTGAAAGAAAAGTGAAGTGTTCTTATTATAGACAAACAATTCACACATCAGTTGATTCTTCTATTACGGATCATATAAATAATATACTAGAGAGATCTATGAAATATAATTTGATTGAGAAAGGTTGGATCCAGAGCCATCGGGTGTGGCTACGTTTTGGATGGGTGACCACCAAGACCAAACCTATAAATATTTGCCATCTTAAATACTTTATTTTAATAGTGTATTACCAAATTTAGGTTGGTCACATACAAGGTAATGTATGAATAGTAATAAATTATTACACATACCTTCTGTCAAGCAGCTCAAATTTTTTGGAATAAATCACAACATGTTTTGCCGTGAATATGGCATTTTCAAGTGTGAACAAATGTTCTTTGTGTGTGTCACTTGAAAATGCCGTATTCACGGCGAAACATGTGATTTATTCCAAAAAAATTTGAGCTGCTTGACAGAAGGTATGTGTAATAATTTATTAATATTCAAGGGCAGTTCAGGGGCTAATACGGTGGATTTTAATGTATGAAAGTAATGTATCGAGGATAGTACTAAAAGTCAATTTGGCGGTCTGTTAAAAGTAACATAACCACAAGGCTACCCTTGTCAACGTAATTAGTAACAAAAGTCAAAAGTTTCAGTGTTCACAAAGACTTGTAATCCGCCTGCCTACTTGTTGCTTCTTTTTTTGTTCCAAGAGCGAACGACTTTGTAGCAATAAATTTGTTTTAAAGTTGACTCTTGAAAATATAAATAATTCCAAAGAGTTTGTTATAGTTGAAATGATACATTGAAATTCGCATTGAATATAAATTGAACTAATAATAAAATAGTAATGGAATTTAAACGAGCAATTATATTAATGATAATCTTTATTTCCTCAAACCTAATACAGTTTAGTACAAAGTAGATGTCACATGTTCATTTTTATTTGAAAATGTACAATATAAATGTATGCCAGTCTGACTAACAAATTGTTAGTATAAAAAATTACCCTTTCACAGTACATAAATACAATTTTAATAACAAACTGCAATAATGATCTAGTTTGAGAAAATTTAGGGCCTCTAAGGCTTAGCCTGTTTAGAGGTTCCTTCATACACATAGTAAAATAAATTGTCAGCTCTCAGATTTTTTAATTAAAAAGACAAGCTATACATACATTTTTATGTTATCAATATTATATTCCTTATTTTTAATAATAGTGTTGAACGCTTAAGTGATAAAAATAATGATCATATTAGATATTTAGATAAAGAAATGTGTTATTAAAAAATATAGAAGCTTTGGAAGTAAATAATAACATTTACAAAAATATAAAACTCCTTTTTATAAAAGTATGATATAGGCCTAACTTAAATTAGTTTTGGTAGGAAGCAAGCTATATACGTTACACAGAGTACAAAACTAGACTATTAAAACTACGTAGTATGAGTAAAATAGCATAGATCAAATATATAAATGAGTAGATAAGGTGACATGCGGAATGTGAGTTCATTTGTTTTACTGACTCTCGTGCCTAAACTCACATTTCAGGAAGGAGGCACCAGGACTCTTGAGTCGAACAGTAACAAACACGTCCAGCTGTTACTGGGAGAACGTTATGACTCCAAACTTCCCAGGATAACCCATCGTTATTTATTTTCATCAAATAATTGTTTTATAACCTATCTCAGTTTGAGTTACATTTTTTAAGGAGTTAAATGGTATTACAAAACACGTTGAGATAAATAAATAGCTATTTGTACGTTGTTTATTTTTTAGAGTTCTAACCATGAAAATCCCTATGGTTCAATTTAATTTAAGATGATACGTTTACATATACTTGCGTATATCTTTAACTTAAATACTCTCTGTATACCTATTAAAATCATTTGAAGTCAAAATAGTTAAGTAAAGTAAAAATCTTGTAGAAATAATTATTTAAATGTATATAATTTGTTAACATTGATTTTTTTTACTCAAATTGTGACAAAATTTTACTGTCCTTAGTCAACAGTGGGAATTCAGTTATAAAAAGTTTTCTAAAAATTCACTGGTGTTGAGTTACATGAAAATTGGATAAAATCAACAGAAAAAACCAATTTATACTACTATTGATCATTGGTAATTAACCATCTATAGAACTTAAATTTATTGTATAGGTACCTTCAATCGCTTAGTTAAAATCACATGAAAAAGTAACATTATATCATATTTGGAATGTCTTAAACAATCAGAACAATTTTATACTTTGTACTAGTATGTTTGTATGTATGTATATGTATTGATTAAAAACGGCTTGGACGATTTTCTTCAACTTCGCAAATAACTTAGTTAAGGGATAAAAGTTATATAAATACAGTTATCTATGCCAGGAAAAGTCTTATTTTGTTGTAAACTATAATTGAAATTCGAAAACTTTAACATCGGTCCTATAGAGCTAGAATTCAAAACAAAGAAATAGTGAAAAAAGCTGTAATCAACTGTGAAAATTCAGGCCGAGAGTGCAGGTGTACACATTTGGTTTTTCATTGAAGGTCAGTTACTAAATTATTAAATGATAAAAAAACCATAATACCATACCATGAACAAATTTTATCGTACTTTATAGTGTTGGTTTTTAATTTTTAGATAAATTAAGATATGTTTAAGTAAAAAACACTGATAAATTTTAAGGATTGAAATTTAATTTAGAAAAAAAAAATTTGTAACAGTTATAAAATCTGTTTCTAGCCAAATAATTAGAAATCACATGTTATAACTCAACAAATATACACCATAGTGAAGCAACCGTAGAACTACTTTAAATATTATGGAAGGAGAAAGAGCGAAGCGAGGCTTGTTCAAGCTCGTCTTAAACAAGAAATAAACCTTTTTGCACTTGGCATTTTAGCACACCGTGTGTACTGATATTACTATAGAGATTTGTTTAAGTTTGCCAAGAAAGTTTCCCCCCAGGTGCCATCTTCATATTAAAGAAACTTAGATTTCACAAAAATAGACTACATTATTAAAACCTACTTCTTATATATATCAAACATAGTAAGGCTAAACGTTTAGTTTATATATTGTACACCAATAACTCCATATTGTATGAAAGAAAGATGGTGGCACCTGACATGTCATTGATATCGTCTCAAGCTCGTCTTTCATTTTCCATTGTTGTGAACGTTGAAAGGTTTATGATCAACCATTCCTTCCTCGAGTTCCCTATATCTTGTAGCATCCACTGAGACCAGAAAACAGATTATACCAGATAAATATTGTATTAATCTTGATTTCGTTATAGAATTATGCAATTGAATTAGGAAAGTCTTTCCCAAATTTATTTAAATAGTTGTATGGTTCTTTAAAATTCTTAAGTTTGTTATTTTTACTGTCGCAGATGGAGAGGGTGTGAGAGAGAGAGAGGTCAAGTTTTTCAATTACTCGGTGGCCAAGATCAACATTCCAGACCAACATCGCCCCCCTCCAACAACTGGTCGTTCAAGGAGGATCAGCCAAACATTTTGTCTCAATTTCACACTTTAGTGATAATTTTATATAATGTCTGTCTGTTTTCTCTAAATATATAACAATTTATAATAATGTATTTATTCATGATGCTATTTGTTAATATCGTATTGATGCTTATTGCCACGTTTGTAGATAACGTTCATCCTTTTGAAAATTGTTTAAAAAGGTCTAAAATTATATTGCTTTGCTAAAAACTATATATGTTGTTGATGTTTCTACGTCATTATAAAACAAAAAGTGTATTAGAGAAATTTATTCATCTATACCCTCTCGATTAATGCTTCTTAAGCGTAAGTGATAATACTACTCTATGACAAATTTGTATTTAGTTTCAACACTAGCTAAAACTTTTTCTGAGGTCATAGTTCTTATAACAGTAAAATAGTCTCTAAAGTTGTTAAAGTATGGTCAAATTCACCGGCAAATGTTGCAAAAAAGTTCAAAAATCAAATAAAAATTTGTTATTATTCAAAGTGCAATGCATAAACTATGCAAGTTTGATCAGATGTCATCTATAACAGTCGTAATGATGCCAAATAGACCGTCCCTTTGTTTGGAGGAATGTCCAATGACTACTCAGTCCAAGTTATTTGTCCCGGGTCAGGTTGAGTATTTGTCATTCATTTACAAACAAATAGTTGCCTGCCATCCTTTATGAGTTGACACCTCGGACTAAGTATAACTGGACCGCTCATTCAATGGGCGAAAATCGTGGACGTCTCAGGACCATTGGGTGGCAAAAAGCAGCGGAGCCGAGCGACGGAAACCAAAACAGTGCTTCAATAAACCTGTATTTTTACCTACTAAGCCATTGCATAAATACGTTAACTTTATATTAAAATTTTCTGCTTGAAATGGTGATTCTTACAGTATTTAATACATTAAGAAAAGAATTGGTAAATAATAATAATACATAGTTTAATCAAACTTACTTTTAATTCAATTCAGTAACGACATGAAAAAAGTAAGATGCAGGAAAGTTTTTTATTTTTTGGCGAAATAAAAACTGTCAGCGGGAGAATTGTAGCTAAGATTCTGAATTTTATTTTTTATCTCAAGCATTTCTTCGTGAGACTAGCAGATATCATTGTACAAATTATTTTCTAGAGCGTCGGATTTCGCGGAAGCGCGCGCGAGTATCTCGCATCTCTTTGTTATGATATGAGCTGATGTTACGGTGCAGTTTTTATAAAACAAGAAGTAACATATTTCAGGATACTACAAATTAGTGTTTGAAGAGATAAATGGGTGGTAGGATAAAAAAACTGTACACACTCATACTGTTTATTTACAATCCCTGTTAAATATGACTTAATCAAATAACTTTTTTTAATTTTGTCTAGTTCCTGGAGATACATTTTCTGCGGCAGTTGCTGTCTTAGCCAAATCATGGAGACAAATTTTCAAAAACATAAAACTTATCATCTTAATTAATTTTATACAATGAAGGTCAACCCCACATTCCTCGACTGATGGATATTTTGAAAAAACCCCTTGTCCCCAGTTCATTGCATGCAAGCAATGTTATAAATTCATAGATATTTGCTTTTGGTTACAATTGTTAAAAAAGCTTTGACAATGAGCAAAGACATCTTTACTTACTTTTAATAAGAGTAACCACATTTACAAAGTCAACGTACCTTTCATTTTTATTATAATCTCTTAACAAAATTACATTAAACAATGTTGACATGACAATCAACACGCGTTAGATTGAAAAGTGGAGCATTTAAATGACCTGATCATTTACCTATTGAATGACATTGTTGCTAAAGGGAGTTGACATCAATAATGTAACAATATATTTTTCGAGATCTACTAAAACATCACTTTATCACTAAATCAAAGTATAAAAAGTAAATTGATTTTTTTTCTTCAAGTACTCTTTGAGCCATACACGAATACTAAATGAGCACATTACAATAAGTTATGACTATATAAAAATATTTAATTTAACTCAGATTTTAATTTTATATTAATTTAAAAACTCTAAGCTACTTTAATTAATTAAGTTGATTAAGCCACTAAACCTTGTATAAAGGCAATGAATGTTTCCACATCGTTATATTTCACTCAGAATTTACAGTATCTGAAACACAGTATTTTTAATAATGTAATTGTCACAAAGAATATAGTGTAAATTGAACATAAGAAGAAAATAATTCATTTCATGTTTATCATCACATTTATTTTATACTTTTCTATTTAATGAGTGGCATTTAAAAAGAGTGATCACAAGGGATTTTTTTTATAGTGCCTATAACACATACATGGTTCACATTAAAATTTTCTTAAGCAAATTCTTAAAAGCATATATTATCAACTTTATTTTGTTCTTCTTGCATATTGTCCCAAACCCTACCATGTTGATTACATATTACCACAGAAAAACGACTTATTGTGCCTCCTTTACAAATCCCTAAAATAAAGAAAATCTAAACCCCTTTAAAAATTATTATTATGTAAATAAACTAACCATGAATCGTATTTTAAAAAGAGTTACCACACTGCTTCATAAAAATCGTTCACACCCCAATTTAAATTTCCTGATTTTATATTTAAAAAAGTAAGAAACTTCATAGTTCTAAGCACTTTTTGAGACATTTTCCGTGAAATGATCAACTATTGCAGCAGCATAGTTTGACATTAAATTTAATTTTACCTTAGAAATAAACTTTTAAAGTAAATGTTTTTAAAGAGCACACCCTTTACAGATATTAAAAAATAAATTTAATCGTAAATCATTAGTTTTTCACTAACGAGATTACATCATTACGGTCACCTACACATGAGTGTGGACAACTCTGTTTCTCATTATATGAGGCAGCAGCGAAGCGGCGCTTTTTAACGATCTCTTGTTAGCAGAGGTATTTCTGGGGGTGTTTCTGTTGATTTTGGACTAGTTTGAATGTGGGTGTACGTATTAGTAAAAACATAAGGTTAAGGAAATGTAATATTATTCACCTCATTGTGTGAAAACAAATTCCTTGTTAATTGAGATAAGATTATGGTATGCCAGTTACAACGGGACATCATAGTATACCATAACTATTCAAAAGTATGACTTAAAATAATGAGCATCCAGTGTTTTATGAAATGTGAAATGTTAAGTATGTTATATATAGTCCGTATGGTTTTGTATGGCTCGTCATACTCTTATCATACTACACTGAACCCACTTTCAACAAGGATGTCAAAAAGAAAGACTTTAAAATTATTTTGGGTTAAAGGGCATGCTGAACAGGTGTTTGCAAGGAGAGTACATTTGCACAAACCAGACCTAGGGGTGTCAATCCCCCGCCGAAATTCCGATTGCAGGGTTATTATATGACAGAAATATAGGCTAATCAACTTTGTAATAGTATTGTTTAAGACTATGTATTATAATTCACTATAAATTACACACAATCTTGAGAATCTCGGCAATCTGCAACCTTATGTAATGCCTTTTAAAATGGGATGCTTTTTTAATCCCTAAAATATTTTAAATACGTGATCCTACTACAGGTAAATTTGGTCATTGATGGTATTTTAAATGCACATAACTATATAATCTGAAATATACAATACATTACACAATACTACCTGCCCAACGCACTTGTACTTTAAGTAATGATGAGCCATTTGTTAGAGATTTAAGTCGATCGGGATTTAAACTGGAGGGCGGTAGAGTTATACAACCACGTTGCCAAGGAGCAAGAAGTTTAACTTAAATTAACTCAACTCCCTTAATTGACCAAGCCAGTTGCTTGTTGAACAGCTGAAGATTACTTTCAGCATCAGTCCTGTGGCTAGGAAAGCAGAACCAAGTATTTCATCCCGACTATAATTTAGTCATACTTTTCCAAATTTAATATCTATTTACCTTTATAATATCTATTTACCGTTTCATTACTGAAGGGAAAGTGTTTTTTTTTCTTTGCCCATCCGCATTTTACAAGTTAGGCGAAAACAGGCTTGTAAAACCGATTGAGAACAAATATTTTCGGTCCGCGAGTGATGAACAACGTTTTATATCACAGTGAAAAGAAAAAAAAGATACTAATTAAATAATAAAATAACTACAATTCCAGTATTCGTTGACGTTTAATAGTTTACTTCTATCTTAGTCAATATTATATGCATTTAAAATGTAATCTGCAAGTAGTTTATTTATTTATGCTCTTATTTGTTATTAATTTGTAATATTTTTCTTAGACAAACACATCTTTTGAGGTAAACGCAAGGAAAATGATGTTAAAAAAACAAGATGTTTCTTTCTTTGCACTTTTAAAAGGCTACGACTTTTCATCTTAATATCAGGCCAAGAACTGGCTATTCTGTGTGCAGTATGATGAAAATCTATTTTTTAATAGTAGTAAGGACGGAAGTGGCTCTTTTTGCGAAGCTCGGAAACTAAGACTAAGAGAAATAAACAACTTTCATTCAAAAAATAACGTATTTCATCATACTACTAAATATAAAAAAGAATAACTATATAAAATTAATAAAAAATCCTATTTTCTTTCTAAATTTGGAAGTTGAAATCCTTCCGAAATAAAAAAATTCAAAATTTGCATTTGTTTTGGATTGGTTCGATTTTTGCTAAAAAACAAATTACTTTTGAGGTAACTCGACTGAAAAATGAATAGATTTTTCTGAACATTTTAAAAACTTTACAGAAAACATCGACTTTGCGGTCTAATAAGTTTCCATCAAACGGCTGTTCTGTTTGCAGCTTGATGAAAATCTATTTATAATCTGCTACCTCATCACGACCTCACAGTTCCCATGTCATTTTGATTGTATATTTTTACATATTTTATATAAAGAGTAGGTAAACTGTTGGCTTAGCAGTTATATTGGCGAATATTGGGGTGTTGGATGTTTTAACAGTAACGTTGATTCCGTAAGTTGATAAATCTAAAAAGTGAAACAAAAGTACTAAATGTATTTTTTTTAACATTGATAGAAAGTGAGAGAGATAGTATAGAACGAGATAGGCCAATGCGGTTTCCCTGGCTACTTCCATTGGGGACACCCTTAAAGAAAGTCCTAAGAAAAACTTCATCCGAATACCTAAAGGGTTTTTTTTAAATGAGCAATTTTCCAAAAACCCAACCCCAAAAATTCGAGTTTAGCCTATCGGGAGTTATTGAATGTTTGTTTGTTTGCGGCAGTATGATTTTCAATGCAAAGTTTGATATCATGCTAGAACTCGGTCGTTTTTTAAGATCTGGTTTGTGGCATGGGTCTCTCTATTAATGGAGATCTTAAATTTAAGTACATTTGAACGATGCTTATATTTAAGATTTTCTCCTAATGGACTTCCTATGGAACGTCCCCCTAAAAGAGTCAATTGCCCATTACATGTTTCAAAAAGTAAATTTTTAATGGCTTATATACATGTAAACTTTTTCATAACTTAAAAAGTTTACAAGCTTTTCTGGATTTTTTTAAATCAACGTGAATATTTTTCAATAAATACCAATTCAATTATAATGTATTTATCATTAAAGACTACTACACTGCTATCTTTCTGGACTCGGGAATTTTTCCCAATTCTTTGAAAAAAGCTAAAGTTATACCTATATTCAAATCAAATTGTAAAAGTGACATGAACAACTACAGACCTATCTCTTTACTCAGTGTAGTAGCTAAAATACTTGAGAAGTGTGTAAAATTGCAACTTCAGAAGTTTTTAGAAGATTTCAATCTATTATCAAATAGGCAATTTGGTTTCAGAAAATGCAAAAATACAACTGATGCACTATTTTTATTTTCTAAATTAACGTTGGAATCATTAAACAAGGACAAAAAAATTTTGTTAATATTTATAGACCTTGCTAAAGCCTTCGATTCAATTGATAGGGAACTTCTCTTTACAAAACTAGAGTGCATCGGGGTTAGGGGCGTGGCGTTGAATTGGTTTAAAAGCTACCTTGGTGATCGTAAGCAGATAGTTTCTATTAACGGGTGTGAGAGTCAGTCTCTCAATATAGACTTTGGGATTGTTCAAGGAAGCACCCTTGGACCATTACTGTTCTTAATATATATTAATAACGTAGTAAAATTAAATATTACTGGCAGTTTAACACTTTTTGCAGACGATACAGCCTTTATTTTTCAACATGACACTTGGAATGGAGTTTACAATTTAGCTTCTCATGAATTATCAATACTTAAGAGGTGGTTTGATGAAAACATTCTCTCCATGAATGTCCAAAAAACTAAGTGTATGCCATTGGCGCTGCGCCCCTCAAGCGAGCCGCCCGCTGACCTTAAGCTGATACTGCACTCGTGTGGTGACCTTGGTAACCTTACATGTGACTGTAACGAAATAGAACGAGTAAATAAGTATAAATATTTGGGGGTCACAATTGATCATAGATTAAGGTGGGATTTTCATGTTCAAACAACTAAAAACAAACTTAGAAAAATGATCTTTGTTTTTCGAGAGTTAAGTCAAATACTAAGCTATAGCGAAATAAAAATCGTGTATTTTGCTTATGTTCAATCGGTCATTCAGTATGGAATCCTTGTATGGGGAGGGGCAACAAAATCCGTTATTGAACCACTCGATGTGGTACAGAAATCTATTATAAAAGCAGCTTTTAAGAAAAACTTAAGATATCCTTCCACCTTGCTAAGTAGTGGGAAAAAGCCACTTCTAAACCGGAAGTGACGTCAGCTGCCAGGGCAGCTGCAGGGGTCAGATGGTGTCAGTTGCCAGGGCAGCTGCAGGGTGCAGATGGCGAGAGCATATGCCCTGAATTTGAAGTAGAATTGGGCATGAATGAAGAGTTAGTTGAAAAGTAAAATTCAACTGTGTTAACTAAACTCTAAAAGTTGAACAAAAATTAAGAGTAAGATCAAAACTGAAATTCAACAGTTATAACTGGGGGCCTGGAAAGTATGTCAAGGTCATCCAGAGTAAGTTTTAAAAAAGCCTATCCAACTACCACCAGAAATAGTTCAAAGTTGAACTAGTTGGTGATAGTGGGATAGGTTGAAGTAACTTTTGAATTTTATTTGTGAACATACAATTAATGTGCAACAGCAGAGTTTAAACAAGTCGAACTTTTGTGATGAACTACAGAGTTGTAAATGCAAACACCAACGACGATGAGAAGGTAAACGCAGAGTCCCCAGATGATGTATTTGAAAAGCTTGAACAAACGTAACATTTCGAGTTGGTTTTCCCGTTCCATTTCCAATCGTTTAATTTCCAATTTCAATTTATCCTCTTCCATTCTAGTTATGAAGGGAACTTCATCCATCATATCCATCATGATTTTGTAGTGTTTGAAATTTTAAAACAAGTGATGTTGATAGTTCAAAAGTTGAAGATGGAATGAGAAGTGAAAGCGAGAAATGTTAGTTAAATAAAGAAGTGGTGGGGGGAACGAAGAATTACAAAGAAGTGGTGGGGGAAATATTTTGCTGTTCATTATTACCATCAGTAGTGTCAGATGGTGCAGGAGTTAGATTTAGTAAACTGTCTTCGTCCGAACTTTCAATCTTATCACAAATAGGACAATCGTATGTTATTTCCAAATTCATTTTGATGGTTGTAAAATTATCTACAAGTTCTTGTAAAATATTAAAAATGTCTTGTAACTCTTCTTTAGAGTTTATTTCAAAACTAGAATTCATTCGGGCCAATGGAGAGTTGTTCATTATTGGAGAGTCGGTGATGGAATGAGGATCGGCGCATAGGGAGGGGGCTTATATAATGGTGACCTTGAGCAGGCGTCTAGGGAGGGGGGCTGTCTAGGGAGGGGGCTTTTATATAGGGAACCTTGAGCTTATGATTGAATAAAACGTTTAGTTCTTCTTCTCCATCTTTTAATTCAATTATTTGAACCGAAGTAGTTGTTTCATCTTCTTCACTTGATGAAGAAAACAATTCACCAGGATTTAAATATTGAACTACAATTCTGAACCATCTTATAGGATATTCGTCAATGACAGAAAGTAAGTTTTGAAACAATTCTTCCATCTCCTCCCTGTCAGTTATTATATGTTCAAATTTGATAAATTTGTTTTCCATGTTGTTAGTTAGAGTGTTGGAAGTGGAATGATTTAATATTATATAAAAATTAGAACTAGTAGTGGGGGGAAATCTCAAGGTCATCCAAATGAAGTTTTAAAAAAGAGTGTAAAACTGAAATTACACATTTGATGGTTCTACAGGATCGGAATACCAATCTGATCTGTATTTACATCTTTTTATCATATGTGTACAAAAATCATCTTGATGAGAATTGGTGCGTTGACAATGAGCAAGATCTAGAGGGTGAAATTTGAAACATCTTTGAGGACAACATGTATGAAAATATCTTGATTTGTAAAATTTGAAAGTTCGCAATTCCGGTGGTGGTAGTTGTTTTGTTTTGCATTTGCAATAACAAGATCCGAAGAATTCACATTTAGTACAAGCTAACCCATCCACCATCATTGGTCCTAAATCTGTACACTGTTGTTCACAACAGTAACGAGGTTTGTACTTGTATTTTTGCTCTTCCATGTTGACGCTGCGGAGTCCAGTGAAAGAATAAGAGTGTATAGTGTTCAATAGTGAGTTTTATGTACTGTGAAAAGTGGTAGGGGTAATTTCAAGGTCATCCAAATGGAGTTTTAAAAAATTATACCTTACAAGTGTAAGGATTATTAAAATTTAGGAAGTTTGTTTCTCTTTGTTTTCTTCAGACTTTTTCTCTCTCTCCGCCTTAGCCATAGCAACAAGTTCTTCTGTTGATAATGGATGTACTTCAGGAAATTTTAAAATTAATTTAGCTTGATATCCTTCTTTAGTTAATACATCTAAATCTTGGGTCATTTGTTCAATGGTGTTGTAGTCTTTTCCATAGATTTTTCCATCAAGTTGAATCATCATTCTGTACAACATTTTCTTAAATAGGTCTTGTCGTGGTGAGAGCTAAGAAGCGAATGATTATTTATACAAGTATCACATCCTTTTTATTAACTCACATTGATCATGTGATTCTTTAGTTGTAGCTTTGTCTGTCAAAAGTTATTCAACATTGGTAATACTTTTGGAACTTGATGTTATGTTGACCAGTTGGCGATGAAGAAGTTGTAGGTTGTGTAGAAATAAATATTTCATCATCGCAATATTTTGTTTTAGTGAACATCCTTGTATTAGTAGCACTAACATCAACAGTTAAGTGATAACCACCGGTAAGTAAAACTCGCATTTCGTTAGTTAAATCTTCAAGTTGTTCAAAAGTAGTTATGGTGTTGGTATCATAAGATGCACACTTAACCTTTAGGGACATGTTGCAGTTTTATATTCAGGGATTAAGAGCGAGATGTGTACGGTATGAAAGGTAGCAGTAGACTGATGAATTTTGCAAGTACATTTCCCCTTTTATAATTATACAAAATTGGGTCAAGGTCATCCTGTGGAATTTTTAAAAAAAGCAACATATTGTAATGTACAAAGACATTACAATATGTTGCTTTTTTTATTTTTATTTTTTGTTTTGTTTTATATCATATTTATTGAAAAAACAAATACAAAGAAATATTTACAATGTTATGTACAAATTAATCAGTAGTAGGTGTTACATGAATTGTAAGTTCAGTAGAGTTGTTTCCACTGGGTCCATGTGATACCAAATAGAGTGCGCCGGGTTGAATTATACGAAGATCTTCATTTTGAAGTAGTTGTATGAAGCGCTTTGGTAAGAAGATCTGAAATTTTGCTTCATCACCAATTGTATAAGGTGCCTCGCTCAAAGTGCAATTTATAGCATCACCTACTGAAGTTTCCATTTTCTTAATAGTATGAATGATGTAGTGTTTTTCTTCTTTTAGTTCAGAACATTTCTTCGTAGGTAGAATTGATGATTTAGAATGAGCGTTGAACTGATCAACTAAACTTTGAAGTAAGTTCTGTGATGCCATATTGATGTTGTTGTTAATCTTCTTGTTAATAAGAATGTCCGTCGGAGATGTTGTCTCTTCGGAGGTTTGAGTAATACTCATGCTGTGTCATGGTAGCGCTCTCACTTTTATAATCGACACTACCCCCACCACTGACACTACCCCCACCAGTTTGTTGAAGGAAATTATTCAAGCGGTAGGCATTCTTTAAAGCGCACTGCGACCTTCGATGTTTAAAACTTTTTGATGAAATACAAAGTTCGTTGAAGTAGCATTGGAAATCTTTATCAATTATTGCATTAATCACTTCGTTGCTTGTAAATGATTGTATCCAATTTGCTTTTTCCAATCCCCTTGTGTAGATAATTTTAAACTCTTTGCAATAATGATTCATAATGTGCGGCATCATATTATAATTAATGAAACCTTCATCCCATCTTAAGTTGTGAAAATGTTTGTTCAACCATTTGTTTGTAACTTTTGCTTTAGTTGTTAGTCTATTAAATGGTACTGGAGGTTTGAACAAATAATGATAAACTACTGATGTGTTCATGTCCAAGATTACTAATTCTTTAATAATAAAATTACCATCATTTCCTCGGAAAGCTTGAAATTCAATTATACCTCTTTTAACTTCCATTATATGTGGCGCATTAGAAAACGAAACCCGTTTATTCATGATGAAGTCTTACTAACAACTGACTTAAAAATTGAATGAGCCGATGTTTATAACAGACAGGATTGTTCTTCTTCTTTCACTTCTTGTGCCACTTCATTAATATTAAAATTGGTGTGATAGTTGTTTAATTGTCTCCACATTTCAACTTCTTGAGGTATTCTATTAAAGATTGAAGTATCCACGGGACCGTATAAAATTGGAACAAAAGGTTTTTTGTCCAATGTATCAATTAGATAGTCTTTAATTATTGCACTTGAAAATATTAGTTGTTTCAAATATCTGGTGACGGGACCGGTAGTACAACTTAAAGTATAAAATTCTTCTTTAGTGAAATATAATTTAACATTATGTGTAGTTAAATCTCTGAAGCGAACAATTTGTCCTCCACGATGTTTTACTATATCAACTTCAATATTTGATTCCAATAAACTTAATCTTGTTCTTCTTCCAAATGTGTTGTTACTTAAATAGCATTCCAAAAGATGTAAATGTTTCATGAGAGATTCCCAAGTAATTTCACTGAAAGTAACCATTTTGTTTCCATGATTTAAAATAACAATTGGTGAATAATCCATTGATTTTAAAATTCCAACTGATATACTTTTTGTCATGCATGAAGAAATTGGGTAGATAATCCGAAGAAATACTTCTGTTAAAATATTGGTTGTAATGTTAACTTCAACCTTCTTCCTTTTTACTTCTTTTTCAGCTTTTTCTTCTTCTCTCTTCTTATGTTTGTTGAATTTTAGGAACTCGTCCATTT
The DNA here is from genome assembly GCA_030545055.2 of Neoaliturus tenellus. Classification (NCBI taxonomy): domain Eukaryota; kingdom Metazoa; phylum Arthropoda; class Insecta; order Hemiptera; family Cicadellidae; genus Neoaliturus; species Neoaliturus tenellus. The sequence continues at coordinate 293,439 of JAQYXR010000019.1, read as the reverse complement.
CTCGTTCAACTTGTTTTTCTATATCTGAACTATTATCATCCATTAGAGGTGTATTTTCTTCTCCGTTAGTAGAATTCATCTTGCGAATGATGTTTCCCATACGACGGTTGAAGATAGAATGAAGTTTCTACTAATTATTTTCTCGCTTTTATATTTTTCGTAAATCCTTGAAATTTATACAATTACATAATTGTTTGTTTTGAACTTGTCTTTCACAAATGAAATTCTAACCTCAAAAATTAAAGCAGATAATTCTAACCTCAAAAATTTGCAGTTGTTGTACAATTCTTCTTAAAGTACATTCTTCACAATTCCGGTCAGCGGTGTGTAAGTAACTATTTTATCATGTAGAATTAGACAGTATGCCGAAGTTCCATCCGCTACTGGTTCTTCAAATTCCATTTCAATTTTTATATCTACACTTGATGATTTTACCGATTCATTTTGTTTTGAACAATCGATTACAATTATTGGAGCCTTGGAATAATACTGGTCAGGTGATAATAGTGGTGTATTAGTCTTTCCATAATATGACGATTGAAATCTTGCATACATATCGTATAAAATAGAAAAACGTTTTTTGCTGAACATGACATTCAAATTGTCATAGGGAAAGAATTGAGAGTTTAGGAAAACTTTACAATTCTTTATTTTACAGTGATCAAATTGACCAGCATTTGCAGTGATAACATCTTTTCGCTTAGTTTGAAAACCGAGTATTATGTACCTTGCTCGTTCCAAGTAAGTTGATGTCTTGACGGTCCATGTTTGTCGTTCTGTCTGAGGTAGTGTAGGGTATTCATGAAATTCCCAACTTCGGAATGGCATCACAATATCACGGTCAGATTTCAACTTTCTCAATAATAGGATTCTATGTTCATCAGCCAATCTTACATGAGGTACTCTCCAAACAACTTTATCCAACTGTAGTTGCCATTCCAGTTTATCTTCCGTAGTTGCAGGGTCTGCAAGTATCAAGTCCTTATTAGTTGAAGATCTGAGTAATACTAATTCTTGTTTGACATTTATTATTACCCGTTTGTAATCTTCAGCGAATCCCAAAAGCAATCGTAAAGGTACATGAAAATCAAAGTGACCGTTGGAAGCTGGTGTTATAGTGTCTTTATCGGGGGCAACCCATCCGGCGGTGACTATTGAATTCTTCTCATGCGGTGTTAATGATGTTAATCCTTTCAATGTCGTTGTTAAACCAACCTTTTTTGTTGAATCAACCGTCACCCCTGATATTTCATATCTTATTTCATCAAAAAGATATGCCATCGGGTTATTTATAAAAGGAACTGTTGAAGCAGTTTTTCCATCCAATTTTAATACCCGTCCTTCAATGTACAAGTAACTTTCACACGGTAAAGTGTAAATATCTTGTTGTTGAATGGGGATCCTTATTTCATCGTTATTGTTTAATTTTGATGAAGTGTAAGGGTTGTGCGTGTGATATTCCTTCTCCCATAGTGTTTCGTCGAACGTTGGTCCTTGAGATATATCCAGGATATCCATCGCTGTTAAGTTTCAATCCAATCTTCTGTAGAAAACGAATGTTTTCCGATGTTAACTCTTCCAATGTCGAGGAGCTACTGAGCTCCCGACTCTTCCGTTGCGGTTTAAATGATAATCCCATGTTGACTTTTATGTTGCTGCTCTGATGTGTATCCGTATAGTAATTGTTTCTCCTCTAAAGTCAACACTATGACCGTCTTGATCCAATATGTTCAGTACGATGTCTGAAATGAAACTGGTGTTTAACGGTAGGTATATCAAGTTTTGTGGCTTCTCAACAATTTTAAAACCGGGAGCCACTGTTGGATAAAATGTATGTAAAATATGTTGATTAACTCCATCTCTATACGATCCGTGTATAATGTTGCACGTGACATCAATACTATTTACTTTCAATATTGTTACAGTTGAATCACCTGAATGAGTAGTTCCAGGAGTTAAGATTTTTTTTTTTGTATCTGTAAATCCAAGTAAACTGCCAATCGACTGTTCCAAGCTGACATCAATATAATATTTTGAAGTTATTTCTGCTTTTAAAGTATTATTGTTTCCTTTAACGGTGATATTGTCTTCTCCGAGTTGTTTCTGTAATAATTGGTTTATATCATCAATTTCATAAGCTCCAGTAGGAAATGTAATTATTTTCAATTCTGAGTATTTTCCTGCAGCATCCTTAGTTTCATAATAATGTAGTAAATTGTTTTTTCCTTCTGTAACATTAGGAATTGAATTGTAGGTAGTCAAATCAAGTAATGCCGCTTCCCATAATCTTTCCTTGGATAGACGCAATGCTGGGAACAGCGTACTTTTTAATGTGGATGAATTTCCACTCAGTGACACTGTATACGATGACATCTTAAAGCTGACTGACACTCTTCGCTAGAAACTCCAAACATAAATGCCCACATATTTCAGTATTGTTAGGTTGTTCTCTTTTGTAATTGTAAAAAATGTTTTTGGAGTTTCGAAAATAATGTTGCAGTTCTTTTGGTGGTGGTAGATTGCCAAAACTGTCAAAGTAGTAAATGGTTTGTCCGAGTTTTTTATAGCATACCCAATGAGTGCCTGGACCATAGGTGGAATCCAAATTTACTATTCCAGTTTCATTTTTCCATATTTTAGTTGGTAATGCATCTTTCATAAAAACTCCTCGAAAGAATGGTATTTTCAAACAATTTACATAATCATTTAACTGATGATTTGTTAAGGCTTTATTTGGAATTATCAATTGATTCTTCTTATTTAGTACACACGGTATGGTCTTAGGTATAAACCTGCTCCGTTTTTTACCATTTGCCAAACAGAAGTCTTCTTTACACTTGCCTTATGAGTTCTACGACGTCCTTTTTTAATGTTTCCACCTCTTTTGGGAGCGCCTCTCTTTGCAGGTTTTCCTCTGCGACGTCTTCCACCACCTAACTTTGCTTTTGTCTTCATGGCTGTAGTTACTGCCCAAGCTGCTGCTTTTTCTGCAATATTTGCGTCACTTGATTTTACTCTTTGCCAAGCTTTTTCCGCTAGAATTTTATCTGCTATTGATCTATTTGTTGAATCTTTATACTTTGAATATGCTATATCGTGTTCTTTGCAAGCTTGATCTAATTTATTAATTCCAGGATCTCCTCTTGCTAAACGTTTTGCCAACTTAGTTCCAGGTCCACAATATTGATAACCTCCGGGCAGATGTAATTCGTATGGTAAAGCGTCTATCGCTCGATTCACAACAGCACCAATTGGAATCCGTCTGAGCAGGGATAATGCAGCTGATGTTAAACCACGTCCTCTCTTGCCGCTGTCTTGACGACGACTGAGCGATACGGTCTTCATTATGCTGTTTTATGTAACCAACGTCTTCACTCTATGAAATACTTTATGATAATGAATCCTTTTTTTTGTGTATTCCATACTTAAATATTCATAAGTTTTACTAGTATCTATCAATGATTTCATCTTTAATCCATTGGTTTCTCTGAGAATCTTCGATTTTATTGTGTTTCATCGATGCATTAATCAAATGATTATGCATATCAATAACTACATTACCTACAAGATTCATTACATACTCTACATTAGTAGCATCTTTGTTACGTGTAGGATTATCAAGATTTGTGATACGTTTACCATTACATGTATACACAGATGGATCGTTATTAGAGGTTGCTATAACTTGATTAATAGTAGCAACATCATTCGGAGCTATTCCTGCTGATATGTTAGATATTCTTTTATTTTTTCCATCATATACGTTATTTATTTTATCTCTAACTATAGTTTGTTTTACAACAACACAATCCTGATCATCTTTACCAGATTTAACTTCGGTTAATCGTCTGCCTCCACATATAAAGTTAACACCAGTAGCTGATAGTTGTGGCACTTGTGTTAAAATAACAGCATCATGTTCTTCCGTGCCTAAACTTATATTTGACAATCTTTTATTTTTTCCATCCCACTTGTTATTTTGTAGTTGTAGTAAGGTAAACTTTTCACTTCCTTGCACAAACTCATCACCTTTCTTTGACACCACCTGATTTTGTTTAACAAAAGCGGATGTTCCTTTCTTCAAGCTTTCATTCATTTGTCTCACAGTAGCAGCATCCGATGGAGTTGAACCATCTTTCAGATTGGACAACACTTTTCCATGACAATCAATAACAGCACCATTATATAAAATACAATTATCTTTAATGTATTTAATATTAACACCATCACTTTCTTCTTTAGGATATCCAATATCGTTTATAGTATATTTATAGAAGGAAAATCCATCTTTTTTCTTTTCTGGTATTACAGAATGCAAATAACGCTTATTGATTGTATCTGTATCCTCGGTTGGATCTGCAACATTAGTTATTTTATAATTTAAAGCATTGTACTTTTTTCCACTTTTAGTCTTTTCCAACAGTAAAGCGTATTCCATCGCAGATAGAAAATAACCTTTATTAACAACATCTCCATTGTTGACTGGTTTTGCAACATTAATAACCCTGTGAGATTTTGCATCATACAGTTGGTTGTTGTCGAGTTTTAAACTTGTAGATGTTTCCTCCTTTACTGTTTTTAAATTTGTTGCATCTCCATCTTCTTCTGGATCCTTAACAAACTTTAAACGTTTATTATTTATGTTATAGTCACCTTCGGGTGTTTGCGGTAATCCACTTCTTTTTCTGTTTTCTCCAACTTGCACTCCTAACGCGGAGTATCGTCCGAACTTGTCGACGCTCATGTTAGAACTGACACATTATACGCCTGCAACTCTTATATATCCGCGGACAATTATACGATTATGCCGCGATTCCTGAGTTCGTCAATCAGAGCTACCCATTCATTATTTAAACCTGTATGACCGGCTTCCATGGCTTCATGCAATAGTCTCATTCTATCAACCAATTTATTGATGTCGTTGTAGTAAATCACATTCGTATTGTATAGATTTTTCATCAATCCTTTGCCAGATGTTGAAGTATCTCCTTTACTCTTTTTACCATGTTGTTCAAGAAGTGATAAATCCATAAGTGATAAAGATTTTCTTTTCAGTGGTTGTCTCACCGCTGGTGCAGTACGTAATGTTGGCAATTTTCGTGGAGGAAACAACTTTTTTATAACGATGTTATATTTTGTTGCACGTGAACGATTAATCATTGCATCCTTTGAGTAGTTTCTTTTATGAGCGTTAGTATTTTGTAGAATCTCCTTAAAAACACTTAAATCTTTGGATGAATATCTTAGTGGTATGTTTTTAAAAATTAATTCATATAATCCTTTTGTTCCTTTATATCTATGCTCACCAATAATGATGTAATCGTCTTGTGTTATTTCAAGCTTTGAATCGCCAATCTTCAATTCATTCCCATCAATTCTTGCTCCGTATACGTGTGATCTACTCAAATTCGGGTTTGATTTCATGTCATGTAGCATTTTCATTATATATTTTCTTCCAAGAGGTCCATGTTGTAATATATCGCTACTCAATTGAGTTAAATTTGGAATAGATTGTTCTGCTTCTGGTATTGGCTGTTCTTCTTCCTTTTCAACAATTGGTTCTTCTTCTTCTTTTGTTTCTTCTTGCTCACTAGCACTTGTATATGAATCATCATCTTCTTCTTTTTTTAATGCTTGTACTTCTTGTTTAGAAACTGGTAGTAAAACATCTCCTTCATAATGAGGTTTACCAATAGTTTCTGATATCTGTTTTAAAGGTTCCGTAATAGGTTTAAATGTAGTCTCTAGAAATTCTTCTCTTTCACTTAAACCCATCCTCAATGCACGATTCTTCATCCTAATAGAATCACTGAGTGATTTTATTTCTTTCAATAGTTTTTCTTGATTCACCATGTTTACACTGTGAAGTTCAACGTGTAACTAGATGTAGCATCGGTAGTTCAACGCATAAATACAAATTTATCCAACCCTATACGATATCTACCATTTTTAATATCTTCTTCCTTCATAATAACGAGAAAGCTATATTTCTCATTCCATGCTTTGCCACACATCTCTTTAAATTTTTCAAATGGCATATCCGCATTTACATGATCATTATATATATGCTTTAAATTTGTTTCATCTTGCTTGAAGATGATCAACATATTTGCATTGTCTCTTATAAGTTGTTTTGGAATTTTACTGTATGTTTGACCAATATAAATGCTATCAATATTATGATGTCTTCCCATAGCAAAATAATTCCTTATTGTGTCATGATTTTCACAAGAAATATCGTCAAATATAAAAATAGAAAATGGTTTTGCTTCATTCGGTTGCATAATTGTTTCACTGGCATTAAACTTGTAAAAATTCACTTCAGGTACACTTGCAAGTACTTTATCCAATAATTGATATTTTGGTTGTTGCAATGATTTTGAAAAAATGTATATATTATTAAAACGCAATCCTTTAGGATTAGTTATAAGGTTAAAAACAACATTAGTTTTTCCACAATTTGAAGGACCAGTTATTAGACATCTTATCGTATTTGGTAGTAATTCACCATGTTTTCCATGATTTAACTTATCATTGTCAACTGTCAATTCATCAATGTTATTGATATTAAATCGATCTTTTTGTTGTACAATCTCCATCTTGTATAAAGGTTAAACACACAATGAGCTATTAAACAACTATACTAAGTCTTTTGAAGGAATCCAAGAGTCTTCACTTTTATCAAACCCTAACCACCGGACTTTAACCATATCCTTTTTCCTTTGTAAAATCTTCTCGACAAGATATACATCACCAACTGTTGATTTCAACAATTCGTGTCCGTAGAATCCACCTTGAAGTAATTCACCCTTGTTATCCTTTAATAAATAGGTTTCAGGTATAGTTGGTTGCACTTTATAAATTGTAAATACTTCATTAGTCCAATTTGGTAGATATCTTTTACTAAATACACCTTTGTATTTGCTTATACGAACTTTATCGTTGACCTTGAACTTCTTTGGTTGCAATTTTTCTAATTTCGGTGTTGTATTATTTTTAATGCGTTGTAATACAATTTTCGCATTAGCACTGTTTACCTGGATAGGTTTCATTCCAATGGTACGATGATATTTGTTGTTATACTGTTTTATAAGTTGTGGTAATATGTCATACCACACATATGATCCTCGTTTTGAAAATTGTTTATACATCGCACCTTTCAATGTTCTATTGAATCTTTCAATTATTGAAGCTTTAACTTCAGAATTTGTAGAATAATGATTTATTTGATATTTCTTCATCAAAGCTCTAAAGTCTTTATTAAAATATTCTTTTCCATCATCGGTCTGTAGATGTTTAATTTTAAATTTATTTCTTTGTATTATGGTTTCCATAGCTTTTGTAACACTTTTACCAGTCTTATCCTTCAATGGTAAAGCGTCAGCTATTTTAGTAAAACAGTCTATAATTGTTAAAATATATTTAAATCCTTTATTTATTTTACTGTGCGGTATCATTTCAATGAGATCAGCTTGATAAAGATCATTCATTCCTTTAATGATTGTACTTCTTCTTGGAAATCTTCTTCTTGCTGGTTTATGTAGTTCATTTACAATCTTGTCCTTCACACTTTCCATCTTCAGATGTTTCTTGTACACCGCTTGTAAAAATACTGACCCATAGAATAGTTAATTCTCATTTATATAGTTTGAATATAGGTCAAGGCCATTTCCTATTAGTGTAAAAAAGAGGGAACATGGCATTGGGCTTGCCATGTCCCCTCTTCTTTACGGAAAGGAAAAAGGAAGAAGGTAGAGGACGAAGAATAGGTTTACTGGTCGATAGGGTTCAGGGAGTAGTGGCCGAATGGTAAAGTATTAATTTTATCTTCTAAAATATGGCGCTTGTCATCTTTGTAGCTTAATGCCCACTTTGTTTGTTTGACACTAAAAAGTTGATGATTATAACTTCTAATAGTGTTGAACGTTGCAGTTGTTTCAACATTTTCAAACAAACATCTTTTATAATGTTCAAACTGTACGTTCTTCTTCAGGAAAGAAGTTTTTATTCCTTTGGCCTTCTTCGTGACTTGATGTTCGTTCCTCTCGTTTATGTACAGTTGAAATGAATACAGTTTGGACATTAATGCTACAATTTCCATCATCGGCACACCATTTGTTTCATCTTTAAATTTTCCCAATACTTTCTTATTTCTGTCATAGTCGTAATTTGGATGATCCTTAGGATAATCGGAAAAGTCGAAATCATCTTTATATATAAAGGTGCGTAGATCTTTATACATGTCATTTGTTTTAATCCAGTAAATTAGTGCATCCGTGTCCATATATGCAATACCAATGTTCTCTCTTCCATAATAGTTAACCATCTTCTTATAATGAAACTCGTACATATGTGTTTTTGAAATATCCAAGATTGACATTCCAAGATACAAAGGACGATCCATTGTAACTGACTTCTTGTTCATGGAAATAACAACTAGATTTTCATTAATAATTATAGATGAACCAAAGTTTGGTTGTTGCACCAATTTCTGTAATTTTACTGGATCAGTTACCAATTTGATATCCTTATGTTTCCTTTTGTTTTCCAAAGTTTTGCCAAATATTGCGTTATTCATTAATTTGAAAAAATCTTTTTGAAAACTTGATGTAGCGGTGGCTCTTCTTCTTGTGTTGTTGTCGATGTAAGGTTTTAACCAACAAGATTGAGAAAATTGTAGTACTCGATTAATTTTTGTAATTCTCAATCCTAAGTCTAAAGCTTGTTGTATCATCCAGTAGTGTCCAACATATCGAGACTTGTCGGTTAAAGTCATCATTAATTTTGGCCATCTTCCAGTAGGGGAAATTTCAGTCTTAGGAAGAAGTGGTAAATCATAATGTTGATCATGAAGATGTTCAGGATATTCAAAATTAACATCAAAAATGTAACCAGTTTCACCATGCTTCGGTATATCCATTATGTTTCCAATCGATTCTGGATCTATCCATTTAAAATTATCATATGGAAGGGGATTCGACATTGCCCATCCGTATAAGTTATTTGCATCAAAATAACCCAGGAATGTTGTTGGTTTTGATGCATCATAATCGGGCAGATACTTGTTGTTCGCCTTGAAATGTCGTGTAACGCTTTGCGTCAATCCCCCTCGAACTCCTGACTCTAACATCATAACCATATCTATATCAGTAAGAAGTTGTATTTTACAATTTGTTTCTTTCAACATAGCTTGCCATGCTAATCCAGGTGAAGTGTACGAATGAAGAGGGTCCAATCCATATGCTGCAAAACATGTATTTCTAAATTCTTCCATTATATCACATAGTAAAGTTACATCCAATTTAACATAAAAATCTGAATATTCTCCCAATGTTCTAAATCCTAAATCGTTCCATACTTTACATGCATGATCATAGTCCTCTTGAGATATGTCCATGTCATAAAGTTTACTTTTGAATTCTTCTTTAGCCGGAAGTGATGTTTCATTAAATCTTTCTAAACTGTCTATGTAATCATATGGAAACACACCTTTCCGAAGTACCAAATCCAGTTTGTCATTATTTACAATCTTCTTTGTTTCGATGAAATCTTGTTTCCTTAAATTTTCTGAAAGTTTGGACAAACTCGACGGCATAAATCTGTAGGAGTCCAAGAATCTTAGTTTCATGTTTCCAACTTCTTTGGAAAAACTTATGAACTTCTCTGAAGTTTCAGCTAACACATCGATTTTACCGTCGTCTCTTCCTAGTTCAGGTATTATAAAATGAGCATCGTACCCACTGAGGTTATGCAGAACCACAGGAATAAATAGTGGTAAACGATAGCTTAAATTGCATTTATTACAAGCAGCACCCCTGTAATAACCTGTGAGGTGATCATGATCTTTAACTTTATAATTCTCAATAGTAAAATCATTTTTGCATAAGAAACATCGAGTTGCATTTTCATGTTGAATTTCTTCTTCTTCCTCCATCGGTTTCATTGGTACAATATTTGTATATAATCTTTGTGCATTTCCAGCTATTGAATATAAGTGATCAAGAAATATTTTTTCTACATTTTCACCACGATATATTAGAGGTTCTGAAGTTAATCCATATCTGTTTAAATGTTCTTCTGATAATGTTGATTTAACCATTAAACAAAAACTGTTTGGTTTGTGCATTTGATACTTGACACTTTTTCTAGCTTCACAATTTTCATCTTCAACAGGAACAAGTGTTGATTCAAAGTCCGCATACACAACTAGAGGAATACGGTACTGATGATGAACCTTTTCAAATGTAACAAATGCTCTGCTTTCCGAAGGTAAAATAATCTTTGCTTCATAATTATTGTTACATAATCTTTTGTGCTCTTGTAACCATTCTCTTGAGTGTAGCCCATCTCGTTTAAAATTGAAACATCTCTTGCAAATTAACTTTCTGTGTCGATCTTTAGAAAGCTGCTTATTAACAAGACGATCAAATTGCTTTATGTACACATAGTGAGACACATCTCCTCGCGTTAGTAGTAGTAAATCCGTATGATCTGGTAGCTCTTCTTTTGCAATACGTAAAGGATACACTTTGTTTGAACTATCTAATGCAAAAACATTGATAGACGTACCAGGATTTTTCTTCTCAAATTTTGATATATCTTTCAGTGATACAGGATAAGTGATTCCTTGAAAATTGTATCTAAATCTTTGATTTTCATATTCTTGGTTAGGTCTATTCACATGAAGTGGTGGTACAAATTTAGCTGTCATTGCATAACGAAAAACATTCATTGTCTTCATTTTTAACATTAACACAAGATTTTGTATTTTCAATTCTTTTTGGTAAAGGAATGTAACTAGATCCCATTAGTCCATATCCATGTTTGTGAACTCTTATATCTAATACTTCAATACTTGTAAGACTCCATCCGGATCCTCTTCCTTCGTGTTCCTGAATTTTTGTTAATATTTCTTCTATACAATTTTCTATTATTGAATCAATGTTTGAACTTTCCATAATGGTTCGGTTTTTTGTTATGAATCCTCTTGGTGATAATTCTTCTTGTACATTTATAAACATAGCTTCTAGTAGTAAACCAAATTTAAGAAAGTTTAATCTTTTCAATTCTTCTTTTAAAATTTTACTTACGATTGGTTTTGCTTCTCTAATAAATTCTTCTAGCTTCAAGTTTTCATTTTGAATCTTATGATGCATTACTACTTTACCGGGTAATGCAAATACTTGTAGATTCGGTAAAGTAGTTGAAGATGTTGCTGTTATTTCATCTTGTTCTTCTTGTTGTTCTTGTTCTTGTTCTTGTTCTTCTTGTTGTTCTTGTTCTTGTTTTTCTTCTGGGTTGTTGTGAATTAGTTCTTTATGACAGTCTAATAGAATTTCATCGTGAAACGATTCCGAACATTTATCGCAACGATACATGTTGAGATGTTTACTCTTCGAAATTTTGCCAAGAAATGAAATGGGCTCTCGCGTTCCTCCTTTTATAACGGTCCCCCCACCACTATTTCATCTTCTTCACTATACAAGGAAATGAAACTTATTAAATAAAAATATTAACCTTCTACAAACTAATTGTTCATTCGTGTTCTTTATTCCCATTGGAGTTTTAGTATATACTTCTTTATATTCAAGCTTTAACTAACTTTCCCCCACCCAACTAATTTTAGTTACTTTTAAAACCAAACACCTGCCCTCCAAACATCTATTAGGACAGATGTTATGGGACAGATGTTGAAAGAACAAATGTTAGGGTGGAAATGGCTAGAGCACAGGCACTTGGTTGAACTAAATTTGCACATAAATTAACTAGAGTTGAATTAAAAATTCGCATAAATTAAAAGTTAGTTCAAAACTAAAATTCGACAGTGTTAAGAAACTCTAACATTTGAACAAGAATAAACATTAGTTCAAAACTGAAATTCAACAGTGTTAACCAAATTCTAACAGTCAAACAAATAGGTCAAGGTAATCCAATTTAACGCGAGAACGAGGAATAGAGCACTAAGTGGCATGTTAGTCCATTACCACAAAGTGATCTATTCCTCGCTCTCTATTCTACATCTACTTTTTTACAGTTTACTTATTTATATTAAAATGTTCAAATTTTACTATGTAGAATGTCCATTCTTTCTCTTCAACTCTTCGATTGTTTTTAGCAATTGTAACAAATATTCGTTAGTTTTCACCAAAGTCTTTAGTTTGCTACATCCAATTTCAATGGAAGGTATTATAAGTTGTAATTTTATAAGTTCAATCTTTTCTTTCTTGCGAATTTCTTTCTTTATTATATTATTCCTTATTTTTGCTGAAGATTTAAACTCCATGTTGTTTCTGCTAAAGCCACAATAATAATAAAAGTCTCTTGAAACAACCTGCATTTATACACATTCCCCCACCACTTTATAATCCCCACTCCGTTCCCCTTCTTCTTTATATGTGGAAGGAAGTATTATAATTAGATTCCTAATATTTCTTTTCCTTCTTCACTACGTGGGGGAAGGGTAATTTGTTATTACACTAGTTGTGCAAGAAAATAGCCGCCAGTGTCCACACCTTGTTCGTAGCACTCCATCATAGATTGTGCCCACTGCAACATGCGGTCTCTGTCATTTGGTGTGACAAGGAAAGAATGACTATCACCATACAATATAAAAGAGTCAATTCGTACATAACATCCTGAGTCCAACCATTTATTAGCTTCAGCCATAAACTTTTCTATTGTATCAAATGGAAATTGTGGATCAATTGCTATGACTTTACGTTCTTCACTAAGTTCAACAGTATAATCATCATCGTCCTCATTATCTTCACTTTCACTGTCGTTACTTAAAGTGTCTTCAGATTGTTCAAAAACATCAGAAATTTCAGAAAAATTAAAATTTTCATTCAGATGAGGAGGCATTTTAAAGCAAGAAATATTATAAACAGCAGAGACGAAACGACAAGAGCGGCGTGTAGAAGAAAAATGAAGGGGTGACCAACGCTCGCTCCGCTTTTATAATAGTATGCAAATGAGGGGTAGGTGCTGACCATGACCAGTCATCGACCCAAAGGAGTGGGGGAAGTACTTTTCTTACTACTTGGATGGAAGTAGGTTAGTAGGTCACGAGGACTTAGAGTGTTAAAAAATAATGGGGGAGAAACACAACGCTATAACGCGTTGTGTTTCTCCCCCAGTATTTTTTAAGCAATAATTTGGAAAAAGCTATGTGAATTTACTTGCTACGCCCCCACCTTGTAATACCATCCTGTTTGTGTCTCAGGAGATAGTCTTTAGAGTCTAACTCATAAACTGATTTCTCTTTGCGCAAGGATTCAATCACTTTAATATTATATCTTAAGCCGTTACAAGTTGCCAAAATGTGTTCGTTGTCAATAAACACTTTCAAAAAAATAGACACAACCTCTCTTAAGCCTATTTCCTTTCACACCAATAATTTTGGATTGGTATTCAACAGTGGGGGTTTCTGTCACTTGTGGTTCAGAAATGTGTTTTACGACATGTACACGGCAAAAACTTTCGTTTTTTTACACATTTCCTCCCACAAGGTGATCCTTTCTTAATTCCCCTAGTAAGCATTTCAGGGCAAGTAGTGGGACGGCTAAATGCCCTACGACGCTCTTCTTGTAATAATTGAAATTGCTCTGAAGGAGCGGGTTTAGGAGTAGGTTTAGGAGTAAGTTTAGAAGCTGGTTTAGGAGCTGATTTAGGAGATGATTTAGTAGCAGATTGAGAGGAATCAGTTTTGTGATAGGTATGATCTTTAGGTGTACTAAGTGGTGGGGTAGGAGGCAATGGTGATAGTGGGATAATGGGTGTGCTAAGACGATGAACAATGGTTTCAACGGAAGGGGTATTAGGATGGTGGTGAACTGGCTTCTGCGGTGGCGGCATAGTAGTTGATGGTGGTGCGGAGTCCTTTGAAGGCGAAGGCGGTGAAAAAATACTACGAAGTCTAGAAGTGTTAGTTGGCGGAAGAATAGCTCCAGAAGTTGAAGGTTGAGATGCAAGTCGATTCTTGTAGCAATCAGGAAGGTTTTTGAGGCGAAGAGTTTTCTTAGGTGCAGGAACAGCCGTAGTAGAAATAGAAGTCGAAGTAGAAGTTAAAGTAGAAGTTGTAGTTGGCAGAAATAACATGGTTGTGGCTCCAAGTTCGCAGCATAACGTCTGGAATCAGAATGAAATGTTAGCCGCAGTCGGTGCGTCTTTTATAACAATATGCAAATGAGAGGGGTAGCAGCTGGCCGAGGACTGATTATTGACCTGGGAGGTGGGGGAAAAGGGGAAAGAGAAGGTATTTATTTAAAATAATTCGCATAACTTTTGACTAAAATAAGATAACCAAATTCTTCTTTTACCAAAATGTTTGTCTTACATAGACCTTTTCAATGATGTATCGCTTGTCCAAATCCGTCAATCCGTTATCAAGTTATAGCCATTTTAATTTTTCAGGTCATGACCAGTCGTTCACCCGTAGTGGGGGAAGGAGTGGGGGTAGGAGTGGGGGAAGGGGGGGGGGGGGGGGATCGACTCCATTTTTTCGGGGGGGGGGGGGGGGGAGGGGGGGGGGGAGGGGGGGGGGAATCGTCTCCATTTTTTTCGGGGGGGGGGGGGGGGGGGGGGGTCATTGACCCTTCCGAAAGTGGGTCAAGGTCATTCAAGATTTATAATGATCCAAGGTGATGGGAACAGTAATACTGTTCCCACCACCCTGTTTGCCTAGCGGTTCCCACTCCCAACCCACTAGTTACGTTCTGCAAGGGAGGTCCCTGGGCCGTCCGCATCAAAGCGTAACGTCCCGTCCGCATCAAAGCGTAACCATTAATTTCAGGGAAACTGGAACAGCAGGGAGGCCCTGGTCCGTCCGCATCAAAGCGTAACGTCCCGTCCGCATCAAAGCGTAACCATTAATTTCAGGGAAACTGGAACAGCTAATGCAGAAACGCAACTCTAACACCCACCCAAACTAATCCCACCCATCATATTCCTAAACAAAATGCAAAAAACCTAGTCCGCAATTTTGCGGATGTCCCACCCCTTCTAAGTGAAGTTCAACTGAACTTCTGAATTTTACAGTTAATCTACCCCCTAACATCTAGCTGTAAGGCAAAACAAATGCACAAAACAAACATAAATTATTAGTACCAACACATCATTATTAAAAACCAAATAATTCAACACAACCAAATACCATCATTATTCTTAAAATTAATACACCTTAATGCTAAACACCTCTTAAAATTAATACACCTTAATGCTAAACCCAACTTATAACTAACATCGCAATGCGCAAATTATTTCTTAAAACTAAACACACACACACACATACCACATTGCATTAAAAAACGCAACATAGTAGAAGAAGTTCAAATATATATAGGCCTACTATATATTTGAAACCTCTTGCTGAGTCGCCAACAACCTTTCGCTATGAAAGTTTGTTGGCGACTGAAGCAAAGATATAGCTCCTATCGCTCCTCGGGTTTTCAAGGAGTGGGGGAAGTTGTTTCACTCCAGTACAGTGTTCAATCCAGTCCAATTCGCAGCAGTGTAAAAGGAAGGCGAAGGAGTGGGGAGCAGCATATGCACAGCAACGCAAAACCAAGGTTTGAGGTTAGAATTATCCATGTGCAGTAGCGCTAAAGTGAGTAATACAGGACTAGGCGCATGCGCAATAGCATAGTCACTATTCCGATCCGGAGAACTCGTTGCATGCGCAGCAGGTTTGAGGTTAGAATTATCCATGGCAGCTGCCATATTTAGTCTGGTTTCACCACATAAAGTCAACAACCGGTAGTGACCGGCCATTGACCTGGAGGAGTGGGGGAAGGAGTGGGGGAAGGGGGGGGGGGGGCTCCATTTTTTTCGGGGGGGGGGGGAGGGGGGGGGGGGGGGGGAGGGGTGGGGGGGGGGGAAGGGGGGGGGGGGGGGGGTCATTGACCTTTCCGGTCGGTCATTGACCCCAAGGAGTAGGGATAGACACAGAACCCTACTTCTCTTACTACTCAGGTGAAAGTCGGTCAACCAGTCATTTGCTTGCCATCTGCCGCCATCTGGCTGGAGTTATTGCCTCTATAAAGGTGGGTAGTTTATCGCGCTACAAACATTCATTGCCTCGCATCCGCTCGGTCATCATCTCTCGTTAGTTTTATGTTATGACTACTTCACTTACTAGGTTTGAGGTTAGAATTATCCATGGAATAGCCTTCGTAAATTCTAACCTATAAAATTACTACTCTGGCTTTCTGTTTCAATTTCTTTTACACTTCATTTTATATCTCAGTCTTATTTTAACTTCTGAACTTAACACATCGGTTATGATGACTGCACAATGTTTAAAATTAAAGCTTTTGCGAACACAACACATATTACGAAGTACTTCTAAACCTTCAATTTCAAAGTGTAGAACTAATTTAAATAGAGTTAGGAAGAAGTACAGTTTTAACCCATTATACTCAAAGACTTCGCAGGTTAATGTTGATGATAATGTTATTTACAACATTTTGCATTCTATGTTACAATTCAACAACTTTGAACTTGTTACACCTATCGACTGTGTTCAACAAGTTTTTTTATTTTACCCCCACTATTCCTTATATAAGTGCTCTAACCACAATTCCTACTTCATCCTTCTCTATTCTGTTCAGCTGAGCTAATATTTGAGGTTAGACTTATCCATGGCGGCCGCCATGTCTGGTACAGTTTTACCACATAGAGTCGGCGACCGGTTATTAGTCTAAAGGAGTGGGGGAAGGGGTGGTGGGGGGAAGGTTGCCGTTTTATAAGCCCTCTCCCTAGGCGGCGCTTCTCATTCGATCGCCAACTTTCAAACAATAAACACCTCTCCCATGGCACGAATGAATTAATTATCCCACTATCACCAACTAGTTCAACTTTGAACTATTTCTGGTGGTAGTTGGGTAGGCTTTTTTAAAACTTACTCTGGATGACCTTGACATACTTTCCAGGCCCCCAGTTATAAACTGTTGAATTTCAGTTTTGATCTTACTCTTAATTTTTGTTCAACTTTTAGAGTTTAGTTAACACAGTTGAAATTTTACTTTTCAACTAACTCTTAATTTCATGCCAATTCTACTTCAAATTCAGGGCATATGCTCTCGCCATCTCCACCCTGCAGCTGCCCTGGCAGCTGACACCATCTGACCCCTGCAGCTGCCCTGGCAGCTGACGTCACTTCCGGTTTAGAAGTGGCTTTTTCCCACTACTTTGCTATTTAAAGATACACAACTTCTTTCAGTAAAACAAATCTTTATAAAAACTCTACTAGTATATACATTTATTCACAAAAATGAAATCATTACTCCGGTTGCCCATGGTTACCGCACGAGGAGTGCGGCTAATTTGGGCCTGCAGGTCCCTCGTGTTTTCAAATCATTTAATTTGACTAATCCAATTTATCTCGGTAGTATTTTATATAGGAATATACCAACAGAAATACGGAACCTGCAGGCACCACTTGGCCTTTTAAAAAAACACTTGACCGCCTGGCTGGTTGAGACTGGTATCGAGGAGTCTGATTCCTTCTTGGCCACCCCCTACTAATTCTACTAAGTTTACTTTACCCACTGTATCACTTTTAACTACAGAACACTATTTACCAAACTTCTTACGACTAGTCACTCCGTGTACCCGCACTTCATTTTTCATCTTTCATTTTCTTTTTTACTTTTTTTAATATTTCTATTTATATTATCTTTTTATCTTGACTAAGTAAACGTAAAAAATGTAATCTGTAATGTCTCAATATATGTATATATATATTTTTTTTAAATCGTACAATAGCAATATTTCTGCTCTGTCTGTGCAGTCCTTATGTTGTATTTCATTGTAAATATATTATTAAAATTTAAGTTAATAATTTTTTATGTTTAATTTAAGTATAAGATTTAAGTATGTGTACAAGACAACCTGGACTCTGAACTCGGTGTCACGCACATGCCGCAAGGCACATGTAACACTTAATTTCAGTTTTATTTTGTACATATTTCCTTGTTTGTTTACTGTTTGAAATAAAATATTTGATTTGATTTGATTTGGATTACAAAATCTTTCAAAATAAAGAAAATATTTAACTATTCATTAGTTTTAGCCAGAAAATGAAGATAATATCTGTTAAATAAATGTGGGATGGATTTAAATGTATATAGGTTTTATTTTAGCACATTAAAATGATTTCTTACAATAAACTAAATAATACCCTATAGCCATGCATAATCTATTTATAGCTAAAATCTCAAATACCTTGAAATTATTTCTGTTTGGGTTTCCGCAAAAAAATTCGAAAAATACTATCCTGTACTTTAAAAGTGTTTTGAAGTTTCATCCTTATATTAATATTGTCACATTTTAAATTGGTCATGATAAAAATTTATTTTACATAAAAAACCTATTTATGAAATGGATGTTTAATTCGTATTTTGAAAAAAAAAACACTTTGAAAAACTGATATTTTTAAGCGGATTTCAGTCAAATTAACTATAAACAAGGTTTGCGGAAATCGGGATTTAAATCATTAAACGGACCTTTAGGCCTACAAGGAAAATGACTTTTCTAAATATCCTCATTAGTCCAGTAAATATGTCCGAAAATACAGGGTTGCTGTGCAAAAGTCGGGTAGTTCTGATTTTTTTATATGTTGTTAGTGTTGGGCCTATTTCGTAAAATCCAAGTTTTCGAACACCATTCGATCTTCGGCGTTTGACATTTCATTATAGTAGTGGGGAATGGGGGCTTTTGGAACAGTTCAAGGTCACCCGAGCCTTCATCCGTCATCGATGACGTCATCGAGGTTAATGACCTCATTGATGACGTAATCGATTGCATCATCGATGACGTCATCACCAATGACGTCACCTCCATGACGTCACAGAAATGACGTGCTGATGACGTCACAGAAATGACGTGCTGATGACGTCACAGAAATGACGTGCTGATGACGTCATCACCCCTTACGTCACCAAGATGACGTCATCGATGTCACAAAGATCAAGGTCACGCTGAAACCTAAAATTTTTTAGGCACTTTTACTATTTCTCGCACTACACTCCGAGTTTCAGTCACAGTTACCATGACCTTGACGACTTGGAGCGAATTTGCGATGAGAAATAGCAAAAGTGCTGAGGAAACTTCAAGTTTGCAACGTAGAAGCCAACAGAGTTCCTAAAATTAAAACCTGTATGTACCCTAACTCAAACCTTTTCCTAATTAATTACTTACTTTTGTCAAGGGACCAACAATAAATAAAACATACATCTGTACCATGCCATCAACAGTTGTGTCTTTTTAGATTGATCACTAATTCGTTCCTTTGAAACTATACCATTATGATGCCCCAAGGGGACTTAAATCGTTTTCGATACCCTTAAGAGCAGTTAGTTACGTAATGTACAAAAAAAAAAAAAAACATGTCAATTTATTAATTTATATATTATTAGGCAAGCATGTTTCGTTTCTTTTCCTAATTTTTTTCTCAACTTGTGGGCATCGTAGGAAAAATCCGCAAAATACCGTTAGAAATGTAGTGTCCTGTAGATAAGCAGAATCACATTATAACTCATATTGGCCCATAGCTATGGCTACGCCCTACAGTTTTTAAAAGTTTCAGTGTTAACCTTATGGAAGAATGGGATTGATTGATTTAATAAATAGACGGATATAATAAAAATACTAGCAAATCATAAATAAACAGATGTTTAGTTATGAAATGTTATAAAGCTATTTGATTCAAGATCAACTGATTTTTTCGTCGAATTTCAACTAGTGGGCGAAAACTGCGTTCTCTTATGAAGATGCATTTTGTTATCTAACTCTTTATTAGTCTAAATAAATCATAGTATTAATTGAGAATTTAGATTTTCTCCTAAAAAATAAAAAAATGAAAGCCTTACAAAATGTATTTAAAAAGGAGTTGATTCCTCGAAAACCAGCCCTAAAACAATGCGGGAAAATATACAGAAAACAACACGGCCGGTTGGCTTGTTGTATCGTATTATCCGATGGAGTGTTTGGTTGTTATTACACTTTAATGTTGACTGCAGCCGCCGTCAAACGCTATTACATTGTTGTGTTTGTGGCCCACACACTGAACGGAGAAATATTGAATTTCGCTACTAACTAAATGACTTTTATATTTTAAAACTTTAATGATTAATTAGTTTTACATTTAAAAGCACCTTTTACCAAACAGATAATCAGAATAGTTTTTATATTTATACAAACACTTATATGTGCACAATATTAAATATTTTTGTTGCGATTGTACTTAAAATTTGTACAATTTTAATATTCGCCTCTGTACTTGACATGACATTTAATAAATTATTGTTATTAATGATTGTTTTTTGTGCTACTTATATTGAAAAGATTAAGGTTAAACTAAACCGGTTGAACCGGTGTTATTAAGTTAACAGAAGGGTTGTTTCGCGTGTAGCTGCACTTCCCTCGCTTGCGGGTTTAACTTCGTAATACGTTTACCTTCGATGGGTTTCGGTGGCCAAGCACCATAATTGATTTAGTAGTGAGTGATCTTTACATCTGCCCAAAAACCGAATATCATATTTATTGTTACTATATTTTCTGTTATCATTAGCAATTTTTTCGTCAAGGTAATTTCAAGTTATAAACAAAAAACTGTACAGATGTCAGTATTAGTCTGTAACAGAGTATTTTCGCATCAAAATGTCTGAATTTTTACCTCTATAAATTAAAAAGATAATAACATTTTTTATCTTGCATTTTAAAAATATTTTAAAGATATTTAATGATAATAATGTCTATAAGGGGTTTTAATAATTATTTAAAACGGAATGGAAACAATTACTTCGACTCAACTAAAACGTCTTTTTTTAGTTATAAGAAATTTTAAAGTTCAACGTAAATAAATGTATTTAGCACCAGATTATGAATGGAATGTTGTAAACAATAAACAAGAGCTTGGGAAACACGAAGCGTAAATCCATAAGATGTTAAAGGCATCACAAAACGACGCGATGGTGTCACGTACAACAGACGTGCCTTTCCTCGCCTCTCACAACAATGGTTGGCGAAAAAATGATGCCTTACTCGGTTATCCTATGAATTTGTATTTACCTATACTACTGCGTATCTTTTGTATACTGTTCAAGTAGTCTAACAAATATTTCCAAAGTGTTTTAAGTGTTCATTTATTTATAAGCTGTTCCATAAATTAAACTTGAAATGTTTAAACATTTTATCATTTTTTATGCACGTATTTACAAATATATATCTGCAGTATATACAAAATTATATAAAAAATACAAATTTACTAAAATAAAAATTTATAAAATACTCCATAACCAACATAACTGCTGCTGAAACGAGCTGTAAAGCCAGCTTATGACGTAAAATATTGCATTAATAAAGCGTAAGACTTCATAAGCACCGAGCATCTTGATTTATTTCTAGGTTAAGTAATGAATTAGTGCATGTGAACCATTTTATATGATACATTACCTTGAATTTATGTTATAACCTAACTGTAATGATAATAAGTTTAAAGTAAAAAAATGTGACTACTATTTTTATTAAAATAAAACACCTTAATGGTAGCATTATCAAATAATATGTTGCCCTAAGGTAACAAGATGAGGTTGTGCTACTTGATAGTAGATATCACAGCAATAATTGAGTAGACCTCAGGTATTTAAAATGTTTCACTTCGAGGCTTAGAAAAATAAAGTTATATTTGAGATCTATCTCAACATGAATAACTTAAAACTTGTATAGGCTAGCATTTTTTTAAGACTTAAATTACAAATACCTATAGTTTTCCTGTATTTATGTTCTTTCCATTTAACTTTTCTTTATTTTTACTCCCAATTGATAAATTTAAGTCTAACATTCTATGATTTTAAAGGCATTATATAAGGGAAAAACATTATTCAACTCTTATTTGGGAGATACTATACGTTTGTCTTTATAATTAAAACAAAATTTGTTGATATCCTCTAAAATCTTTATTGATCTTTTGTAACGAGTACCTATTATACAAAATTTTGTGTGTTTAGTACAATTTTAATAGAATAATAACGTTGGGACTCCTTAGACTAATGGAGTTCAATAGCCGAAGATAAATGAAGCCAGGACATCGAGAGGTGCCTTTGATAGATATATTTATTGTATGAAAACTTCCCATTCTTGCTTTGTCACTTTTAGATTATAACTCATCTCAACACTAAATCTTATAAGTCAGATACTTTTGGAGCTATAAAAATATCAGATTACAGCTAAATAGTGGATAAACTTTAATAATTATTGCTATGGTAAATAAACCATTGTAAAGTTGTATTAGATGTCACAAACTGTTCTTTAATACATCATTTGGTTGCACATACTGATAAGTTTCATATGGTTGGTGAACCTTCCGAGTAGCAACTCGATGTTATGGACAATAATAAAAATCATATCACCACAAAACTCTAATTTTGAAAACATAGATAAAACCTCACATACATTTCGTTCCTTTGACTACATTCCTGTTTATGTTTTTCAACTCCCAACTGTTTATTGGTGAGGATTTTTAGACGATGTCTGAAAGAAGACTGAGTGTGAATATGATTGATCCTTGTATTAGTGTTTATGTAGCTTTGTAATCTACAAAGACGAGCTGAAAAGTTAAATAAAAAAGCTTCAAACCGCTTTGATAATTATCGAAGCCGAAAGGTGGGAATTTAAACGTGAGCTCTGTGATAACTCAGTATGTACTGTAAAGTAGTGTTATAGCTAACTTTCCTTACCAATCTGCTTTAGTACGAGCACTAAAAAGTTACTATTTAAATATGTAAGAATTTTTGCCGTATTAAAATAGCTAAATTTTAACGATTATTGTTTTTCATCAATCTTTTTAGTTATTGTAAAGTAAAATAACATTTTCAAAAAATGTTTAGTAGTATCCCATTTAAAAAATAAAATATTCCGATCCAGTTGTTTTATTTATTTTCTTCACCCTCCCAATCTTTCTTGGTCTTAGAATTATTTTCCCCTACTCCTTTTTTTATTTAAAAAAAGATTACTACAAAATGTCGTTATTAAAACATTAATTAATTATACCAGTGTGTTAAAATAAATTTTGCAGTGACAAAATTCAATATAATTTATCCTATTCTATTAATATTGAAAAGATAGAGAATGAAGAGTTTATTATTAAAAAATTTACTATTTATTTTATGTCAGTAAAGTACATGAGAACAATTTCAGCCAAAACATACTTTACTTTCTTCTTTTTTCAACAAGGTGAAAGAACTTTAATAATTTTTTTAGTAAGAATTTACACTTAACATCTGTTAACGAGGTTTAGGAAATTCATTTAGTAACCGTCTTTAAAATCACTAGTTTTGGAAAATATCATGCCTTTTCCCAAATATGTGCAAGATCAAATTATATATTTTTTTACATGACTTCTAAAAATTTAATTATGTGCTAGGATCCTTTTGCCAAAACTAATAAACTAAACAAAGCAAGTGCTTTATGTTTGCTATTTGATAATTAGTGTTTGTCGCTCTGTTGGTGTTTGAATATCAATTACTCATTTTGCTCAAAGCTCTGAAAGGCTATCCGTTGTTATATACATTAATTGTCCAATATTATATTAAACTCTGCTCTATATTATTACAATGTATTTATTACATTTTACATAGTTATACATAGACATTTTTTGTTGTGTATAAAATTTACTTAAATGTAGACTACTTACAGTGGTGCTGAAATATTTGGAGGAGGCTTTATATATTTTTTATTGATTTAGCTATACGATGTAATTCGAATTCAATTTGGGGCTCCTAAGGGACTGTGTACCCTATGTCAAGAGGTCGGACCACCGGGGTTCAGAACAAAATTGTATACACAAGCGTAGGTTGACGTCAAATAAATTTCTCTTCTAGGACAACACACGATCGCAAACCTGACTGTAAAAGGATACTAGAGCTGGTGCGACAGGTGATCTGCATTGCTATCACATTGCTTAAAAGCGACAAATCTCCTCTACTCTTTAGGATTCTAGCCTGGAATTGTTTGTCACATTACATCAGACTAGGCCTAAATTAGCCTAAGCCCATTGGGCTCACTCCTTGACCAGCCACACGGCCAGGGGATCTGAGCCGCATAGCGGTCCAGATCAGTATTTTTTCTAAGTAGGATGCCCCCGTACACCCTGTGACAAACAATCCCAGCATCCCTCATTCTCCAAGATCTTCTAGCAGACCGAGTCCACCGAAAATGCTCCAAAAATGTGTGTGGAATCCAGGTGGGGCCCTTCCCAACGGGGGCAGCCGAAGAAGGTATGCTCCTCAAGTACCCCTTTCAAGTTTAAGGATCTTCAAAATGATTCCAGTCATATCCATTATCATAGATGTTTTGAGGTCAGGTATTCAGATATATTCTTTCAAATTCAAAGACTCTAAAAAATATTCGTCATGACTTAGGCGAAAACTTTTTTCTGCTAGACTAAATAATAGAGATGTTCCGATAAAAGAGCCTTGTAGAGAATTTAATTTGACTGTGTCATATTAATCATGTAATTAGTTAATATGTATGACTTTCAAATACAAAAACATGTAATAATTTTTGTATCACAAGTAGTAGTTTTAAAATCGTGTAAGTCTAAGTAAACATTTTCTTCTATTTTAATATACATGAGACGGACCAATCATTTCTAATTAAGTGGGTTTTCTTCCAAAACTCCACCTTTCAACGAGTGACACAAGTTCAGAATTTCAATATTATACAATTATCAAGAATAGCAGATAGGCAAAACATATATTTTGGTTAGTATCATTAATATTTTGTCATTATATTGGGCATTGGCCCATGTGGGTACATTTCCATGTATTTTAATTGTACTACATTGTAGTGGCTTATTTTTTTGAAATAAAATATATTTTGATTTGATTTGATTCATCAGATGTTACATAGGACGTACATTAAATTTCACCTCTTACTTTATTTTCTTCTCTTTATCTATTTTATTTTTCACATTCATAAATCTTCTATTTAATTTTTGTGTACCTTTAATTTCCTATTTTATTTATTTAGGATAAAGTTAGTTTAATGGACTATATAAATATTTCGTAAAAAAGAAAGCCCAATGCATACTGCCAAAAAAGAAAGCCCAATATATACACTGAGTAACATGTTTTTTATTGACAGTTCAGTGTTTTTACATTATACAGGGTGTCCCGGAACTCTCTGGAACCCTTTTGTATATTTGTTCCTTGCATCGGGACAAGAAAAAAACATCATACAAATAGGGGTCTAAAATCCATCGTTTAGCCGCTAGCCACCATTTTGTTTTTTTCACGTAATAATTTTTATTTCCGTAACGGATGGTTGTATTCAGTTCATATTTGGTGTGAATCATTATCATACTAATGTACATTTTCAGGAAAAAATAAATTTTTCCACTGTGTATTTTCAAAATGGCGGCCATCTTTAATTTTCAAACTAAAATTAATGAAATATAAATTAATATTTCAAACTAAAATATCTCGAATTCGGTAAATTAAAAAACATTTACTCTGTACAAAAAAGTTGCTAAATTAAATTATCTAACCAACGGTACCAAGTTTGTAAGGATCTGATAACAAATAACGGAGTTATTAAGATTTTTCTGTGGAAATAGCCGTAATTTGCATTAATTATAATGCAAAATCAATGTTTTTTTTTTGAGAAAAATCACAATAACTCCGTTATTTGTAATTAGATCCTTACAAACTTGGTACCATTGGTTAGATAATTAAATTTGGCAACTTTTTGCACAGAGTAAAATGTTTTTGAAATTTACCAAATTTGAGATATTTGAGTTTGAAAATTTAAAATGGCCGCCATTTTGAAAATACACAGTGGAAAAAATTTATTTTTTTCCTGAAAATGTACATTAGTATGATAAAGATTCACACCAAATATGATATTAATACAACTATCCGTTACGGAAATAAAAATTATTACGTGAAAAAAAAAAGAAAATGGTGGCTAGCGGCTAAACGATGGATTTTAGACCCTTATTTGTATGATGTTTTTTTCTTGTCTCGATGCAAGGAACAAATATACAAAAGGGTTCCAGAGAGTTCCGGGACACCCTGTATAATGACAGCGATTATGAACAAACAAACCCATCACGGAAGAGATCTGACACGAACAGAGAATGTAACGAATCAAACCAATCAAGCCGAGTGGTTTTAATTGCAATTATTTTTTGATTGCAAAAGTTGAAAAGATTGTTGCTAAAATTGATTTGAAATTAATGTTTTGCATTCTGTTTTAGAGTAATTGATACAAAAACTTTGAATTGTTTTCCATTAGTTTGAAATATCGTTTTTATTTTAATCATTATTTATTTCTAAGGAAAAAATGTGTTAAGCTTTATAGGCCTATTTTTGTGGGTATGATAAATGATGTTTGTTAGAATATTATTGTTACTATTTATAAAGTTATATTAGTTGTTATTGTTGTCGTCTGTTTTTTGTTTTGAGTTTTACTGAAAAATTCACATACATACATTTACTAGTTTCTAGATTGTTTCTTAGGTCCTCCCACAGTATTTCGCCACACCAAAATAGAGTCTTTGCACTTTAATTATTATTGTTTTTATATTTAGCTCTAGCGACCTCACTGATGAGTGAGTCTACTTGGTGAGGCCAACGCATGTAATTTCAGTTTGCTATGAAAAAATTATGAAACATAACATTTTTTAAATAAGTTTACTTTTAAAACACTTCTTTATGAATCATATTGCCTAAAAATAAAAATGCTATACTGTTGGACCATAAGGCATTATAATGTGTATACATATTCAGGGTAAAAGATGGCATACGGTTACGAGCTCAGGAGGAAGATTCACCTTATCCCAAAGAAGGGCCACTTCCTTTGTGTACCTCTGTTTCGACCTAATATTATTTTATAACCAATAAAAATGATGGTTATACTTTCCAACGATCGATGAGTAAAAATGAATATCTAGTCTTTTTCTTTAAACAGTACAGGCTTGAATGTTTTAATGTATTTAATGTTGTAATTTGATTTAATTTGTTTGTTGATTACTAACAACAATTAACAAAAGAAAAGGTAATGAATGCTAGTTGATTTTTGCGGATCAGTGACGGACAGTGATGTATAGAGATGGATGGGCGACAGCGACACATCACTCTCGGGGTTGTCCTCGGCTCCTTACAACAATCATCGACGTTTGGTTTACTTCTATGTAATCTACTAAACTTCAATCATTGGTATTCTCAAACATTTATTTATTTTATTTATTTATTTCAACGGACATCTGAATTTTTACATAAATTATGACATGAAATACATAACTCAAGATGACTTAATTGCTACATCAGCTGCATTGCTATATATTTGAAATCTCTATCAGTTGCTTATAACAATAACAGGTAACAATATAATTATAATAAAGAGGAATAACAAGAGTAACAATGTCGGAATGAGAAACGATCTTGATGTAACAACTAAATAACTAATATGAAACGCCCTGCGTGCATATAACAATAGTGAGTAACAATATAAATAACAGATTAATAACAATAGAATAATTTATAGGGCCATGAAATAACATGATCTTATGAAATATAAATATAATAACAAAAAAGAGAATACTGTACAAGTGATTTTATAAAAATGATTTTTGGACTTTGTGAGGCATAGAACGTACAACAACCAACAACGCTGCTAAATCTAGGCGGACAGATTATGTGACAAGTTTATGTTGAACAATATGTCAAAAGTAAAGCACTGTTGATCTTCTTTTTCAGTGTTGTCGCACTGTCCTGGAAGAAGTCTACATGGTCGGCAGCAATGTTGCCAGCTCTTTGGAGTCGGGCTATGGTACTGTTAGCTGCGTACTTGGTGCGGTGTTGTTGACGTATGAAGATATCAGAAGATCTTGTGGTCGAAGGAGCCCTAAACAGGATCAAACGAAGAATGTCGGGGCAATCCACTTTTCCATTGACGATCTTATGCAGTAGGACTTAACCACAGTTCCATGGCAACATATATGGTTGAATGTCCTTGAGAACGAGCCGCTTAACCACTTGACCTTAATGCTCACTTTACCAATGTTCAATGGCAACATATATGGTTGAATGTCCTTGAGAACGAGAATCTTAACCACTTAACCTTATTGCTCACTTTACCACTGTTCCTTGGAAACATATATGGTTGAATGTCCTTGAGAACGAGCCCCTTTACCACTTGACCTTAATGCTCGATTTACTACTGTTCCATGGCAACATATATGGTTGAATGTCCTTGAGAACGAGCCCCTTTACCACTTGACCTTAATGCTCACTTTACCACTGTTCCATGGCAACATATATGGTTGAATGTCCTTTAGAACGAGCCCCTTAACCACTTAACCTTAATGTTCAATTTACCAATGTTCCATGGCAACATATATGGTTGAATGTCCTTGAGAACATTCCATGGCAACATATATGGTTGAATGTCCTTGAGAACGAGCCCCTTAACCACTTAACCTTAATGCTCACTTTACCACTGTTCCATGGCAACATATATGGTTGAATGTCCTTGAGAACGAGCCCCTTAACCAATTAACCTTAATGCTCACTTTACCACTGTTCCATGGCAACATATATGGTTGAATGTCCTTGAGAACGAGCCCCTTAACCACTTGACCTAAATGCTCACTTTACCACTGTTCCATGTAACATATATGGTTGAATGTCCTTGAGAACGAGCCCTTTAACCACTTGACCTTAATGCTCATTTTACCACTGTTCCATGGCGACATATATGGTTGAATGTCCTTGAGAACGAGTCTCTTAACCACTTGGACTTAATGCTCACTTTAACACTGTTTCCTGGCAACATATATGGTTGAATGTCCTTGAGAACGAGCCCCTTTACCACTTGACCTTAATGCTCACTTTACCACTGTTCCATGGCAACATATATGGTTGAATGTCCTTTAGAACGAGCCCCTTAACCACTTAACCTTAATGTTCACTTTACTAAAGTTCCATGGCAACATATATGGTTGAATGTCCTTGAGAACATTCCATGGCAACATATATGGTTGAATGTCTTAGGGAACGAGCCCCTTAAACACTTAACCTTAATGCTAAATTTACCACTGTTCCATGGCAACATATATGGTTGAATGACCTTGAGAACGAGCCCCTTAACTACTTAAAATTAATGCTCACTTTACCACTGTTCCATGGCAACATATATGGTTGAATGTCCTTGAGAACGGGATCCTTAACCACTTGACCTAAATGCTCACTTTACCACGGTTCCATGGCAACATATATGGTTGAATGTCCTTGAGAACGAGCCCCTTAACCACTTGACCTTAATGCTCACTTTACCACTGTTTCATGGCAACATATATGGTTGAATGTCCTTGAGAACGAGCCCCATAACCACTTGACCTTAATGCTGACTTTACCACTGTTCCATGGCAACATATATGGTTACCACTGTTCCATGGCATCATATATGGTTGAATGTCCTTGAGAACGAGCCCCTTAACCACTTGACCTTAATGATCATTTTAAGACTGTCCCATGGCAACATATATGGTTGAATGTCCTTGAGAACGAGCCCCCTTACCACTTGACCTTAATGCTCACTTTACCACTGTTCCATGGCAACATATATGGTTGAATGTCCTTGAGAACAAGCCCCTTAACCACTTAACCTTAATGCTCACTTTACCACTGTTCCATGGCAACATATATGGTTGAATGTCCTTGAGAACGAGCAACTTAACCACTTAAGATTAATGCTCAATTTACCAATGTTCAATGGCAACATATATGGTTGAATGTCCTTGAGAACGAGCCCCTTAACCACTTGACCTTAATGCTCATTTTACCACTGTCCCATGGCAACATATATGTTTGAATGTCCTTTAGAACGAGCCCCTTAACCACTTAACCATAATGTTCACTTTACCAATGTTCCATGGCAACCTATATGGTTGAATGTCCTTGGGAACATTCCATGGCAACATATATGGATGAATGTCCTTGAGAACGAGCCCCTTAACCACTTAACCGTAATGCTCACTTTATCACTGTTCCATAGCAACATATATGGTTGAATGTCCTTGAGAACTAGCTTCTTACCCACTTAAAACTAATGATCACTTTACCACTGTTCCATGGCAACATATATGGTAACCACTGTTCCATGGCACCATATATGGTTGAATGTCCTTGAGAACGAGCCCCTTAACCATTTGACCTTAATGCTCATTTTACCACTGTTCCATGGCAACATATATGGTTGAATGTCCTTGAGAACGAACCCCTTAACCACTTAACCTTAATGCTCACTTTACCAATGTTCAAATGCAACATATATGGTTTAATGTCCTTGAGAACGAGCCCCTTAACCACTTAAACTTATTGCTCACTCTATTACCGTTCCACGGCAACATATATGGTGGAATGTCCTTGAGTACGAGCCTCTTAACCACATAACCTTAATGATCACTTTACCACTGTTCCTTGGCAACATATATGGTTGAATGTCCTTGGGAACATTAAATGGCAGCATATATGTTGAATGTCCTTGGAAAAATTCCATGGCAACATATATGGTTGAATGTCCTTGAGAACGAGCCCCTTAACCACTTAACCTTAATGATCACTTTACCACTGTTCCATGGCAACATATATGGTTGAATGTCCTTGAGAACAAGCCCCTTAACCACTTGAACTCAATGCACACTTTACCACTGTTCCATAGCCACATATATATTTGAATGTCCTTGATAACGAGCTCCTTTACCACTTGACCTTAATTCTCAATTTACCACTGTTCCATGGCAACATATATGGTTGAATGTACTTAAGAAACAGCCCCCTAACCACTTGACCTTAATGCTCACTTTACCACTGTTCCATGGCAACATATATGGTTGAATGTCCTTGAGATCGAGCCCCTTAAACACTAAACCTTAATGCTCACTTTACCACTGTTCCATGGCAACATATATGGTTGAATGTCCTTGAGAACGAGCTTCTTAACCACTTAACCTCAATGCTCACTTTACCACTGTTCCATGGCAACATAAATGGTTGAATGTCCTTGAGAACGAGCCCCTTAACATCTTAACCTTATTGCTAACTTTACCACTGTTCCTTGGCAACATATATGGTTGAATATCCTTGAGAACGAGCCCCTTAACCACTTAACCTTAATGCTCACTCTCCCACTGTTCCATGGCAACATATATGGTTGAATGTCCTTGAGAACGAGCCCCTTAACCACTTGACCTTAATGCTCACTTTACCACTGTTCCATGGCAACATATATAGTTGAATGTCCTTGAGAACGATCCCCTTAATCACTTGACATTAATGCTCACATTACCACTGTTCCATGGCAACATATATGGTTAAATGTCCTTGAGTACGAACCCCTTAACCTCTTGACCTTAATGCGAACTTTACCACTGTTCCATGGCAACATATAAGGTTGAATGTCCTTGAGAACGAGCACTTTAACCACTTAACCTTATTGCTCACTTTACCACATTTCCATGGCAACATATATGGTTGAATATCCTTGAGAACGAGCCCCTTAACCATTTATCTTAATGCTCACTTTACCACTGTTCCATTTCAACATATATGGTCGAATGTCCTTGAGAACGAGCCCCTTAACCAATTAACCTTAATGCTCACTTTACCACTGTTCCATGGCAACATATATGGTTGAATGTCCTTGAGAACGAGCCCCTTAACCACTTGACCTAAATGCTCACTTTACCACTGTTCCATGTAACATATATGGTTGAATGTCCTTGAGAACGAGCCCTTTAACCACTTGACCTTAATGCTCATTTTACCACTGTTCCATGGCGACATATATGGTTGAATGTCCTTGAGAACGAGTCTCTTAACCACTTGGACTTAATGCTCACTTTAACACTGTTTCCTGGCAACATATATGGTTGAATGTCCTTGAGAACGAGCCCCTTTACCACTTGACCTTAATGCTCACTTTACCGATGTTCCATGGCAACATATATGGTTGAATGTCCTTTAGAACGAGCCCCTTAACCACTTAACCTTAATGTTCACTTTACTAAAGTTCCATGGCAACATATATGGTTGAATGTCCTTGAGAACATTCCATGGCAACATATATGGTTGAATGTCTTAGGGAACGAGCCCCTTAAACACTTAACCTTAATGCTAAATTTACCACTGTTCCACGGCAACATATATGGTTGAATGACCTTGAGAACGAGCCCCTTAACTACTTAAAATTAATGCTCACTTTACCACTGTTCCATGGCAACATATATGGTTGAATGTCCTTGAGAACGGGATCCTTAACCACTTGACCTAAATGCTCACTTTACCACGGTTCCATGGCAACATATATGGTTGAATGTCCTTGAGAACGAGCCCCTTAACCACTTGACCTTAATGCTCACTTTACCACTGTTTCATGGCAACATATATGGTTGAATGTCCTTGAGAACGAGCCCCATAACCACTTGACCTTAATGCTGACTTTACCACTGTTCCATGGCAACATATATGGTTACCACTGTTCCATGGCATCATATATGGTTGAATGTCCTTGAGAACGAGCCCCTTAACCACTTGACCTTAATGATCATTTTAAGACTGTCCCATGGCAACATATATGGTTGAATGTCCTAGAGAACGAGCCCCCTTACCCCTTGACCTTAATGCTCACTTTACCACTGTTCCATGGCAACATATATGGTTGAATGTCCTTGAGAACAAGCCCCTTAACCACTTAACCTTAATGCTCACTTTACCACTGTTCCATGGCAACATATATGGTTGAATGTCCTTGAGAACGAGCAACTTAACCACTTAAGATTAATGCTCAATTTACCAATGTTCAATGGCAACATATATGGTTGAATGTCCTTGAGAACGAGCCCCTTAACCACTTGACCTTAATGCTCATTTTACCACTGTCCCATGGCAACATATATGGTTGAATGTCCTTTAGAACGAGCCCCTTAACCACTTAACCATAATGTTCACTTTACCAATGTTCCATGGCAACCTATATGGTTGAATGTCCTTGGGAACATTCCATGGCAACATATATGGTTGAATGTCCTTGAGAACGAGCCCCTTAACCACTTAACCGTAATGCTCACTTTATCACTGTTCCATAGCAACATATATGGTTGAATGTCCTTGAGAACTAGCTTCTTAACCACTTAAAACTAATGATCACTTTACCACTGTTCCATGGCAACATATATAGTAACCACTGTTCCATGGCACCATATATGGTATTATGTCCTTGAGAACGAGCCCCTTAACCATTTGACCTTAATGCTCATTTTACCACTGTTCCATGGCAACATATATGGTTGAATGTCCTTGAGAACGAACCCCTTAACCACTTAACCTTAATGCTCACTTTACCAATGTTCAAATGCAACATATATGGTTTAATGTCCTTGAGAACGAGCCCCTTAACCACTTAAACTTATTGCTCACTCTATTACCGTTCCATGGCAACATATATGGTGGAATGTCCTTGAGTACGAGCCCCTTAACCACTTAACCTTAATGATCACTTTACCACTGTTCCATGGCAACATATAAGGTTGAATGTCCTTGGGAACATTAAAGGCAGCATATATGGTTGAATGTCCTTGAGAACAAGCCCCTTAACCACTTGAACTCAATGCACACTTTACCACTGTTCCATAGCCACATATATATTTGAATGTCCTTGATAACGAGCTCCTTTACCACTTGACCTTAATGCTCAATTTACCACTGTTCCATGGCAACATATATGGTTGAATGTACTTAAGAACCAGCCCCCTAACCACTTGACCTTAATGCTCACTTTACCACTGTTCCATGGCAACATATATGGTTGAATGTCCTTGAGATCGAGCCCCTTAAACACTAAACCTTAATGCTAACTTTACCACTGTTCCATGGCAACATATATGGTTGTATGTCCTTGAGAACGAGCTTCTTAACCACTTAACCTCAATGCTAACTTTACCACTGTTCCATGGCAACATAAATGGTTGAATGTCCTTGAGAACGAGCCCCTTAACATCTTAACCTTATTGCTAACTTTACCACTGTTCCTTGGCAACATATATGGTTGAATATCCTTGAGAACGAGCCCCTTAACCACTTAACCTTAATGCTCACTCTACCACTGTTCCATGGCAACATATATGGTTGAATGTCCTTGAGAACGAGCCCCTTAATCACTTGACCTTAATGCTCACTTTACCACTGTTCCATGGCAACATATATAGTTGAATGTCCTTGAGAACGATCCCCTTAATCACTTGACATTAATGCTCACTTTACCACTGTTCCATGGCAACATATATGGTTAAATGTCCTTGAGTACGAACCCCTTAACCTCTTGACCTTAATGCGAACTTTACCACTGTTCCATGGCAACATATAAGGTTGAAGGTCCTTGAGAACGAGCCCTTTAACCACTTAACCTTATTGCTCACTTTACCACATTTCCATGGCAACATATATGGTTGAATATCCTTGAGAACGAGCCCCTTAACCATTTAACCTTAATGCTCACTTTACCACTGTTCCATTTCAACATATATGGTCGAATGTCCTTGAGAACGAGCCCCTTAAACACTTTACCTTAATGCTCACTTTACCAATGTTCAATGGCAACATATATAGTTGAATGTCCTTGAGAACGAGACCCTTAACAACTTAACCTTAATGCTCACTTTACCACTGTTCCATGGCAACATATATGGTTGAATGTATTTGAGAACGAGCCCCTTAACCACTTAACCTTAATGCTTACTTTACCACAGTTCAACTGCAACATATATGGTTGATTGTCTTTGAGAACGAGCCCCTTAACCACTTAACATTAATGCTCACTTTACCACTGTTCCATGGCATCATATATGGTTGAATTTCCTTGAGAACGAGCCCCTTAACCACTTTACCTTAATGCTCACTTTACCAATGTTCAATGGCAACATATATGGTTGAATGTCCTTGAGCACGAGGCCCTTAACCACTTAACCTTAATGCTCACTTTACCACTGTTCTATGGCAACATATATGGTTGAATGTATTTGAGAACGAGCCCCTTAACCACTTAACCTTAATGCTCACTTTACCACTGTTCCATGGCAACATATATGGTTGAATATCCTTGGGAACGAGCCCCTTAACCACTTAACCTTAATGCCCACTTTACTACTGTTCCATGGCAACACATATGGTTGAATGTCCCTGAGAACGAGCGGCTTAACCACTTGACCTTAATACTCATTTTACCCGTGCTCCATGTTAACATATATGGTTAAATGTCCTTTAGAACGAGCCCCTTAACCACTTGACCTTAATGCTCATTTTACACTGTTCCATAGCAACATATATGGTTGAATGTCATTGAGAACGAGCCCCTTTACCACTTGGTCTTAATGCTCACTTTACCACTGTTCCATGGAACATATATGGTTGAATGTCCTTTAGAACGAGCATCTTAACCACTTAACCTTAATGTTCACTTTACCAATGTTGAATCGCAACATAATTGGTTGAATGTCCTTGAGAACGAGCCCCTTAACCACTTGACCTAAATGCTCACTTTACCACTGTTCCATGTAACATATATGGTTGAATGTCCTTGAGAACGAGCCCTTTAACCACTTGACCTTTATGCTCATTTTACCACTGTTCCATGGCGACATATATGGTTGAATGTCCTTGAGAACGAGTCTCTTAACCACTTGGACTTAATGCTCACTTTAACACTGTTTCCTGGCAACATATATGGTTGAATGTCCTTGAGAACGAACCCCTTTACCACTTGACCTTAATGCTCACTTTACCACTGTTCCATGGCAACATATATGGTTGCATGTCCTTTAGAACGAGCCCCTTAACCACTTAACCTTAATGTTCACTTTACTAAAGTTCCATGGCAACATATATGGTTGAATGACCTTGAGAACGAGCCCCTTAACTACTTAAAATTAATGCTCACTTTACCACTGTTCCATGGCAACATATATGGTTGAATGTCCTTGAGAACAGGATCCTTAACCACTTGACCTAAATGCTCACTTTACCACGGTTCCATGGCAACATATATGGTTGAATGTCCTTGAGAACGAGCCCCTTAACCACTTGACCTTAATGCTCACTTTACCACTGTTTCATGGCAACATATATGGTTGAATGTCCTTGAGAACGAGCCCCATAACCACTTGACCTTAATGCTGACTTTACCACTGTTCCATGGCAACATATATGGTTACCACTGTTCCATGGCATCATATATGGTTGAATGTCCTTGAGAACGAGCCCCTTAACCACTTGACCTTAATGATCATTTTAAGACTGTCCCATGGCAACATATATGGTTGAATGTCCTAGAGAACGAGCCCCCTTACCACTTGACCTTAATGCTCACTTTACCACTGTTCCATGGCAACATATATGGTTGAATGTCCTTGAGAACAAGCCCCTTAACCACTTAACCTTAATGCTCACTTTACCACTGTTCCATGGCAACATATATGGTTGAATGTCTTTGAGAACGAGCAACTTAACCACTTAAGATTAATGCTCAATTTACCAATGTTCAATGGCAACATATATGGTTGAATGTCCTTGAGAACGAGCCCCTTAACCACTTGACCTTAATGCTCATTTTACCACTGTCCCATGGCAACATATATGGTTGAATGTCCTTTAGAACGAGCCCCTTAACCACTTAACCATAATGTTCACTTTACCAATGTTCCATGGCAACCTATATGGTTGAATGTCCTTGGGAACATTCCATGGCAACATATATGGTTGAATGTCCTTGAGAACGAGCCCCTTAACCACTTAACCGTAATGCTCACTTTATCACTGTTCCATAGCAACATATATGGTTGAATGTCTTTGAGAACTAGCTTCTTAACCACTTAAAACTAATGATCACTTTACCACTGTTCCATGGCAACATATATGGTAACCACTGTTCCATGGCACCATATATGGTTGAATGTCCTTAAGAACGAGCCCCTTAACCATTTGACCTTAATGCTCATTTTACCACTGTTCCATGGCAACATATATGGTTGAATGTCCTTGAGAACGAACCCCTTAACCACTTAACCTTAATGCTCACTTTACCAATGTTCAAATGCAACATATATGGTTAAATGTCCTTGAGAACGAGCCCCTTAACCACCTAAACTTATTGCTCACTCTATTACCGTTCCATGGCAACATATATGGTGGAATGTCATTGAGTACGAGCCCCTTAACCACTTAACCTTAATGATCACTTTACCACTGTTCCATGGCAACATATATGGTTGAATGTCCTTGGGAACATTAAATGGCAGCATATATGTTGAATGTCCTTGGAAAAATTCCATGGCAACATATATGGTTGAATGTCCTTGAGAACGAGCCCCTTAACCACTTAACCTTAATGATCACTTTACCACTGTTCCATGGCAACATATATGGTTGAATGTCCTTGAGAACAAGCCCCTTAACCACTTGAACTCAATGCACACTTTACCACTGTTCCATAGCCACATATATATCTGAATGTCCTTGATAACGAGCTCCTTTACCACTTGACCTTAATGCTCACTTTACCACTGTTCCATGGCAACATATATGGTTGAATGTCCTTGAGATCGAGCCCCTTAAACACTAAACCTTAATGCTCACTTTACCACTGTTCCATGGCAACATATATGGTTGAATGTCCTTGAGAACGAGCTTCTTAACCACTTAACCTCAATGCTCACTTTAACACTGTTCCATGGCAACATAAATGGTTGAATGTCCTTGAGAACGAGCCCCTTAACATCTTAACCTTATTGCTAACTTTACCACTGTTCCTTGGCAACATATATGGTTGAATATCCTTGAGAACGAGCCCCTTAACCACTTAACCTTAATGCTCACTCTACCACTGTTCCATGGCAACACATATGGTTGAATGTCCTTGAGAACGAGCCCCTTAACCACTTGACCTTAATGCTCACTTTACCACTGTTCCATGGCAACATATATAGTTGAATGTCCTTGAGAACGATCCCCTTAATCACTTGACATTAATGCTCACTTTACCACTGTTCCATGGCAACATATATGGTTAAATGTCCTTGAGTACGAACCCCTTAACCTCTTGACCTTAATGCGAACTTTACCACTGTTCCATGGCAACATATAAGGTTGAATGTCCTTGAGAACGAGCCCTTTAACCACTTAACCTTATTGCTCACTTTACCACATTTCCATGGCAACATATATGGTTGAATATCCTTGAGAACGAGCCCCTTAACCATTTAACCTTAATGCTCACTTTACCACTGTTCCATTTCAACATATATGGTCGAATGTCCTTGAGAACGAGCCCCTTAACCACTTTACCTTAATGCTCACTTTACCAATGTTCAATGGCAACATATATGGTTGAATGTCCTTGAGAACGAGACCCTTAACAACTTAACCTTAATGCTCACTTTACCACTGTTCCATGGCAACATATATGGTTGAATGTATTTGAGAACGAGCCCCTTAACCACTTAACCTTAATGCTTACTTTACCACTGTTCAACTGCAATATATATGGTTGATTGTCTTTGAGAACGAGCCCCTTAACCACTTAACATTAATGCTCACTTTACCACTGTTCCATGGCATCATATATGGTTGAATTTCCTTGAGAACGAGCCCCTTAACCACTTTACCTTAATGCTCACTTTACCAATGTTCAATGGCAACATATATGGTTGAATGTCCTTGAGCACGAAGCCCTTAACCACTTAACCTTAATGCTCAATTTACCACTGTTCTATGGCAACATATATGGTTGAATGTATTTGAGAAAGAGCCCCTTAACCACTTAACCTTAATGCCCACTTTACTACTGTTCCATGGCAACACATATGGTTGAATGTCCCTGAGAACGAGCGGCTTAACCACTTGACCTTAATACTCATTTTACCCGTGCTCCATGTTAACATATATGGTTAAATGTCCTTTAGAACGAGCCCCTTAACCACTTGACCTTAATGCTCATTTTACACTGTTCCATAGCAACATATATGGTTGAATGTCCTTTAGAACGAGCATCTTAACCACTTAACCTTAATGTTCACTTTACCAATGTTGAATCGCAACATAATTGGTTGAATGTCCTTGAGAACGAGCCCCTTAACCACTTGACCTAAATGCTCACTTTACCACTGTTCCATGTAACATATATGGTTGAATGTCCTTGAGAACGAGCCCTTTAACCACTTGACCTTTATGCTCATTTTACCACTGTTCCATGGCGACATATATGGTTGAATGTCCTTGAGAACGAGTCTCTTAACCACTTGGACTTAATGCTCACTTTAACACTGTTTCCTGGCAACATATATGGTTGAATGTCCTTGAGAACGAACCCCTTTACCACTTGACCTTAATGCTCACTTTACCACTGTTCCATGGCAACATATATGGTTGCATGTCCTTTAGAACGAGCCCCTTAACCACTTAACCTTAATGTTCACTTTACTAAAGTTCCATGGCAACATATATGGTTGAATGACCTTGAGAACGAGCCCCTTAACTACTTAAAATTAATGCTCACTTTACCACTGTTCCATGGCAACATATATGGTTGAATGTCCTTGAGAACAGGATCCTTAACCACTTGACCTAAATGCTCACTTTACCACGGTTCCATGGCAACATATATGGTTGAATGTCCTTGAGAACGAGCCCCTTAACCACTTGACCTTAATGCTCACTTTACCACTGTTTCATGGCAACATATATGGTTGAATGTCCTTGAGAACGAGCCCCATAACCACTTGACCTTAATGCTGACTTTACCACTGTTCCATGGCAACATATATGGTTACCACTGTTCCATGGCATCATATATGGTTGAATGTCCTTGAGAACGAGCCCCTTAACCACTTGACCTTAATGATCATTTTAAGACTGTCCCATGGCAACATATATGGTTGAATGTCCTAGAGAACGAGCCCCCTTACCACTTGACCTTAATGCTCACTTTACCACTGTTCCATGGCAACATATATGGTTGAATGTCCTTGAGAACAAGCCCCTTAACCACTTAACCTTAATGCTCACTTTACCACTGTTCCATGGCAACATATATGGTTGAATGTCTTTGAGAACGAGCAACTTAACCACTTAAGATTAATGCTCAATTTACCAATGTTCAATGGCAACATATATGGTTGAATGTCCTTGAGAACGAGCCCCTTAACCACTTGACCTTAATGCTCATTTTACCACTGTCCCATGGCAACATATATGGTTGAATGTCCTTTAGAACGAGCCCCTTAACCACTTAACCATAATGTTCACTTTACCAATGTTCCATGGCAACCTATATGGTTGAATGTCCTTGGGAACATTCCATGGCAACATATATGGTTGAATGTCCTTGAGAACGAGCCCCTTAACCACTTAACCGTAATGCTCACTTTATCACTGTTCCATAGCAACATATATGGTTGAATGTCTTTGAGAACTAGCTTCTTAACCACTTAAAACTAATGATCACTTTACCACTGTTCCATGGCAACATATATGGTAACCACTGTTCCATGGCACCATATATGGTTGAATGTCCTTGAGAACGAGCCCCTTAACCATTTGACCTTAATGCTCATTTTACCACTGTTCCATGGCAACATATATGGTTGAATGTCCTTGAGAACGAACCCCTTAACCACTTAACCTTAATGCTCACTTTACCAATGTTCAAATGCAACATATATGGTTAAATGTCCTTGAGAACGAGCCCCTTAACCACCTAAACTTATTGCTCACTCTATTACCGTTCCATGGCAACATATATGGTGGAATGTCATTGAGTACGAGCCCCTTAACCACTTAACCTTAATGATCACTTTACCACTGTTCCATGGCAACATATATGGTTGAATGTCCTTGGGAACATTAAATGGCAGCATATATGTTGAATGTCCTTGGAAAAATTCCATGGCAACATATATGGTTGAATGTCCTTGAGAACGAGCCCCTTAACCACTTAACCTTAATGATCACTTTACCACTGTTCCATGGCAACATATATGGTTGAATGTCCTTGAGAACAAGCCCCTTAACCACTTGAACTCAATGCACACTTTACCACTGTTCCATAGCCACATATATATCTGAATGTCCTTGATAACGAGCTCCTTTACCACTTGACCTTAATGCTCAATTTACCACTGTTCCATGGCAACATATATGGTTGAATGTACTTAAGAACCAGCCCCCTAACCACTTGACCTTAATGCTCACTTTACCACTGTTCCATGGCAACATATATGGTTGAATGTCCTTGAGATCGAGCCCCTTAAACACTAAACCTTAATGCTCACTTTACCACTGTTCCATGGCAACATATATGGTTGAATGTCCTTGAGAACGAGCTTCTTAACCACTTAACCTCAATGCTCACTTTAACACTGTTCCATGGCAACATAAATGGTTGAATGTCCTTGAGAACGAGCCCCTTAACATCTTAACCTTATTGCTAACTTTACCACTGTTCCTTGGCAACATATATGGTTGAATATCCTTGAGAACGAGCCCCTTAACCACTTAACCTTAATGCTCACTCTACCACTGTTCCATGGCAACACATATGGTTGAATGTCCTTGAGAACGAGCCCCTTAACCACTTGACCTTAATGCTCACTTTACCACTGTTCCATGGCAACATATATAGTTGAATGTCCTTGAGAACGATCCCCTTAATCACTTGACATTAATGCTCACTTTACCACTGTTCCATGGCAACATATATGGTTAAATGTCCTTGAGTACGAACCCCTTAACCTCTTGACCTTAATGCGAACTTTACCACTGTTCCATGGCAACATATAAGGTTGAATGTCCTTGAGAACGAGCCCTTTAACCACTTAACCTTATTGCTCACTTTACCACATTTCCATGGCAACATATATGGTTGAATATCCTTGAGAACGAGCCCCTTAACCATTTAACCTTAATGCTCACTTTACCACTGTTCCATTTCAACATATATGGTCGAATGTCCTTGAGAACGAGCCCCTTAACCACTTTACCTTAATGCTCACTTTACCAATGTTCAATGGCAACATATATGGTTGAATGTCCTTGAGAACGAGACCCTTAACAACTTAACCTTAATGCTCACTTTACCACTGTTCCATGGCAACATATATGGTTGAATGTATTTGAGAACGAGCCCCTTAACCACTTAACCTTAATGCTTACTTTACCACTGTTCAACTGCAATATATATGGTTGATTGTCTTTGAGAACGAGCCCCTTAACCACTTAACATTAATGCTCACTTTACCACTGTTCCATGGCATCATATATGGTTGAATTTCCTTGAGAACGAGCCCCTTAACCACTTTACCTTAATGCTCACTTTACCAATGTTCAATGGCAACATATATGGTTGAATGTCCTTGAGCACGAGGCCCTTAACCACTTAACCTTAATGCTCAATTTACCACTGTTCTATGGCAACATATATGGTTGAATGTATTTGAGAAAGAGCCCCTTAACCACTTAACCTTAATGCCCAATTTACCACTGTTCCATGGCAACATATATGGTTGAATATCCTTGGGAACGAGCCCCTTAACCACTTAACCTTAATGCCCACTTTACTACTGTTCCATGGCAACACATATGGTTGAATGGCCCTGAGAACGAGCGGCTTAACCACTTGACCTTAATACTCATTTTACCCGTGCTCCATGTTAACATATATGGTTAAATGTCCTTGAGAACGAGCCCCTTAACCACTTGACCTTAATGCTCATTTTACACTGTTCCATAGCCACATATATATTTGAATGTCCTTGAGAACGAGCCCCTTTACCACTTGACCTTAATGCTCAATTTACTACTGTTCCATGGCAACATATATGGTTGAATGTACTTGAGAACCAGCCCCTTAACCACTTAACCTTAATGCTCACTTTACCAATGTTCAATGGCAACATATATAGTTGAATGTGCTTGAGAACGAGCCACTTAACCACTTAACCTTAATGCTCACTTTACCACTGTTCTATGGCAACATATATGGTTGAATGTATTTGAGAACGAGCCCCTTAACCACTTAACCTTAATGCTCACTTTACCACTGTTCCATGGCAACATATATGGTTGAATATCCTTGGGAACGAGCCCCTTAACCACTTAACCTTAATGCCCACTTTACTACTGTTCCATGGCAACACATATGGTTGAATGTCCCTGAGAACGAGCGGCTTAACCACTTGACCTTAATACTCATTTTACCCGTGCTCCATGTTAACATATATGGTTAAATGTCCTTGAGAACGAGCCCCTTAACCACTTGACCTTAATGCTCATTTTACACTGTTCCATAGCAACATATATGGTTGAATGTCATTGAGAACGAGCCCCTTTACCACTTGGTCTTAATGCTCACTTTACCACTGTTCCATGGAACATATATGGTTGAATGTCCTTTAGAACGAGCATCTTAACCACTTAACCTTAATGTTCACTTTACCAATGTTGAATCGCAACATAATTGGTTGAATGTCCTTGAGAACGAGCCCCTTAACCACTTAACGTTAATGCTCACTTTACCACTGTTCATTGGCAATATATATGGTTGAATGTCCTTTAGAACGAGCCCCTTAACCACTTGACCTAAATGCTCACTTTACCACTGTTCCATGTAACATATATGGTTGAATGTCCTTGAGAACGAGCCCTTTAACCACTTGACCTTAATGCTTATTTGACCACTGTTCCATGGCGACATATATGGTTGAATGTCCTTGAGAACGAGTCTCTTAAACCACTTGGACTTAATGCTCACTTTAACACTGTTTCCTGGCAACATATATGGTTGAATGTCCTTGAGAACGAGCCCCTTTACCACTTGACCTTAATGCTCACTTTACCACTGTTCCATGGCAACATATATGGTTGAATGTCCTTTAGAACGAGCCCCTTAACCACTTAACCTTAATGTTCACTTTACTAAAGTTCCATGGCAACATATATGGTTGAATGTCCTTGAGAACATTCCATGGCAACATATATGGTTGAATGTCTTAGGGAACGAGCCCCTTAAACACTTAACCTTAATGCTAACTTTAACACTGTTCCATGGCAACATATATGGTTGAATGTCCTTGAGAACGAGCCCCTTAACTACTTAAAATTAATGCTCACTTTACCACTGTTCCATGGCAACATATATGGTTGAATGTCCTTGAGAACGGGATCCTTAACCACTTGACCTAAATGCTCACTTTACCACGGTTCCATGGCAACATATATGGTTGAATG
Source organism: Neoaliturus tenellus (assembly GCA_030545055.2). NCBI lineage: Eukaryota > Metazoa > Arthropoda > Insecta > Hemiptera > Cicadellidae > Neoaliturus > Neoaliturus tenellus. The sequence goes on along the minus strand of JAQYXR010000019.1, from coordinate 249,106 downwards.
TCCTTGAGAACGAGCCCCTTAACCACTTGACCTTAATGCTCACTTTACCACTGTTTCATGGCAACATATATGGTTGAATGTCCTTGAGAACGAGCCCCATAACCACTTGACCTTAATGCTGACTTTACCACTGTTCCATGGCAACATATATGGTTACCACTGTTCCATGGCATCATATATGGTTGAATGTCCTTGAGAACGAGCCCCTTAACCACTTGACCTTAATGATCATTTTAAGACTGTCCCATGGCAACATATATGGTTGAATGTCCTAGAGAACGAGCCCCTTTACCACTTGACCTTAATGTTCACTTTACCACTGTTCCATGGCAACATATATGGTTGAATGTCCTTGAGAACGAGCCCCTTAACTACTTAAAATTAATGCTCACTGTACCACTGTTCCATAGCAACATATATGGTTGAATGCCCTTGAGAACGGGATCCTTAACCACTTGACCTAAATGCTCACTTTACCACGGTTCCATGGCAACATATATGGTTGAATGTCCTTGAGAACGAGCCCCTTAACCACTTTACCTTAATGCTCACTTTACCACTGTTTCATGGCAACATATATGGTTGAATGTCCTTGAGAACGAGCCCCATAACCACTTGAATTTAATGCTGACTTTACCACTGTTCCATGGCAACATATATGGTTACCACTGTTCCATGGCATCATATATGGTTGAATGTCCTTGAGAACGAGCCCCGTAACCACTTGACCTTAATGATCATTTTAAGACTGTCCCATGGCAACATATATGGTTGAATGTCCTAGAGAACGAGCCCCTTTACCACTTGACCTTAATGCTCACTTTACCACTGTTCCATGGCAACATATATGGTTGAATGTCCTTGAGAACAAGCCCCTTAACCACTTAACCTTAATGCTCACTTTACCACTGTTCCATGGCACCATATGTGGTTGAATGTCCTTGAGAACGAGCAACTTAACCACTTAAGATTAATGCTCAATTTACCAATGTTTAATGGCAACATATATGGTTGAATGTCCTTAAAAACGAGCCCCTTAACCACTTGACCTTAATGCTCATTTTACCACTGTCCCATGGCAACATATATGGTTGAATGTCCTTTAGAACGAGCCCCTTAACCACTTAACCATAATGTTCACTTTACAAATGTTCCATGGCAACCTATATGGTTGAATGTTCTTGGGAACATTCCATGGCAACATATATGGTTGAATGTCCTTGAGAACCAGCCCCTTAACCATTTGACCTTAATGCTCATTTTACCACTGTTCAATGGCAACATATATGGTTGAATGTCCTTGAGAACGAACCCCTTAACCACTTAACCTTAATGCTCACTTTACCAATGTTCAATGGCAACATATATGGTTTAATGTCCTTGAGAACGAGCCCCTTAACCACTTAAACTTATTGCTCACTCTTTTACCGTTCCATGGCAACATATATGGTGGAATGTCCTTGAGTACGAGCCCCTTAACCACTTAACCTTAATGATCACTTTACCACTGTTCCATGGCAACATATATGGTTGAATGTCCTTGGAAAAATTCCATGGCAACATATATGGTTGAATGTCCTTGAGAACGAGCCCCTTAACCACTTAACCTTAATGATCACTTTACCACTGTTCCATGGCAACATCTATGGTTGAATGTCCTTGAGAACAAGCCCATTAACCACTTGAACTCAATGCACACTTTACCACTGTTCCATAGCCACATATAAATTTGAATGTCCTTGATAACGAGCTCCTTTACCACTTGACCTTAATGCTCAATTTACCACTGTTCCATGGCAACATATATGGTTGAATGTACTTAAGAACCAGCCCCCTAACCACTTGACCTTAATGCTCACTTTACCACTGTTCCATGGAAACATATATGGTTGAATGTCCTTGAGATCGAGCCCCTTAAACACTAAACCTTAATGCTCACTTTACCACTGTTCCATGGCAACATATATGGTTGAATGTCCTTGAGAACGAGCTTCTTAACCACTTAACCTCAATGCTCACTTTACCACTGTTCCATGGCAACATAAATGGTTGAATGTCCTTGAGAACGAGCCCCTTAACCTCTTAACCTTATTGCTAACTTTACCACTGTTCCTTGGCAACATATATGGTTGAATATCCTTGAGAACGAGCCCCTTAACCACTTAACCTTAATGCTCACTCTACCACTGTTCCATGGCAACATATATAGTTGAATGTCCTTGAGAACGATCCCCTTAATCACTTGACATTAATGCTCACTTTACCACTGTTCCATGGCAACATATATGGTTAAATGTCCTTGAGTACGAACCCCTTAACCTCTTGACCTTAATGCGAACTTTACCACTGTTCCATGGCAACATATAAGGTTGAATGTCCTTGAGAACGAGCCCTTTAACCACTTAACCTTATTGCTCACTTTACCACATTTCCATGGCAACATATATGGTTGAATATCCTTGAGAACGAGCCCCTTAACCATTTAACCTTAATGCTCACTTTACCACTGTTCCATTTCAACATATATAGTCGAATGTCCTTGAGAATGAGCCCCTTAACCACTTTACCTTAATGCTCACTTTACCAATGTTCAATGGCAACATATATGGTTGATTGTCTTTGAGAACGAGCCCCTTAACCACTTAACATTAATGCTCACTTTACCACTGTTCCATGGCATCATATATGGTTGAATGTCCTTGAGAACGAGCCCCTTAACCACTTTACCTCAATGCTCACTTTACCAATGTTCAATGGCAACATATATGGTTGAATGTCCTTGAGCACGAGCCCCTTAACCACTTAACATTAATGCTCACTTTACCACTGTTCCATGGCATCATATATGGTTGAATGTCCTTGAGAACGAGCCCCTTAACCACTTTACCTTAATGCTCACTTTACCAATGTTCAATGGCAACATATATGGTTGAATGTCCTTGAGAACGAGCCCCTTAACCATTTAACCTTAATGCTCACTTTACCACTGTTCTAAGGCAACATATATATTTAAATGTATTTGAGAACGAGCCCCTTAACCACTTAACCTTAATATTAACTTTACCACTGTTCCATGGCAACATATATGGTTGAATATCCTTGGGAACGAGCCCCTTAACCACTTAACCTTAATGCCCACTTTACTACTGTTCCATGGCAACACATATGGTTGAATGTCCTTGAGAACGAGCGGCTTAACCACTTGACCTTAATACTCATTTTACCAGTGCTCCATGTTAACATATATGGTTAAATGTCCTTGAGAACGAGCCCCTTAACCACTTGACCTTAATGCTCATTTTACACTGTTCCATAGCAACATATATTATTTCATTATTCATTATTATTTCATATGGTTGAATGTCATTGAGAACGAGCCCCTTTACCACTTGGTCTTAATGCTCACTTTACCACTGTTCCACGGAACATATATGGTTGAATGTCCTTTAGAACGAGCATCTTAACCACTTAACCTTAATGTTCACTTTACCAATGTTGAATCGCAACATAATTGGTTGAATGTCCTTGAGAACGAGCCCCTTAACCACTTAACGTTAATGCTCACTTTACCACTGTTCATTGGCAACATATATGGTTGAATGTCCTTTAGAACGAGCCCCTTAAACACTTAATAAAAAATGCCTAATCGACGCACAAAAAACAACTCCATTCGAGTGTGGATTTAATCCCCTTAATGCTCACTTTACCACTGTTCCATGGCAACATATATGGTTACCACTGTTCCATGGCATCATGTATGGTTGAGTGTCCTTAAGAACGAGCCCCTTAACCACTTGACCTAAATGCTCATTTTACCACTGTTCCATGGACACATATATGGTTGAATGTTTTTGAGAACCAACCCCTTAACCACTTAACCTTAATGCTCACTTTACCAATGTTCAATGGCAACATATATGGTTGAATGTCCTTGAGTACGAGCCCCTAAACCACTTAACCTTAATGTTCACTTTACCAATCTTGAATGGCAACATAATTGGTTGAATGTCCTTGAGAACGAGCATCTTAACCACTTGACCTTAATGCGCTTTTTACCACTGTTCCATAGCCACATATATATTTGAATGTCCTTGAGAACGAGCCCCTTTACCACTTGACCTTAATGCTCAATTTACTACTGTTCCATGGCAACATATATGGTTGAATGTACTTGAGAACCAGCCCCTTAACCACTTAACCTTAATGCTCACTTTACCAATGTTCAATGGCAACATATATAGTTGAATGTGCTTGAGAACGAGCCACTTAACCACTTGACCTTAATGCTCACTTTACCACTGTTCCATGGCAACATATATGGTTGAATGTCATTGAGAACGAGCCCCTTAACCACTTAACCTTAATGCTCACTTTACCACTGTTCCTTGGCAACATATATGGTTGAATATCCTTGAGAACGAGCCCCTTAACCACTTAACCTTAATGCTCACTCTACCACTGTTCCATGGCAACATATATGGTTGAATGTTCTTGAGAACGAGAAGCTTGTTCACGTGACTTAATGCTCACTTTACCACTGCACCATGGAAACATATATGGTTGAATGTCCTTGAGAACGAGCCCCTTAACCACTTGACCTTAATACTCACTTTACCACTGTTCCATGGCAAACATATATGGTTAAATGTCCTTTAGAACTAGCCCCTTAATCACTTGACCTTAATGCTCACTTTACCACTGTTCAGTGGCAACATATATGGTCGAATGTCCTTGAGAAAGAGCCCCTTAACCACTTGACCTTAATGCTCATTTTACCACTGTTATAGCAACATATATGGTTGAATGTCATTGAGAACGAGCCCCTTTACCACTTGGTCTTAATGCTCACTTTACCACTGTTCATTGGCAACATATATGGTTAAATGTCCTTTAGAACGAGCCCCTTAACCACTAAACCTTAATGTTCACTTTACCAATCTTGAATGGCAACATAATTGGTTGAATGTCCTTGAGAACGAGCCCCTTAACCACTTAACGTTAATGCTCACTTTACCACTGTTCATTGGCAACATATATGGTTGAATGTCCTTGAGAACGAGCTTCTTAACCACTTGACCTTTAGTCTCATTTTACCACTGTTCCAAGGCAACATATATGGTTGAATGTCCTTGAGAACCAACCCCTTAAACACTTAACCTTAATGCTCACTTTACCAATGTTCAATGGCATTATATATGGTTGAATGTCCTTGAGAACCAACCCCTTAACCACTTAACCTTAATGCTCACTTTACCAATGTTCAATGGCAACATATATGGTTGAATGTCCTTGAGAAACGAGCTTCTTAACCACTTGACCTTTAGTCTCACTTTACCACTGTTCCATCGCAAAATATATGGTTACCACTGTTCCATGGCATCATATATGGTTGAGTGTCCCTTGAGAACGAGCCCCTTAACCACTTGACTATTAGTCTCATTTTACCACTGTTCCATGGCAACATATATGGTTGAATGTCCTTGAGAACGGGATCCTTAACCACTTGACCTAAATGCTCACTTTACCCACGGTTCCATGGCAAACATATATGGTTGAATGTCCTTGAGAACGAGCCCCTTAACCACTTGACCTTAATGCTCACTTTACCACTGTTTCATGGCAACATATATGGTTGAATGTCCTTGAGAACGAGCCCCATAACCACTTGAATTACTGCTGACTTTACCACTGTTCCATGGCAACATATATGGTTACCACTGTTCCATGGCATCATATATGGTTGAATGTCCTTGAGAACGAGCCCCTTAACCACTTGACCTTAATGATCATTTTAAGACTGTCCCATGGCAACATATATGGTTGAATGTCCCTAGAGAAACGAGCCCCTTTACCACTTGACCTTAATGCTCACTTTACCACTGTTCCATGGCAACATATATGGTTGAATGTCCTTGAGAACAAGCCCCTTAACCACTTAACCTTAATGCTCACTTTACCACTGTTCCATGGCACCATATATGGTTGAATGTCCATGAGAACGAGCAACTTAACCACTTAAGATTAATGCTCAATTTACCAATGTTTAATGGCAACATATATGGTTGAATGTCCTTGAGAACGAGCCCCTTAACCACTTGACCTTAATGCTCATTTTACCACTGTCCCATGGCAACATATATGGTTGAATGTCCTTTAGAACGAGCCCCTTAACCACTTAACCATAATGTTCACTTTACCAATGTTCCATGGCAAACCTATATGGTTGAATGTTCTTGGGAACATTCCATGGCAACATATATGGTTGAATGTCCTTGAGAACGAGCCCCTTAACCACTTAACCGTAATGCTCACTTTATCACTGTTCCATAGCAACATATATGGTTGAATGTCCTCGAGAACTAGCTTCTTAACCACTTAAAACTAATGATCACTTTACCACTGTTTAATGGCAACATATATGATTACCACTGTTCCATGGCACCATATATGGTTGAATGTCCTTGAGAACGAGCCCCTTAACCATTTGACCTTAATGCTCATTTTACCACTGTTCAATGGCAACATATATGGTTGAATGTCCTTGAGAACCAACCCCTTAACCACTTAACCTTAATGCTCACTTTACCAATGTTCAATGGCAACATATATGGTTTAATGTCCTTGAGAACGAGCCCCTTAACCACTTAAACTTATTGCTCACTCTTTTTACCGTTCCATGGCAACATATATGGTGGAATGTCTTTGAGTACGAGCCCCTCAACCACTTAACCTTAATGCTCACTTTACCAATGTTCAATGGCAACATATATAGTTGAATGTGCTTGAGAACGAGCCACTTAACCACTTGACCTTAATGCTCACTTTACCACTGTTCCATGGCAACATATATGGTTGAATGTCATTGAGAACGAGCCCCTTAACCACTAAACCTTAATGCTCACTTTACCACTGTTCCTTGGCAACATATATGGTTGAATATCCTTGAGAACGAGCCCCTTAACCACTTAACCTTTATGCTCACTCTACCACTGTTTCCATGGCAACATATATGGTTGAATGTTCTTGGGAACGAGAAGCTTGTTCACGTGACTTAATGCTCACTTTACCACTGCACCATGGAAACATATATAGTTGAATGTCCTTGAGAACGAGCCCCTTAACCACTTGACCTTAATACTCACTTTACCACTGTTCCATGGCAACATATATGGTTAAATGTCCTTTAGAACTAGCCCCTTAATCACTTGACCTTAATGCTCACTTTACCACTGTTCAGTGGCAACATATATGGTCGAATGTCCTTGAGAAAGAGCCCCTTAACCACTTGACCTTAATGCTCATTTTACCACTGTTATAGCAACATATATGGTTGAATGTCATTGAGAACGAGCCCCTTTACCACTTGGTCTTAATGCTCACTTTACCACTGTTCATTGGCAACATATATGGTTAAATGTCCTTTAGAACGAGCCCCTTAACCACTAAACCTTAATGTTCACTTTACCAATCTTGAATGGCAACATAATTGGTTGAATGTCCTTGAGAACGAGCCCCTTAACCACTTAACGTTAATGCTCACTTTACCACTGTTCATTGGCAACATATATGGTTGAATGTCCTTGAGAACGAGCTTCTTAACCACTTGACTTTTAGTCTCATTTTACCACTGTTCCAAGGCAACATATATGGTTGAATGTCCTTGAGAACCAACCCCTTAAACACTTAACCTTAATGCTCACTTTACCAATGTTCAATGGCATTATATATGGTTGAATGTCCTTGAGAACCAACCCCTTAACCACTTAACCTTAATGCTCACTTTACCAATGTTCAATGGCAACATATATGGTTGAATGTCCTTGAGAACGAGCTTCTTAACCACTTGACCTTTAGTCTCACTTTACCACTGTTCCATCGCAAAATATATGGTTACCACTGTTCCATGGCATCATATATGGTTGAGTGTCCTTGAGAACGAGCCCCTTAACCACTTGACTATTAGTCTACTGTTCCATGGCAACATATATGGTTGAATGTCCTTGAGAACGGGATCCTTAACCACTTGACCTAAATGCTCACTTTACCACGGTTCCATGGCAACATATATGGTTGAATGTCCTTGAGAACGAGCCCCTTAACCACTTGACCTTAATGCTCACTTTACCACTGTTTCATGGCAACATATATGGTTGAATGTCCTTGAGAACGAGCCCCATAACCACTTGAATTTAATGCTGACTTTACCACTGTTCCATGGCAACATATATGGTTACCACTGTTCCATGACATCATATATGGTTGAATGTCCTTGAGAACGAGCCCCTTAACCACTTGACCTTAATGATCATTTTAAGACTGTCCCATGGCAACATATATGGTTGAATGTCCTAGAGAACGAGCCCCTTTACCACTTGACCTTAATGCTCACTTTACCACTGTTCCATGGCAACATATATGGTTGAATGTCCTTGAGAACAAGCCCTTAACCACTTAACCTTAATGCTCACTTTACCACTGTTCCATGGCACCATATATGGTTGAATGTCCTTGAGAACGAGCAACTTAACCACTTAAGATTAATGCTCAATTTACCAATGTTTAATGGCAACATATATGGTTGAATGTCCTTGAGAACGAGCCCCTTAACCACTTAACCTTAATATTCACTTTACCACTGTTCCATGGCAACATATATGGTTGAATATCCTTGGGAACGAGCCCCTTAACCACTTAACCTTAATGCCCACTTTACTACTGTTCCATGGCAACACATATGGTTGAATGTCCTTGAGAACGAGCGGCTTAACCACTTGACCTTAATACTCATTTTACCAGTGCTCCATGTTAACATATATGGTTAAATGTCCTTGAGAACGAGCCCCTTAACCACTTGACCTTAATGCTCATTTTACACTGTTCCATAGCAACATATATTATTTCATTATTCATTATTATTTCATATGGTTGAATGTCATTGAGAACGAGCCCCTTTACCACTTGGTCTTAATGCTCACTTTACCACTGTTCCACGGAACATATATGGTTGAATGTCCTTTAGAACGAGCATCTTAACCACTTAACCTTAATGTTCACTTTACCAATGTTGAATCGCAACATAATTGGTTGAATGTCCTTGAGAACGAGCCCCTTAACCACTTAACGTTAATGCTCACTTTACCACTGTTCATTGGCAACATATATGGTTGAATGTCCTTTAGAACGAGCCCCTTAAACACTTAATAAAAAATGCCTAATCGACGCACAAAAAACAACTCCATTCGAGTGTGGATTTAATCCCCTTAATGCTCACTTTACCACTGTTCCATGGCAACATATATGGTTACCACTGTTCCATGGCATCATGTATGGTTGAGTGTCCTTAAGAACGAGCCCCTTAACCACTTGACCTAAATGCTCATTTTACCACTGTTCCATGGACACATATATGGTTGAATGTTTTTGAGAACCAACCCCTTAACCACTTAACCTTAATGCTCACTTTACCAATGTTCAATGGCAACATATATGGTTGAATGTCCTTGAGTACGAGCCCCTAAACCACTTAACCTTAATGTTCACTTTACCAATCTTGAATGGCAACATAATTGGTTGAATGTCCTTGAGAACGAGCATCTTAACCACTTGACCTTAATGCGCTTTTTACCACTGTTCCATAGCCACATATATATTTGAATGTCCTTGAGAACGAGCCCCTTTACCACTTGACCTTAATGCTCAATTTACTACTGTTCCATGGCAACATATATGGTTGAATGTACTTGAGAACCAGCCCCTTAACCACTTAACCTTAATGCTCACTTTACCAATGTTCAATGGCAACATATATAGTTGAATGTGCTTGAGAACGAGCCACTTAACCACTTGACCTTAATGCTCACTTTACCACTGTTCCATGGCAACATATATGGTTGAATGTCATTGAGAACGAGCCCCTTAACCACATAACCTTAATGCTCACTTTACCACTGTTCCTTGGCAACATATATGGTTGAATATCCTTGAGAACGAGCCCCTTAACCACTTAACCTTAATGCTCACTCTACCACTGTTCCATGGCAACATATATGGTTGAATGTTCTTGAGAACGAGAAGCTTGTTCACGTGACTTAATGCTCACTTTACCACTGCACCATGGAAACATATATGGTTGAATGTCCTTGAGAACGAGCCCCTTAACCACTTGACCTTAATACTCACTTTACCACTGTTCCATGGCAACATATATGGTTAAATGTCCTTTAGAACTAGCCCCTTAATCACTTGACCTTAATGCTCACTTTACCACTGTTCAGTGGCAACATATATGGTCGAATGTCCTTGAGAAAGAGCCCCTTAACCACTTGACCTTAATGCTCATTTTACCACTGTTATAGCAACATATATGGTTGAATGTCATTGAGAACGAGCCCCTTTACCACTTGGTCTTAATGCTCACTTTACCACTGTTCATTGGCAACATATATGGTTAAATGTCCTTTAGAACGAGCCCCTTAACCACTAAACCTTAATGTTCACTTTACCAATCTTGAATGGCAACATAATTGGTTGAATGTCCTTGAGAACGAGCCCCTTAACCACTTAACGTTAATGCTCACTTTACCACTGTTCATTGGCAACATATATGGTTGAATGTCCTTGAGAACGAGCTTCTTAACCACTTGACCTTTAGTCTCATTTTACCACTGTTCCAAGGCAACATATATGGTTGAATGTCCTTGAGAACCAACCCCTTAAACACTTAACCTTAATGCTCACTTTACCAATGTTCAATGGCATTATATATGGTTGAATGTCCTTGAGAACCAACCCCTTAACCACTTAACCTTAATGCTCACTTTACCAATGTTCAATGGCAACATATATGGTTGAATGTCCTTGAGAACGAGCTTCTTAACCACTTGACCTTTAGTCTCACTTTACCACTGTTCCATCGCAAAATATATGGTTACCACTGTTCCATGGCATCATATATGGTTGAGTGTCCTTGAGAACGAGCCCCTTAACCACTTGACTATTAGTCTCATTTTACCACTGTTCCATGGCAACATATATGGTTGAATGTCCTTGAGAACGGGATCCTTAACCACTTGACCTAAATGCTCACTTTACCACGGTTCCATGGCAACATATATGGTTGAATGTCCTTGAGAACGAGCCCCTTAACCACTTGACCTTAATGCTCACTTTACCACTGTTTCATGGCAACATATATGGTTGAATGTCCTTGAGAACGAGCCCCATAACCACTTGAATTACTGCTGACTTTACCACTGTTCCATGGCAACATATATGGTTACCACTGTTCCATGGCATCATATATGGTTGAATGTCCTTGAGAACGAGCCCCTTAACCACTTGACCTTAATGATCATTTTAAGACTGTCCCATGGCAACATATATGGTTGAATGTCCTAGAGAACGAGCCCCTTTACCACTTGACCTTAATGCTCACTTTACCACTGTTCCATGGCAACATATATGGTTGAATGTCCTTGAGAACAAGCCCCTTAACCACTTAACCTTAATGCTCACTTTACCACTGTTCCATGGCACCATATATGGTTGAATGTCCTTGAGAACGAGCAACTTAACCACTTAAGATTAATGCTCAATTTACCAATGTTTAATGGCAACATATATGGTTGAATGTCCTTGAGAACGAGCCCCTTAACCACTTGACCTTAATGCTCATTTTACCACTGTCCCATGGCAACATATATGGTTGAATGTCCTTTAGAACGAGCCCCTTAACCACTTAACCATAATGTTCACTTTACCAATGTTCCATGGCAACCTATATGGTTGAATGTTCTTGGGAACATTCCATGGCAACATATATGGTTGAATGTCCTTGAGAACGAGCCCCTTAACCACTTAACCGTAATGCTCACTTTATCACTGTTCCATAGCAACATATATGGTTGAATGTCCTCGAGAACTAGCTTCTTAACCACTTAAAACTAATGATCACTTTACCACTGTTTAATGGCAACATATATGATTACCACTGTTCCATGGCACCATATATGGTTGAATGTCCTTGAGAACGAGCCCCTTAACCATTTGACCTTAATGCTCATTTTACCACTGTTCAATGGCAACATATATGGTTGAATGTCCTTGAGAACGAACCCCTTAACCACTTAACCTTAATGCTCACTTTACCAATGTTCAATGGCAACATATATGGTTTAATGTCCTTGAGAACGAGCCCCTTAACCACTTAAACTTATTGCTCACTCTTTTACCGTTCCATGGCAACATATATGGTGGAATGTCTTTGAGTACGAGCCCCTCAACCACTTAACCTTAATGCTCACTTTACCAATGTTCAATGGCAACATATATAGTTGAATGTGCTTGAGAACGAGCCACTTAACCACTTGACCTTAATGCTCACTTTACCACTGTTCCATGGCAACATATATGGTTGAATGTCATTGAGAACGAGCCCCTTAACCACTAAACCTTAATGCTCACTTTACCACTGTTCCTTGGCAACATATATGGTTGAATATCCTTGAGAACGAGCCCCTTAACCACTTAACCTTTATGCTCACTCTACCACTGTTCCATGGCAACATATATGGTTGAATGTTCTTGGGAACGAGAAGCTTGTTCACGTGACTTAATGCTCACTTTACCACTGCACCATGGAAACATATATAGTTGAATGTCCTTGAGAACGAGCCCCTTAACCACTTGACCTTAATACTCACTTTACCACTGTTCCATGGCAACATATATGGTTAAATGTCCTTTAGAACTAGCCCCTTAATCACTTGACCTTAATGCTCACTTTACCACTGTTCAGTGGCAACATATATGGTCGAATGTCCTTGAGAAAGAGCCCCTTAACCACTTGACCTTAATGCTCATTTTACCACTGTTATAGCAACATATATGGTTGAATGTCATTGAGAACGAGCCCCTTTACCACTTGGTCTTAATGCTCACTTTACCACTGTTCATTGGCAACATATATGGTTAAATGTCCTTTAGAACGAGCCCCTTAACCACTAAACCTTAATGTTCACTTTACCAATCTTGAATGGCAACATAATTGGTTGAATGTCCTTGAGAACGAGCCCCTTAACCACTTAACGTTAATGCTCACTTTACCACTGTTCATTGGCAACATATATGGTTGAATGTCCTTGAGAACGAGCTTCTTAACCACTTGACTTTTAGTCTCATTTTACCACTGTTCCAAGGCAACATATATGGTTGAATGTCCTTGAGAACCAACCCCTTAAACACTTAACCTTAATGCTCACTTTACCAATGTTCAATGGCATTATATATGGTTGAATGTCCTTGAGAACCAACCCCTTAACCACTTAACCTTAATGCTCACTTTACCAATGTTCAATGGCAACATATATGGTTGAATGTCCTTGAGAACGAGCTTCTTAACCACTTGACCTTTAGTCTCACTTTACCACTGTTCCATCGCAAAATATATGGTTACCACTGTTCCATGGCATCATATATGGTTGAGTGTCCTTGAGAACGAGCCCCTTAACCACTTGACTATTAGTCTCATTTTACCACTGTTCCATTGCAACATATATGGTTGAATGTCCTTGAGAACGGGATCCTTAACCACTTGACCTAAATGCTCACTTTACCACGGTTCCATGGCAACATATATGGTTGAATGTCCTTGAGAACGAGCCCCTTAACCACTTGACCTTAATGCTCACTTTACCACTGTTTCATGGCAACATATATGGTTGAATGTCCTTGAGAACGAGCCCCATAACCACTTGAATTTAATGCTGACTTTACCACTGTTCCATGGCAACATATATGGTTACCACTGTTCCATGACATCATATATGGTTGAATGTCCTTGAGAACGAGCCCCTTAACCACTTGACCTTAATGATCATTTTAAGACTGTCCCATGGCAACATATATGGTTGAATGTCCTAGAGAACGAGCCCCTTTACCACTTGACCTTAATGCTCACTTTACCACTGTTCCATGGCAACATATATGGTTGAATGTCCTTGAGAACAAGCCCCTTAACCACTTAACCTTAATGCTCACTTTACCACTGTTCCATGGCACCATATATGGTTGAATGTCCTTGAGAACGAGCAACTTAACCACTTAAGATTAATGCTCAATTTACCAATGTTTAATGGCAACATATATGGTTGAATGTCCTTGAGAACGAGCCCCTTAACCACTTGACCTTAATGCTCATTTTACCACTGTCCCATGGCAACATATATGGTTGAATGTCCTTTAGAACGAGCCCCTTAACCACTTAACCATAATGTTCACTTTACCAATGTTCCATGGCAACCTATATGGTTGAATGTTCTTGGGAACATTCCATGGCAACATATATGGTTGAATGTCCTTGAGAACGAGCCCTTAACCACTTAACCGTAATGCTCACTTTATCACTGTTCCATAGCAACATATATGGTTGAATGTCCTCGAGAACTAGCTTCTTAACCACTTAAAACTAATGATCACTTTACCACTGTTCAATGGCAACATATATGATTACCACTGTTCCATGGCACCATATATGGTTGAATGTCCTTGAGAACGAGCCCCTTAACCATTTGACCTTAATGCTCATTTTACCACTGTTCAATGGCAACATATATGGTTGAATGTCCTTGAGAACGAACCCCTTAACCACTTAACCTTAATGCTCACTTTACCAATGTTCAATGGCAACATATATGGTTTAATGTCCTTGAGAACGAGCCCCTTAACCACTTAAACTTATTGCTCACTCTTTTACCGTTCCATGGCAACATATATGGTGGAATGTCCTTGAGTACGAGCCCCTCAACCACTTAACCTTAATGATCACTTTACCACTGTTCCATGGCAACATATATGGTTGAATGTCCTTGGGAACATTAAATGGCAGCATATATGTTGAATGTCCTTGGAAAAATTCCATGGCAACATATATGGTTGAATGTCCTTGAGAACGAGCCCCTTAACCACTTAACCTTAATGATCACTTTACCACTGTTCCATGGCAACATCTATGGTTGAATGTCCTTGAGAACAAGCCCATTAACCACTTGAACTCAATGCACACTTTACCACTGTTCCATAGCCACATATATATTTGAATGTCCTTGATAACGAGCTCCATTACCACTTGACCTTAATGCTCAATTTACCACTGTTCCATGGCAACATATATGGTTGAATGTACTTAAGAACCAGCCCCCTAACCACTTGACCTTAATGCTCACTTTACCACTGTTCCATGGAAACATATATTGTTGAATGTCCTTGAGATCGAGCCCCTTAAACACTAAACCTTAATGCTCACTTTACCACTGTTCCATGGCAACATATATGGTTGAATGTCCTTGAGAACGAGCTTCTTAACCACTTAACCTCAATGCTCACTTTACCACTGTTCCATGGCAACATAAATGGTTGAATGTCCTTGAGAACGAGCCCCTTAACCTCTTAACCTTATTGCTAACTTTACCACTGTTCCTTGGCAACATATATGGTTGAATATCCTTGAGAACGAGCCCCTTAACCACTTAACCTTAATGCTCACTCTACCACTGTTCCATGGCAACATATATGGTTGAATGTCCTTGAGAACGAGCCCCTTAACCACTCGACCTTAATGCTCACTTTACCACTGTTCCATGGCAACATATATAGTTGAATGTCCTTGAGAACGATCCCCTTAATCACTTGACATTAATGCTCACTTTACCACTGTTCCATGGCAACATATATGGTTAAATGTCCTTGAGTACGAACCCCTTAACCTCTTGACCTTAATGCGAACTTTACCACTGTTCCATGGCAACATATAAGGTTGAATGTCCTTGAGAACGAGCCCTTTAACCACTTAACCTTATTGCTCACTTTACCACATTTCCATGGCAACATATATGGTTGAATATCCTTGAGAACGAGCCCCTTAACCATTTAACCTTAATGCTCACTTTACCACTGTTCCATTTCAACATATATAGTCGAATGTCCTTGAGAATGAGCCCCTTAACCACTTTACCTTAATGCTCACTTTACCAATGTTCAATGGCAACATATATGGTTGATTGTCTTTGAGAACGAGCCCCTTAACTACTTAACATTAATGCTCACTTTACCACTGTTCCATGGCATCATATATGGTTGAATTTCCTTGAGAACGAGCCCCTTAACCACTTTACCTTAATGCTCACTTTACCAATGTTCAATGGCAACATATATGGTTGAATGTCCTTGAGCACGAGCCCCTTAACCACTTAACATTAATGCTCACTTTACCACTGTTCCATGGCATCATATATGGTTGAATGTCCTTGAGAACGAGCCCCTTAACCACTTTACCTTAATGCTCACTTTACCAATGTTCAATGGCAACATATAAGGTTGAATGTCCTTGAGAACGAGCCCTTTAACCACTTAACCTTATTGCTCACTTTACCACATTTCCATGGCAACATATATGGTTGAATATCCTTGAGAACGAGCCCCTTAACCATTTAACCTTAATGCTCACTTTACCACTGTTCCATTTCAACATATATAGTCGAATGTCCTTGAGAATGAGCCCCTTAACCACTTTACCTTAATGCTCACTTTACCACTGTTCCATGGCAACATAAATGGTTGAATGTCCTTGAGAACGAGCCCCTTAACCTCTTAACCTTATTGCTAACTTTACCACTGTTCCTTGGCAAAATATATGGTTGAATATCCTTGAGAACGAGCCCCTTAACCACTTAACCTTAATGCTCACTCTACCACTGTTCCATGGCAACATATATGGTTGAATGTCCTTGAGAACGAGCCCCTTAACCACTTGACCTTAATGCTCACTTTACCACTGTTCCATGGCAACATATATAGTTGAATGTCCTTGAGAACGATCCCCTTAATCACTTGACATTAATGCTCACTTTACCACTGTTCCATGGCAACATATATGGTTAAATGTCCTTGAGTACGAACCCTTTAACCTCTTGACCTTAATGCGAACTTTACCACTGTTCCATGGCAACATATAAGGTTGAATGTCCTTGAGAACGAGCCCTTTAACCACTTAACCTTATTGCTCACTTTACCACATTTCCATGGCAACATATATGGTTGAATATCCTTGAGAACGAGCCCCTTAACCATTTAACCTTAATGCTCACTTTACCACTGTTCCATTTCAACATATATAGTCGAATGTCCTTGAGAATGAGCCCCTTAACCACTTTACCTTAATGCTCACTTTACCAATGTTCAATGGCAACATATATGGTTGATTGTCTTTGAGAAAGAGCCCCTTAACCACTTAACATTAATGCTCACTTTACCACTGTTCCATGGCATCATATATGGTTGAATGTCCTTGAGAACGAGCCCCTTAACCACTTTACCTTAATGCTCACTTTACCAATGTTCAATGGCAACATATATGGTTGAATGTCCTTGAGCACGAGCCCCTTAACCACTTAACATTAATGCTCACTTTACCACTGTTCCATGGCATCATATATGGTTGAATGTCCTTGAGAACGAGCCCCTTAACCACTTTACCTTAATGCTCACTTTACCAATGTTCAATGGCAACATATATGGTTGAATGTCCTTGAGAACGAGCCCCTTAACCATTTAACCTTATTGCTCACTTTACCACTGTTCTATGGCAACATATATGGTTGAATGTATTTGAGAACGAGCCCCTTAACCACTTAACCTTAATGCTCACTTTACCACTGTTCCATGGCAACATATATGGTTGAATATCCTTGGGAACGAGCCCCTTAACCACTTAACCTTAATGCTCATTTTACTACTGTTCCATGGCAACACATATGGTTGAATGTCCTTGAGAACGAGCGGCTTAACCACTTGACCTTAATACTCATTTTACCAGTGCTCCATGTTAACATATATGGTTAAATGTCCTTGAGAACGAGCCCCTTAACCACTTGACCTTAATGCTCATTTTACACTGTTCCATAGCAACATATATTATTTCATTATTCATTATTATTTCATATGGTTGAATGTCATTGAGAACGAGCCCCTTTACCACTTGGTCTTAATGCTCACTTTACCACTGTTCCACGGAACATATATGGTTGAATGTCCTTTAGAACGAGCATCTTAACCACTTAACCTTAATGTTCACTTTACCAATGTTGAATCGCAACATAATTGGTTGAATGTCCTTGAGAACGAGCCCCTTAACCACTTAACGTTAATGCTCACTTTACCACTGTTCATTGGCAACATATATGGTTGAATGTCCTTTAGAACGAGCCCCTTAAACACTTAATAAAAAAATGCCTAATCGACGCACAAAAAACCACTCCATTCGAGTGTGGATTTAATCCCCTTAATGCTCACTTTACCACTGTTCCATGGCAACATATATGGTTGAATGTCCTTGGGAACATTCCATTGCAAAAAAATATATAGTTGAATGTCCTCGAGAACGAGCCCCTTAACCACTTAACCTTAATGCTCACTTAACCACTGTTCCATGGCAACATATATGGTTACCACTGTTCCATGGCATCATGTATGGTTGAGTGTCCTTGAGAACGAGCCCCTTAACCACTTGACCTTAATGCTCATTTTACCACTGTTCCATGGCAACATATATGGTTGAATGTTTTTGAGAACCAACCCCTTAACCACTTAACCTTAATGCTCACTTTACCAATGTTCAATGGCAACATATATGGTTGAATGTCCTTGAGTACGAGCCCCTAAACCACTTAACCTTAATGTTCACTTTACCAATCTTGAATGGCAACATAATTGGTTGAATGTCCTTGAGAACGAGCATCTTAACCACTTGACCTTAATGCGCTTTTTACCACTGTTCCATAGCCACATATATATTTGAATGTCCTTGAGAACGAGCCCCTTTACCACTTGACCTTAATGCTCAATTTACTACTGTTCCATGGCAACATATATGGTTGAATGTACTTGAGAACCAACCCCTTAACCACTTAACCTTAATGCTCACTTTACCAATGTTCAATGGCAACATATATAGTTGAATGTGCTTGAGAACGAGCCACTTAACCACTTGACCTTAATGCTCACTTTACCACTGTTCCATGGCAACATATATGGTTGAATGTCATTGAGAACGAGCCCCTTAACCACTAAACCTTAATGCTCACTTTACCACTGTTCCTTGGCAACATATATGGTTGAATATCTTTGAGAACGAGCCCCTTAACCACTTGACCTTAATGCTCATTTTACCACTGTTCCATGGCAACATATATGGTTAAATGTCCTTGAGTACGAACCCCTTAACCTCTTGACCTTAATGCGAACTTTACCACTGTTCCATGGCAACATATAAGGTTGAATGTCCTTGAGAACGAGCTTCTTAACCACTTGACCTTTAGTCTCATTTTACCACTGTTCCAAGGCAACATATATGGTTGAATGTCCTTGAGAACCAACCCCTTAAACACTTAACCTTAATGTTCACTTTACCAATCTTGAATGGCAACATAATTGGTTGAATGTCCTTGAGAACGAGCCCCTTAACCACTTAACGTTAATGCTCACTTTACCACTGTTCATTGGCAACATATATGGTTGAATGTCCTTGAGAACGAGCTTCTTAACCACTTGACCTTTAGTCTCATTTTACCACTGTTCCAAGGCAACATATATGGTTGAATGTCCTTGAGAACCAACCCCTTAAACACTTAACCTTAATGCTCACTTTACCAATGTTCAATGGCAACATATATGGTTGAATGTCCTTGAGAACGAGCTTCTTAACCACTTGACCTTTAGTCTCACTTTACCACTGTTCCATCGCAAAATATATGGTTACCACTGTTCCATGGCATCATATATGGTTGAGTGTCCTTGAGAACGAGCCCCTTAACCACTTGACTATTAGTCTCATTTTACCACTGTTCCATGGCAACATATATGGTTGAATGTCCTTGAGAACCAACCCCTTAACCACTTAACCTTAATGCTCACTTTACCAATGTTCAATGGCAACATATATGGTTGAATGTCCTTGAGAACGAGCCCCTTAACCACTTTAACTTATTGCTCACTCTATTACCGTTCCATTGCAACATATATGGTGGAATGTCCGTGAGTACAAGCCCCTTAACCACTTAACCTTAATGATCACTTTACCACTGTTCAATGGCAACATATATGGTTGAATGTCCTTGGGAACATTCCATGGCAACATATATGTTGAATGTCCTTGGGAAAATTCCATGGCAACATATATGGTTGAATGTCCTTGAGAACGAGCCCCTTAACCACTTAACCTTAATGATCAATTTACCACTGTTCCATGGCAACATATATGGTTGAATGTCCTTGAGAACGAGCCCATTAACCACTTGACCTTAATGCGCACTTTACCACTGTTCCATAGCCACATATATATTTGAATGTCCTTGAGAACGAGCCCCTTAACCACTTGACCTTAATGCTCACTTTACCACTGTACCATGGCAACATATATAGTTGAATGTCCTTGAGAACGATCCCCTTAATCACTTGACATTAATGATCACTTTACCACTGTTCCATGGCAACATATATGGTTAAATGTCCTTGAGTACGAACCCCTTAACCTCTTGACCTTAAAGCGAACTTTACCACTGTTCCATGGCAACATATAAGGTTAAATGTCCTTGAGAACGAGCCCTTTAACCACTTAACCTTATTGTTCACTTTACCACATTTCCATGGCAACATATATGGTTGAATATCCTTGAGAACGAGCCCCTTAACCATTTAACCTTAATGCTCACTTTACCACTGTTCCATTTCAACATATATGGTCGAATGTCCTTGAGAACGAGCCCCTTAACCACTTTACCTTAATGCTCACTTTATCAATGTTCAATGGCAACATATATGGTTGAATGTCCTTGAGAACGAGACCCTTAACCACTTAACCTTAATGCTCACTTTACCACTGTTCCATGGCAACATATATGGTTGAATGTATTTGAGAACGAGCCCCTAACCACTTAACCTTAATGCTTACTTTACCACTGTTCAACTGCAACATATATGGTTGATTGTCTTTGAGAACGAGCCCCTTAACCACTTAACATTAATGCTCACTTTACCACTGTTCCATGGCATCATATATGGTTGAATGTCCTTGAGAACGAGCCCCTTAACCACTTTACCTTAATGCTCACTTTACCAATGTTCTATGGCAACATATATGGTTGAATGTCCTTGAGTACGAGCCCCTTAACCACTTAACCTTAATGCTCACTTTACCACTGTTCTATGGCAACATATATGGTTGAATGTATTTGAGAACGAGCCCCTTAACCACTTAACCTTAATGCTCACTTTACCACTGTTCCATGGCAACATATATGGTTGAATATCCTTGGGAACGAGCCCCTTAACCACTTAACCTTAATGCCCACTTTACTACTGTTCCATGGCAACACATATGGTTGAATGTCCTTGAGAACGAGCGGCTTAACCACTTGACCTTAATACTCATTTTACCAGTGCTCCATGTTAACATATATGGTTAAATGTCCTTGAGAACGAGCCCCTTAAACACTTGACCTTAATGCTAATTTTACACTGTTCCATAGCAACATATATGGTTGAATGTCATTGAGAACGAGCCCCTTTACCACTTGGTCTTAATGCTCACTTTACCACTGTTCCATGGCAACATATATGGTTGAATGTCCTTTAGAACGAGCATCTTAACCACTTAACCTTAATGTTCACTTTACCAATGTTGAATCGCAACATAATTGGTTGAATGTCCTTGAGAACGAGCCCCTTAACCACTTAACGTTAATGCTCACTTTACCACTGTTCATTGGCAACATATATGGTTGAATGTCCTTAAGAACGAGCTTCCTAACCACTTAAAACTAATGATCACTTTACCACTGTTCCATGGCAACATATATGGTTACCACTGTTCCATGGCATCATGTATGTTTGAGTGTCCTTGAGAACGAGCCCCTTAACCACTTGACCTTAATGCGCACTTTACCACTGTTCCATAGCCACATATATATTTGAATGTCCTTGTGAACGAGCCCCTTTACCACTTGACCTTAATGCTCAATTTACTACTGTTCCATGGCAACATATATGGTTGAATGTACTTGAGAACCAGCCCCTTAACCACTTAACCTTAATGCTCACTTTACCAATGTTCAATGGCAACATATATAGTTGAATGTGCTTGAGAACGAAACACTTAACCACTTGACCTTAATGCTCACTTTACCACTGTTCCATGGCAACATATATGGTTGAATGTCATTGAGAACGAGCCCCTTAACCACTAAACCTTAATTCTCACTTTACCACTGTTCCTTGGCAACATATATGGTTGAATATCCTTAAGAACGAGCCCCTTAACCACTTAACCTTAATGCTCACTCTACCACTGTTTCATGGCAACATATATGGTTGAATGTTCTTGAGAACGAGAAGCTTGTTCACGTGACTTAATGCTCACTTTACCACTGCACCACGGAAACATATATGGTTGAATGTCCTTGAGAACGAGCCCCTTTACCACTTGACCTTAATACTCACTTTACCACTTTTCCATGGCAACATATATGGTTAAAGTCCTTGAGAACGAGCCCCTTAATCACTTGACCTTAATGCTCACTTTAC
The DNA here is from genome assembly GCA_030545055.2 of Neoaliturus tenellus. Classification (NCBI taxonomy): domain Eukaryota; kingdom Metazoa; phylum Arthropoda; class Insecta; order Hemiptera; family Cicadellidae; genus Neoaliturus; species Neoaliturus tenellus. Next base: position 226,474 of record JAQYXR010000019.1, on the reverse strand, counting down.
CACTGTTCAGTGGCAACATATATGGTCGAATGTCCTTGAGAAAGAGCCCCTTAACCACTTAACCTTAATGTTCACTTTACCAATCTTGAATGGCAACATAATTGGTTGAATGTCCTTGAGAACGAGCTCCTTAACCACTTAACGTTAATGCTCACTTTACCACTGTTCCATGGCAACAAATATGGTTGAATGTCCTTGAGAACGAGCTTCTTAACCACTTGACCCTTAGTCTCATTTTACCACTGTTCCATGGCAACATATATGGTTGAATGTCCTTGAGAACCAACCCCTTAACCACTTAACCTTAATGCTCACTTTACCAATGTTCAATGGCAACATATATGGTTGAATGTCCTTGAGAACCAACCCCTTAACCACTTAACCTTAATGCTCACTTTACCAATGTTCAATGGCAACATATATGGTTGAATGTCCTTGAGAACGAGCTTCTTAACCACTTGACCTTTAGTCTCATTTTACCACTGTTCCATGGCAAAATATATGGTTACAACTGTTCCATGGCATCATATATGGTTGAGTGTCCTTGAGAACGAGCCCCTTAACCACTTGACTTTTAGTCTCATTTTACCACTGTTCCATGGCAACATATATGGTTGAATGTCCTTAAGAACCAACCCCTTAACCACTTAACCTTAATGCTCACTTTACCAATGTTCAATGGCAACATATATGGTTGAATGTCCTTGAGAACGAGCCCCTTAACCACTTTAACTTATTGCTCACTCTATTACCGTTCCATTGCAACATATATGGTGGAATGTCCGTGAGTACAAGCCCCTTAACCACTTAACCTTAATGATCACTTTACCACTGTTCAATGGCAACATATATGGTTGAATGTCCTTGGGAACATTCCATGGCAACATATATGTTGAATGTCCTTGGGAAAATTCCATGGCAACATATATGGTTGAATGTCCTTGAGAACGAGCCCCTTAACCACTTAACCTTAATGATCAATTTACCACTGTTCCATGGCAACATATATGGTTGAATGTCCTTGAGAACGAACCCCTTAACCACTTGACCTTAATGCGCACTTTACCACTGTTCCATAGCCACATATATATTTGAATGTCCTTGAGAACGAGCCCCTTTACCACTTGACCTTAATGCTTAATTTACCACTGTTCCATGGCAACATATATGGTTGAATGTACTTGAGAACCAGCCCCTTAACCACTTAACCTTAATGCTCACTTTACCAATGTTCAATGGAAACATATATAGTTGAATGTGCTTGAGAACGAGCCCCTTAACCACTTGACCTTAATGCTCACTTTAAAACTGTTCAATGGCAACATATATGGTTGAATGTCCTTGAGAACGAGCCCCTTAACCACTTAACCTTAATGATCACTTTACCACTGTTCCATGGCAACATATATGGTTGAATGTCCTTGAGAACTAGCCCCTTAACCACTTGACATTAATGCGCACTTTACCACTGTTTTATAGCCACATATATATTTTAATGTCCTTGAGAACGAGCCCCTTTACCACTTGACCTTAATGCTCAATTTACCACTGTTCCATGGCAACATATATGGTTAAATGTACTTGAGAACCAGCCCCTTAACCACTTAACCTTAATGCTCACTTTACCAATGTTCAATGGAAACATATATAGTTGAATGTGCTTGAGAACGAGCCCCTTAACCACTTGACCTTAATGCTCACTTTACCACTGTTCAATGGCAACATATATGGTTAAATGTACTTGAGAACCAGCCCCTTAACCACTTAACCTTAATGCTCACTTTACCAATGTTCAATGGAAACATATATAGTTGAATGTGCTTGAGAACGAGCCCCTTAACCACTTGACCTTAATGCTCACTTTACCACTGTTCATTGGCAACATATATGGTTGAATGTCCTTGAGAACGAGCTTCTTAACCACTTGACCTTTAGTCTCATTTTACCACTGTTCCAAGGCAACATATATGGTTGAATGTCCTTGAGAACCAACCCCTTAAACACTTAACCTTAATGCTCACTTTACCAATGTTCAATGGCATGATATATGGTTGAATGTCCTTGAGAACCAACCCCTTAACCACTTAACCTTAATGCTCACTTTACCAATGTTCAATGGCAACATATATGGTTGAATGTCCTTGAGAACGAGCTTCTTAACCACTTGACCTTTAGTCTCACTTTACCACTGTTCCATCGCAAAATATATGGTTACCACTGTTCCATGGCATCATATATGGTTGAGTGTCCTTGAGAACGAGCCCCTTAACCACTTGACTATTAGTCTCATTTTACCACTGTTCCATGGCAACATATATGGTTGAATGTCCTTGAGAACCAACCCCTTAACCACTTAACCTTAATGCTCACTTTACCAATGTTCAATGGCAACATATATGGTTGAATGTCCTTGAGAACGAGCCCCTTAACCACTTTAACTTATTGCTCACTCTATTACCGTTCCATTGCAACATATATGGTGGAATGTCCGTGAGTACAAGCCCCTTAACCACTTAACCTTAATGATCACTTTACCACTGTTCAATGGCAACATATATGGTTGAATGTCCTTGAGAACGAGCTTCTTAACCACTTAACCTTAATGCTCACTTTACCACTGTACCATGGCAACATATATAGTTGAATGTCCTTGAGAACGATCCCCTTAATCACTTGACATTAATGATCACTTTACCACTGTTCCATGGCAACATATATGGTTAAATGTCCTTGAGTACGAACCCCTTAACCTCTTGACCTTAAAGCGAACTTTACCACTGTTCCATGGCAACATATAAGGTTAAATGTCCTTGAGAACGAGCCCTTTAACCACTTAACCTTATTGTTCACTTTACCACATTTCCATGGCAACATATATGGTTGAATATCCTTGAGAACGAGCCCCTTAACCATTTAACCTTAATGCTCACTTTACCACTGTTCCATTTCAACATATATGGTCGAATGTCCTTGAGAACGAGCCCCTTAACCACTTTACCTTAATGCTCACTTTATCAATGTTCAATGGCAACATATATGGTTGAATGTCCTTGAGAACGAGACCCTTAACCACTTAACCTTAATGCTCACTTTACCACTGTTCCATGGCAACATATATGGTTGAATGTATTTGAGAACGAGCCCCTAACCACTTAACCTTAATGCTTACTTTACCACTGTTCAACTGCAACATATATGGTTGATTGTCTTTGAGAACGAGCCCCTTAACCACTTAACATTAATGCTCACTTTACCACTGTCCCATGGCATCATATATGGTTGAATGTCCTTGAGAACGAGCCCCTTAACCACTTTACCTTAATGCTCACTTTACCAATGTTCTATGGCAACATATATGGTTGAATGTCCTTGAGTACGAGCCCCTTAACCACTTAACCTTAATGCTCACTTTACCACTGTTCTATGGCAACATATATGGTTGAATGTATTTGAGAACGAGCCCCTTAACCACTTAACCTTAATGCTCACTTTACCACTGTTCCATGGCAACATATATGGTTGAATATCCTTGGGAACGAGCCCCTTAACCACTTAACCTTAATGCCCACTTTACTACTGTTCCATGGCAACACATATGGTTGAATGTCCTTGAGAACGAGCGGCTTAACCACTTGACCTTAATACTCATTTTACCAGTGCTCCATGTTAACATATATGGTTAAATGTCCTTGAGAACGAGCCCCTTAACCACTTGACCTTAATGCTAATTTTACACTGTTCCATAGCAACATATATGGTTGAATGTCATTGAGAACGAGCCCCTTTACCACTTGGTCTTAATGCTCACTTTACCACTGTTCCATGGCAACATATATGGTTGAATGTCCTTTAGAACGAGCATCTTAACCACTTAACCTTAATGTTCACTTTACCAATGTTGAATCGCAACATAATTGGTTGAATGTCCTTGAGAACGAGCCCCTTAACCACTTAACGTTAATGCTCACTTTACCACTGTTCATTGGCAACATATATGGTTGAATGTCCTTAAGAACGAGCTTCCTAACCACTTAAAACTAATGATCACTTTACCACTGTTCCATGGCAACATATATGGTTACCACTGTTCCATGGCATCATGTATGTTTGAGTGTCCTTGAGAACGAGCCCCTTAACCACTTGACCTTAATGCGCACTTTACCACTGTTCCATAGCCACATATATATTTGAATGTCCTTGTGAACGAGCCCCTTTACCACTTGACCTTAATGCTCAATTTACTACTGTTCCATGGCAACATATATGGTTGAATGTACTTGAGAACCAGCCCCTTAACCACTTAACCTTAATGCTCACTTTACCAATGTTCAATGGCAACATATATAGTTGAATGTGCTTGAGAACGAAACACTTAACCACTTGACCTTAATGCTCACTTTACCACTGTTCCATGGCAACATATATGGTTGAATGTCATTGAGAACGAGCCCCTTAACCACTAAACCTTAATTCTCACTTTACCACTGTTCCTTGGCAACATATATGGTTGAATATCCTTAAGAACGAGCCCCTTAACCACTTAACCTTAATGCTCATTCTACCACTGTTTCATGGCAACATATATGGTTGAATGTTCTTGAGAACGAGAAGCTTGTTCACGTGACTTAATGCTCACTTTACCACTGCACCACGGAAACATATATGGTTGAATGTCCTTGAGAACGAGCCCCTTTACCACTTGACCTTAATACTCACTTTACCACTTTTCCATGGCAACATATATGGTTAAAGTCCTTGAGAACGAGCCCCTTAATCACTTGACCTTAATGCTCACTTTACCACTGTTCAGTGGCAACATATATGGTCGAATGTCCTTGAGAAAGAGCCCCTTAACCACTTAACCTTAATGTTCACTTTACCAATCTTGAATGGCAACATAATTGGTTGAATGTCCTTGAGAACGAGCTCCTTAACCACTTAACGTTAATGCTCACTTTACCACTGTTCCATGGCAACAAATATGGTTGAATGTCCTTGAGAACGAGCTTCTTAACCACTTGACCTTTAGTCTCATTTTACCACTGTTCCATGGCAACATATATGGTTGAATGTCCTTGAGAACAAACCCCTTAACCACTTAACCTTAATGCTCACTTTACCAATGTTCAATGGCAACATATATGGTTGAATGTCCTTGAGAACCAACCCCTTAACCACTTAACCTTAATGCTCACTTTACCAATGTTCAATGGCAACATATATGGTTGAATGTCCTTGAGAACGAGCTTCTTAACCACTTGACCTTTAGTCTCATTTTACCACTGTTCCATGGCAAAATATATGGTTACAACTGTTCCATGGCATCATATATGGTTGAGTGTCCTTGAGAACGAGCCCCTTAACCACTTGACTTTTAGTCTCATTTTACCACTGTTCCATGGCAACATATATGGTTGAATGTCCTTAAGAACCAACCCCTTAACCACTTAACCTTAATGCTCACTTTACCAATGTTCAATGGCAACATATATGGTTGAATGTCCTTGAGAACGAGCCCCTTAACCACTTTAACTTATTGCTCACTCTATTACCGTTCCATTGCAACATATATGGTGGAATGTCCGTGAGTACAAGCCCCTTAACCACTTAACCTTAATGATCACTTTACCACTGTTCAATGGCAACATATATGGTTGAATGTCCTTGGGAACATTCCATGGCAACATATATGTTGAATGTCCTTGGGAAAATTCCATGGCAACATATATGGTTGAATGTCCTTGAGAACGAGCCCCTTAACCACTTAACCTTAATGATCAATTTACCACTGTTCCATGGCAACATATATGGTTGAATGTCCTTGAGAACGAACCCCTTAACCACTTGACCTTAATGCGCACTTTACCACTGTTCCATAGCCACATATATATTTGAATGTCCTTGAGAACGAGCCCCTTTACCACTTGACCTTAATGCTTAATTTACCACTGTTCCATGGCAACATATATGGTTGAATGTACTTGAGAACCAGCCCCTTAACCACTTAACCTTAATGCTCACTTTACCAATGTTCAATGGAAACATATATAGTTGAATGTGCTTGAGAACGAGCCCCTTAACCACTTGACCTTAATGCTCACTTTAAAACTGTTCAATGGCAACATATATGGTTGAATGTCCTTGAGAACGAGCCCCTTAACCACTTAACCTTAATGATCACTTTACCACTGTTCCATGGCAACATATATGGTTGAATGTCCTTGAGAACTAGCCCCTTAACCACTTGACATTAATGCGCACTTTACCACTGTTTTATAGCCACATATATATTTTAATGTCCTTGAGAACGAGCCCCTTTACCACTTGACCTTAATGCTCAATTTACCACTGTTCCATGGCAACATATATGGTTAAATGTACTTGAGAACCAGCCCCTTAACCACTTAACCTTAATGCTCACTTTACCAATGTTCAATGGAAACATATATAGTTGAATGTGCTTGAGAACGAGCCCCTTAACCACTTGACCTTAATGCTCACTTTACCACTGTTCAATGGCAACATATATGGTTGAATGTCCTTGAGAACGAGCCCCTTAACCACTAAACCTTAATGCTCACTTTACCACTGTTCCATGGCAACATATATGGTTGAATGTCCTTGAGAACGAGCCCCTTAACCACTTAACCTTATTGCTCACTTTACCACTGTTCCTTGGCAACATATATGGTTGAACATCCTTGAGAACGAGCCCCTTAACCACTTAACCTTAATGCTTACTCTACCACGGTTCCATGGCAACATATATGGTTGAATGTCCTTGAGAACGATCCGCTTGACCACGTGACCTTAATGCTCACTTTACAAATGTTCAATGGCAACATATATGGTTAAATGTCCTTGAGAACGAACCCCTTAACCTCTTGACCTTAATGCGCATTTTACCAATGTTCCATGGCAACATATAAGGTTGAATGTCCTTGAGAACGAGCCCTTTAACCACTTAACCTTATTGCTCACTTTACCACATTTCCATGGCAACATATATTGTTGAATATTATTGAGAACGAGCCCCTTAACCATTTAACCTTAATGCTCACTTTACCACTATTCCATTTCAACATATATGGTCGAATGTCCTTTAGAACGAGCCCCTTAACCACTTAACATTAATACTCACTTTACCACTGTTCCATGGCAACATATATAGTTGAATGTCCTTGATAACGATCCCCTTAACCACATAACCTAAATGAGCACTTTACAAATGTTCCATGGCAACATATATGGTTGAATGTCCTTTAGAACAAGCCCCTTAACCACTTAACCTTAATGTTCACTTTACCAATGTTCCATAGCAACATATATGGTTGAATGTCCTTGAGAACATTCCATGGCAACATATATGAATGAATGTCCTTGAGAACGAGCCCCTTAACCACTTAACCTTAATGTTCACTTTACCACTATTCCATAGCAACATATATGGTTGAATGTCTTTGAGAACGAGCCCCTTAACCACTTAACCTAAATGCTCACTTTACCACTGTTCCATGGCAACATATATGGTTGAATGTCCTTGAGAACATTCCATGGCAACATATATGGTTGAATGTCCTTGAGAACGAGCCCCTTAACCACTCAACTTTAATGCTCACTTTACCACTGTTCCATGGCAACATATATGGTTAAATGTACTTGAGAACGAGCCGCTTATCCACTTGAACTTATAGCTCACCTTACCACTGTTCCTTGGCAACATATATGGTTGAATGTCCTTGAGCACGAGCCCCTTAACCACTTAAAATTAATGATCACTTTACCACTGGTCCATGGCAACATATATGGTTACCACTGTTCAACTGCAACATATATGGTTGAATGTCCTTGAGAACGAGCCCCTTAACCACTTTACCTTAATGCTCACTTTACCAATGTTCAATGGCAACATATATGGTTGAATGTCCTTGAGAACGAGCCCCTTAACCACTTAACCTTAATGATCACTTTACCACTGTTCCATGGCAACATAAATGGTTGAATGTCCTTGAGAACGAGCCCCTTAATCACTTAACGTTAATGCTCACTTTACCACTGTTCCATAGCCACATATATTTTTGAGTGTCCTTGAGAACGAGCCCCTTTACCACTTGACCATAATGCTCACTTTAACAATGTTCAATGGCAACATATATAGTTGAATGAGCTTGAGAACGAGCCCCTTAACCACTTGACCTTAATGCTCACTTTACCACTGTTCAATGGCAACATATATGGTTAAATGTCCTTGAGAACGAGCCCCTTAACCACTTAACCTTATTGCTCACTTTACCACTGTTCCTTGGCAACATATATGGTTGAATATCCTTGAGAACGATCCCATTAACCACTTAACCTTAATGCTCAATCTACCACTGTTCCATTGCAACATTTATGGTTGAATGTCCTTGAGAAGAAGCCGCTTGACCACGTGACCTTAATGCTCACTTTACCACTGCACAATGGCAACATATATGGTTGAATGTCCTTGAGAACGATCCCCTTAATCACTTGACCTTAATGCTCACTTTACCACTGTTCAGTGGCAACATATATGGTTAAATGTCCTTGAGAACGAACCCCTTAACCACTTGACCTTAATGCTCATTTTACCACTGTTCCATTGCAACATTTATGGTTGAATGTCATTGAGAACGAGCCCCTTTACCACTTGGTCTTAATGCTCACTTTACCACTGTTTCATGTTAACATATATGGTTGAATGTCCTTTAGACCGAGCCCCTTAACCACTTAACCTTAATGTTCACTTTAGCAATGTTGAATGGCAACATAATTGGTCGAATAATCTTGAGAACGAGCCCCTTAACCACTTAACGTTAATGCTCACTTTACCACTGTTCATTCGCAACATATATGGTTGAATGTCCTTGAGAACGAGCTTCTTAACCACTTAAAACTAATGATCACTTTACCACTGTTCCATGGCAACATATATGGTTACCACTGTTCCATGGCGTCATATATGGTTGAGTGTCCTTGAGAACGAGCCCCTTGACCACTTGACCTTTAGTCTCATTTTACCACTGTTCCATGGAAACATATATGGTTGAATGTCCTTGAGAACCAACCCCTTAACCACTTAACCTTAATGCTCACTTTACCAATGTTCAATGGCAACATATATGGTTGAATGTCCTTGAGTACGAGCCCCTTAACCACTTAACGTTAATGCTCACTTTACCACTGTTCATTGGCAACATATATGGTTGAATGTCCTTGAGAACGAGCTTCTTAACCACTTAAAACTAATGATCACTTTACCACTGTTCCATGGCAACATATATGGTTACCACTGTTCCATGGCGTCATATATGGTTGAGTGTCCTTGGGAACATTCCATGGAAACATATATGGTTGAATGTCCTTGAGAACGAGCCCCTTAACCACTTAACCCTTATGATCACTTTACCACTGTTCCATGGCAACATATATGGTTGAATGTCCTTGAGAACGAGCCCCTTAACCACTTGACCTTAATGCGCACTTTACCACTGTTCCATAGCCACATATATATTTGAATGTCCTTGAGAACGAGCCCCTTTACCACTTGACCTTAATGCTCAATTTACTACTGTTCCATGGCAACATATATGGTTGAATGTACTTGAGAACCAGTCCCTTAACCACTTAACCTTAATGCTCACTTTACCAATGTTCAATGGCAACATATATGGTTGAATGTCCTTGAGAACGAGCCCCTTAACCACTCAACTTTAATGCTCACTTTACCACTGATCCTTGGCAACATATATGGTTGAATGTCCTTGAGCACGAGCCCCTTAACCACTTAAAATTAATGATCACTTTACCACTGTTCCATGGCAACATATATGGTTACCACTGTTCAACTGCAACATATATGGTTGAATGTCCTTGAGAACGAGCCCCTTAACCACTTTACCTTAATGCTCACTTTACCAATGTTCAATGGCAACATATATGGTTGAATGTCCTTGAGAACGAGCCCCTTAACCACTTAACCTTAATGATCACTTTACCACTGTTCCATGGCAACATAAATAGTTGAATGTCCTTGAGAACGAGCCCCTTAACCACTTAACGTTAATGCTCACTTTACCACTGTTCCATAGCCACATATATTTTTGAGTGTCCTTGAGAACGAGCCCCTTTACCACTTGACCATAATGCTCACTTTACCACTGTTCCATGGCAACATATATGGTTGAATGTACTTGAGCACCAGCCCCTTAACCACTTAACCCTAATGCTCACTTTAACAATGTTCAATGGCAACATATATAGTTGAATGAGCTTGAGAACGAGCCCCTTAACCACTTGAACTTAATGCTCACTTTACCACTGTTCAATGGCAACATATATGGTTAAATGTCCTTGAGAACGAGCCCCTTAACCACTTAACCTTATTGCTCACTTTACCACTATTCCTTGGCAACATATATGGTTGAATATACTTGAGAACTATCCCCTTAACCATTTAACCTTAATACTCACTCTACCACTGTTCCATGGCAACATATATGGTTGAATGTCCTTGAGAAGAAGCCGCTTAACCACGTGACTTTAATGCTCACTTAACCACTGCACAATGGCAACATATATGGTTGAATGTCCTTGAGAACGAGCCCCTTAATCACTTGACCTTAATGCTCACTTTACCACTGTTCAGTGGCAACATATATGGTTAAATGTCCTTGAGAACGAACCCCTTAACCTCTTGACCTTAATGCGCACTTTACCACTGTTCCATGGCAACATATAAGGTTGAATGTCCTTGAGAACGAGCCCCTTAACCATTTAACCTTAATGCTCACTTTACCACTGTTCCATTTCAACATATATGGTCAAATGTCCTTGAGAACGAGCCCCTTAACCACTTGACCTTAATGCTCATTTTACCACTGTTCCATAGCAACATATATGGTTGAATGTCCTTGGGAACATTCCATGGCTACATATATGTTGAATGTCCTTGGGAAAATTCCATGGCAACATATATGGTTGAATGTCCTTGAGAACGAGCCCCTTAACCACTTGACCTTAATGCTCATTTTACCACTGTTCCATAGCAACATATATGGTTGAATGTCACTGAGAACGAGCCCCTTTACCACTTGGTCTTAATGCTCACTTTACCACTGTTTCATGGCAACATATATGGTTGAATGTCCTTTAGACCGAGCCCCTTAACCACTTAACCTTAATGTTCACTTTACCAATGTTGAATGGCAACATAATTGGTCGAATAATCTTAAGAACGAGCCCCTTAACCACTTAACGTTAATGCTCACTTTACCACTGTTCATTGGCAACATATATGGTTGAATGTCCTTGAGAACGAGCTTCTTAACCACTTAAAACTAATGATCACTTTACCACTGTTCCATGGCAACATATATGGTTACCACTGTTCCATGGCGTCATATATGGTTGAGTGTCCTTGAGAACGAGCCCCTTGACCACTTGACCTTTAGTCTCATTTTACCACTGTTCCATGGAAACATATATGGTTGAATGTCCTTGAGAACCAACCCCTTAACCACTTAACCTTAATGCTCACTTTACCAATGTTCAATGGCAACATATATGGTTGAATGTCCTTGAGTACGAGCCCCTTAACCACTTAACGTTAATGCTCACTTTACCACTGTTCATTGGCAACATATATGGTTGAATGTCCTTGAGAACGAGCTTCTTAACCACTTAAAACTAATGATCACTTTACCACTGTTCCATGGCAACATATATGGTTACCACTGTTCCATGGCGTCATATATGGTTGAGTGTCCTTGAGAACGAGCCCCTTGACCACTTGACCTTTAGTCTCATTTACCACTGTTCCATGGAAACATATATGGTTGAATGTCCTTGAGAACCAACCCCTTAACCACTTAACCTTAATGCTCACTTTACCAATGTTCAATGGCAACATATATGGTTGAATGTCCTTGAGTACGAGCCCCTTAACCACTTAACCTTAATGATCACTTTACCACTGTTCCATGGCAACATATATGGTTGAATGTTCTTGGGAACATTCCATGGCAACATATATGGTTGAATGTCCTTGGGAACATTCCATGGAAACATATATGGTTGAATGTCCTTGAGAACGAGCCCCTTAACCACTTAACCCTTATGATCACTTTACCACTGTTCCATGGCAACATATATGGTTGAATGTCCTTGAGAACGAGCCCCTTAACCACTTGACCTTAATGCGCACTTTACCACTGTTCCATAGCAACATATATGGTTGAATGTACTTGAGAACCAGCCCCTTAACCACTTAACCCTAATGCTCACTTTACCAATGTTCAATGGCAACATATATAGTTGAATGTGCTTGAGAACGAGCCCCTTAACCACTTGACCTTAATGCTCACTTTACCACTGTTCCATGACAACATATATGGTTGAATGTCCTTGAGAACGAGCCCCTTAACCACTAAACCTTAATGCTCACTTTACCACTGTTCCATGGCAATATATATAGGTGAATGTCCTTGAGAACGAGCTTCTTAACCACTTAACCTCAATGCTCACTTTACCACTGTTCCATGGCAACATATATGGTTAAATGTCCTTGAGAACGAGCCCCTTAACCACTTAACCTTATTGCTCACTTTACCACATTTCCATGGCAACATATACTGTTGAATATCCTTGAGAACGAGCCCCTTAACCATTTAACCTTAAATCTCACTTTACCACTGTTCCATTTCAACATATATGGTCGAATGTCCTTGAGAACGAGCCCCTTAATCACTTGACCTTAATGCTCACTTTACCACTGTTCAGAGGCAACATATATGGTTAAATGTCCTTGAGAACGAACCTCTTAACCTCTTGATCTTAATGCGCATTTTACCACTGTTCCATGGCAACATATAAGGTTGAATGTCCTTGAGAACGAGCCCTTTAACCACTTAACCTTATTGCTCACTTTACCACATTTCCATGGCAACGTATACTGTTGAATATCCTTGAGAACGAGCCCCTTAACCATTTAACCTTAAATCTCACTTTACCACTGTTCCATTTCAACATATATGGTCGAATGTCCTTGAGAACGAGCCCCTTAACCACTTAACATTAATACTCAATTTACCACTGTTCCATGGCAACATATATAGTTGAATGTCCTTGATAAAGATCCCCTTAACCACATAACTTTAATGAGCACTTTACAAATGTTCCATGGCAACATATATCTTTGAATGTCCTTTAGAACGAGCCCCTTAACCACTTAACCTTAATGTTCACTTTACCAATGTTCCATAGCAACATATATGGTTGAATGTCCTTGAGAACATTCCATGGCAACCTATATAGTTCAATGTCTTTGAGAACGAGCCCCTTAACCACTTAACCTTAATGTTCACTTTACCAATGTTCCATAGCAACATATATGAATGAATGTCCTTGAGAACATTCCATGGCAACATATATGGTTGAATGTCCTTGAGAACGAGCCCCTTAACCACTTAACCTTAATGATCACTTTACCACTGTTCCATGGCAACATATATGGTTGAATGTCCTTGAGAACATTCCATGGCAACATATATGGTTAAATGTCCTTGAGAACGAGCCCCTTAACCACTCAACTTTAATGCTCACTTTACCACTGTTCCATGGCAACATATATGGTTAAATGTACTTGAGAACGAGGCGCTTATCCACTTGAACTTAATGCTCACTTTACCACTGTTCCTTGGCAACATATATGGTTGAATGTCCTTGAGCACGAGCCCCTTAACCACTTAAAATTAATGATCACTTTACCACTGTTCCATGGCAACATATATGGTTACCACTGTTCAACTGCAACATATATGGTTGAATGTAGCTGAGAACGAGCCCCTTAACCACTTAACCTTAATGCTCACTTTACCACTGTTCCTTGGCAACATATATGGTTGAATATCCTTGGGAACGAGCCCCTTAACCACTTAATCTTAATGCTCACTTTACTACTGTTACATGGCAACATATATGGTTGAATGTCCTTTAGAACGAGCATCTTAACCTTTTAACCTTAATGCTCACTTTAAAACTGTTCCATGGCAACATATATGGTTGAATGTCCTTGAGAACGAGCCCCTTAAACACTTAACCTTAATGCTCACTTTACCACTGTTCCATGGCAACATATATGGTTGAATGTCCTTGGGAACATTCCGTGGCAAAATATATGGTTGAATGTCCTTGAGAACGAGCCCCTTAGACACTTAACCTTAATGCTCACTTTACCACTGTTCCATGGCAACATATATGGTTGAATGTCCTTGAGAACCAGCTTCTTAACCACTTAAAACTAATGATCACTTTACCACTGTTCCATGGCAACATATATGTTTACCACTGTTTCATGGCATCATATATGGTTGAATGTCCTTGAGAACGAGCCCCTTAACCACTTGACCTTAATGCTCATTTTACCACTGTCCCATGGCAACATATATGGTTGAATGTCCTTGAGAACGAGCCCCTTTACCACTTGAACTTAATGCTCACTTTACCACTGTTCCATGCAACATATATGGTTAAATGTCCTTGAGAACAAGCCCCTTAACCACTTAACCTTAATGCTCACTTTACCAATGTTCAATGGCAACATATATGGTTGAATGTCCTTGAGAATTAGCCCCTTAACCACTTAACCTTATTGCTCACTTTACCACTGTTCCTAGGCAACATATATGGTTGAATGTCCTTTGAGAACGACCCCCTTTACAACTTGGCTTTAATGCTCACTTTACCACTGTTCCTTGGAAACATATATGGTTGAATGTCCTTGAGAACGAGCACCTTAACCACTTGACCTTAATGTTCACTTTACCAATGTTCCATGGCAACATATATGGTTGAATGTTCTTGGGAACATTCCATGGCAACATATATGGTTGAATGTCCTTGGGAACATTCCATGGAAACATATATGGTTGAATGTCCTTGAGAACGAGCCCCTTAACCACTTAACCCTTATGATCACTTTACCACTGTTCCATGGCAACATATATGGTTGAATGTCCTTGAGAACGAGCCCCTTAACCACTTGACCTTAATGCGCACTTTACCACTGTTCCATAGCAACATATATATTTGAATGTCCTTGAGAACGAGCCCCTTTACCACTTGACCTTAATGCTCAATTTACCACTGTTCCATGGCAACATATATGGTTGAATGTCCTTAAGAACGAGATCCTTAACCACTTAACCTTAATGCTAACTTTACCAATGTTCAATGGCAACATATATGGTTAAATGTCCTTGGGAAAATTCCATGGCAATATATGGTTGAATAACCTTGAGAACGAGCCCCTTTACCACTAAACCTTAATGCTCACTTTAACACTTTTCCATGGCAACATATATGGTTGAATGTCCTTGAGAACGAGCTTCTTAACCACTTAACAATAACGCTCACTTTACCACTGTTCCATGGCAACATATATGGTTGAATGTCCTTGAGAACGAGCCCCTTATCCACTTAACCCTTATGATCACTTTACCACTGTTCCATGGCAACATATATAGTTGAATGTCCTTGAGAACAAGCCCCTTAACCACTTGACCTTAATGCGCACTTTACCAATGTTAAATAGCAACATATATATTTGAATGTCCTTGAGAACGAGCCCCTTTACCACTTGACCTTAATGCTCAATTTACCACTGTTCCATGGCAACATGTATGGTTGAATGTCCTTGAGAACGAGCCCCTTAACTACTTAACCTTATTGCTTACTTTACCACTGTTCCTTGGCAACATATATGGTTGAATGTCCTTTAGAACGAGCACCTTAACCACTTAACTTTATTGCTCACTCTATTACCGTTCCATGGCAACATATATGTCGGAATGTCCTTGAGAACGAGCTACTTAACCACTTAACCTTAATTATCACTTTAAAACTATTCCATGGCCATATATACGGTTGAATGTCCTTGGGAACATTCCATGGCAACATATATGGTTAAATGTCCTTGGGAAAATTCCATGGCAACATATATGGTTGAATGTCCTTGAGAACGAGCCCCATAACCACTTAACCTTAATGATCACTTTACCACTGTTCCATGGCAACATATATGGTTGAATGTCCTTGAGAACGAGCCCCTTAACCACTTGACCTTAATGCGCACTTTACCACTATTCCATAGCCACATATATATTTGAATGTCCTTGAGAACGAGCCCCATTACCACTTGACCTTAATGCTCAATTTACCACTGTTCCATGGCAACATATATGGCTGAATGTCCTTGAGAACCAGCCCCTTAACCACTTAACCTTAATGCTCTCTTTACCAATGTTCAATGGCAACATATATAGTTGAATGTGCTTGAGAACGAGCCCCTTAACCACTTGACCTTAATGCTAACTTTACCACTGTTCCATGGCAACATATATGGTTGAATGTCCTTGAGAACGAGCCCCTTAACCACTAAACCTTAATGCTCACTTTAAAACTGTTCCATGGCAACATATATGGTTGAATGTCCTTGAGAACGAGCTTCTTAACCACTTAACATTAACGCTCACTTTACCACTGTTCCATGGCAACATATATGGTTGAATATCCTTGAGAACGAGCCCCTTAACCACTTGACCTTAATGCTCACTTTACCACTGTTCCATGGCAACATATATGGTTGAATATCCTTGAGAACGAGCGCCTTAACCATTTAACCTTAATGCTCACTTTACCACTGTTCCATTTCAACATATATGGTCGAATGTCCTTGAGAACGAGCCCCTTAACCACTTAACATTAATACTCACTTTACCACTGTTCCATGGCAACATATATGGTTAAATGTCCTTTAGAACGAGCCCCTTAACCACTTAACCTTAATATTCACTTTACCAATGTTTCATAGCAACATATATGGTTGAATGTCCTTGAGAACATTCCATAGCAACATATATGGTTGAACGTCCTTGAGAACGAGCCCCTTAACCACTTAACCTTAATGCTAACTTTACCACTGTTCCATGGCAACATATATGGTTGAATGTCCTTGAGAACGAGCCCCTTAACCACTAAACCTTAATGCTCACTTTACCACTGTTCCATGGCAACATATATGGTTGAATGTCCTTGAGAACGAGCCCCTTAATCACTTGACCTTAATGCTCACTTTACCACTGTTCAGAGGCAACATATATGGTTAAATGTCCTTGAGAACGAACCCCTTAACCTCTTGATCTTAATGCGCATTTTACCACTGTTCCATGGCAACATATATGGTTGAATGTCCTTGAGAACGAGCCCCTTAACCACTTAACCTTAATGCTCACTCTACCACTGTTCCATGGCAACATATATGGTTGAATGTCCTTGAGAACGAGCCCTTTAACCACTTAACCTTATTGCTCACTTTACCACATTTCCATGGCAACATATACTGTTGAATATCCTTGAGAACGAACCCCTTAACCATTTAACCTTAAATCTCACTTTACCACTGTTCCATTTCAACATATATGGTCGAATGTCCTTGAGAACGAGCCCCTTAACCACTTAACATTAATACTCAATTTACCACTGTTCCATGGCAACATATATAGTTGAATGTCCTTGATAAAGATCCCCTTAACGACATAACCTTAATGAGCACTTTACAAATGTTCCATGGCAACATATATCTTTGAATGTCCTTTAGAACGAGCCCCTTAACCACTTAACCTTAATGTTCACTTTACCAATGTTCCATAGCAACATATATGGTTGAATGTCCTTGAGAACATTCCATGGCAACCTATATAGTTCAATGTCCTTGAGAACGAGCCCCTTAACCACTTAATCTTAATGTTCACTTTACCAATGTTCCATAGCAACATATATGAATGAATGTCCTTGAGAACATTCCATGGCAAAATATATGGTTGAATGTCCTTGAGAACGAGCCCCTTAACCACTTAACCTTAATGATCACTTTACCACTGTTCCATGGCAACATATATGGTTGAATGTCCTTGAGAACATTCCATGGCAACATACATGGTTAAATGTCCTTGAGAACGAGCCCCTTAACCACTCAACTTTAATGCTCACTTTACCACTGTTCCATGGCAACATATATGGTTAAATGTACTTAAGAACGAGCCGCTTATCCACTTGAACTTAATGCTCACTTTACCACTGTTCCTTGGCAACATATATGGTTGAATGTCATTGAGCACGAGCCCCTTAACCACTTAAAATTAATGATCACTTTACCACTGTTCCATGGCAACATATATGGTTACCACTGTTCAACTGCAACATATATGGTTGAATGTAGCTGAGAACGAGCCCCTTAACCACTTAACCTTAATGCTCACTTTACCACTGTTCCTTGGCAACATATATGGTTGAATATCCTTGGGAACGAGCCCCTTAACCACTTAATCTTAATGCTCACTTTACTACTGTTACATGGCAACATATATGGTTGAATGTCCTTTAGAACGAGCATCTTAACCTTTTAACCTTAATGCTCACTTTAAAACTGTTCCATGGCAACATATATGGTTGAATGTCCTTGAGAACGAGCCCCTTAAACACTTAACCTTAATGCTCACTTTACCACTGTTCCATGGCAACATATATGGTTGAATGTCCTTGAGAACATTCCGTGGCAAAATATATGGTTGAATGTCCTTGAGAACGAGCCCCTTAGACACTTAACCTTAATGCTCACTTTACCACTGTTCCATGGCAACATATATGGTTGAATGTCCTTGAGAACCAGCTTCTTAACCACTTAAAACTAATGATCACTTTACCACTGTTCCATGGCAACATATATGTTTACCACTGTTCCATGGCATCATATATGGTTGAATGTCCTTGAGAACGAGCCCCTTAACCACTTGACCTTAATGCTCATTTTACCACTGTCCCATGGCAACATATATGGTTGAATGTCCTTGTGAACGAGCCCCTTTACCACTTGAACTTAATGCTCACTTTACCACTGTTCCATGCAACATATATGGTTAAATGTCCTTGAGAATAAGCCCCTTAACCACTTAACCTTAATGCTCACTTTACCACTGTTCCATGACAACATATATGGTTGAATGTCCTTAAGAACGAGCCCCTTAACCACTTAACCTTAATGCTAACTTTACCAATGTTCAATGGCAACATATATGGTTGAATGTCCTTGAGAACGAGCCCCTTAACCACTTAACCTTATTGCTCACTTTACCACTGTTCCTAGGCAACATATATGGTTGAATGTCCTTTGAGAACGACCCCCTTTACTACTTGGCTTTAATGCTCACTTTACCACTGTTCCTTGGAAACATATATGGTTGAATGTCCTTGAGAACGAGCACCTTAACCACTTGACCTTAATGTTCACTTTACCAATGTTCCATGGCAACATATATGGTTGAATGTTCTTGGGAACATTCCATGGCAACATATATGGTTGAATGTCCTTGGGAACATTCCATGGAAACATATATGGTTGAATGCCCTTGAGAACGAGCCCCTTAACCACTTAACCCTTATGATCACTTTACCACTGTTCCATGGCAACATATATGGTTGAATGTCCTTGAGAACGAGCCCCTTAACCACTTGACCTTAATGCGCACTTTACCACTGTTCCATAGCAACATATATATTTGAATGTCCTTGAGAACTAGCCCCTTTACCACTTGACCTTAATGCTCAATTTACCAGTGTTCCATGGCAACATATATGGTTGAATGCCCTTGAGAACGAGCCCCTTAACCACTTAACCTTATTGTTAACTCTATTACCGTTCCATGGCAACATATATGGTTGAATGTCTTTAAGAACGAGATCCTTAACCACTTAACCTTAATGCTAACTTTACCAATGTTCAATGGCAACATATATGGTTAAATGTCCTTGGGAAAATTCCATGGCAATATATGGTTGAATAACCTTGAGAACGAGCCCCTTTACCACTAAACCTTAATGCTCACTTTAAAACTTTTCCATGGCAACATATATGGTTGAATGTCCTTGAGAACGAGCTTCTTAACCACTTAACAATAACGCTCACTTTACCACTGTTCCATGGCAACATATATGGTTGAATGTCCTTGAGAACGAGCCCCTTATCCACTTAACCCTTATGATCACTTTACCACTGTTCCATGGCAACATATATGGTTGAATATCCTTGAGAACGAGCGCCTTAACCATTTAACCTTAATGCTCACTTTACCACTGTTCCATTTCAACATATATGGTCGAATGTCCTTGAGAACGAGCCCCTTAACCACTTAACATTAATACTCACTTTACCACTGTTCCATGGCAACATATATGGTTAAATGTCCTTTAGAACGAGCCCCTTAACCACTTAACCTTAATATTCACTTTACCAATGTTTCATAGCAACATATATGGTTGAATGTCCTTGAGAACATTCCATAGCAACATATATGGTTGAACGTCCTTGAGAACGAGCCCCTTAACCACTTAACCTTAATGCTAACTTTACCACTGTTCCATGGCAACATATATGGTTGAATGTCCTTGAGAACGAGCCCCTTAACCACTAAACCTTAATGCTCACTTTACCACTGTTCCATGGCAACATATATGGTTGAATGTCCTTGAGAACGAGCCCCTTAATCACTTGACCTTAATGCTCACTTTACCACTGTTCAGAGGCAACATATATGGTTGAATGTCCTTGAGAACGAGCCCTTTAACCACTTAACCTTATTGCTCACTTTACCACATTTCCATGGCAACATATACTGTTTAATATCCTTGAGAACGAGCCCCTTAACCATTTAACCTTAAATCTCACTTTACCACTGTTCCATTTCAACATATATGGTCGAATGTCCTTGAGAACGAGCCCCTTAACCACTTAACATTAATACTCAATTTACCACTGTTCCATGGCAACATATATAGTTGAATGTCCTTGATAAAGATCCCCTTAACGACATAACCTTAATGAGCACTTTACAAATGTTCCATGGCAAAATATATCTTTGAATGTCCTTTAGAACGAGCCCCTTAACCACTTAACCTTAATGTTCACTTTACCAATGTTCCATAGCAACATATATGGTTGAATGTCCTTGAGAACATTCCATGGCAACCTATATAGTTCAATGTCCTTGAGAACGAGCCCCTTAACCACTTAACCTTAATGTTCACTTTACCAATGTTCCATAGCAACATATATGAATGAATGTCCTTGAGAACATTCCATGGCAACATATATGGTTGAATGTCCTTGAGAACGAGCCCCTTAACCACTTAACCTTAATGATCACTTTACCACTGTTCCATGGCAACATATATGGTTGAATGTCCTTGAGAACATTCCATGGCAACATACATGGTTAAATGTCCTTGAGAACGAGCCCCTTAACCACTCAACTTTAATGCTCACTTTACCACTGTTCCATGGCAACATATATGGTTAAATGTACTTGAGAACGAGCCGCTTATCCACTTGAACTTAATGCTCACTTTACCACTGTTCCTTGGCAACATATATGGTTGAATGTCCTTGAGCACGAGCCCCTTAACCACTTAAAATTAATGATCACTTTACCACTGTTCCATGGCAACATATATGGTTACCACTGTTCAACTGCAACATATATGGTAGAATGTAGCTGAGAACGAGCCCCTTAACCACTTAACCTTAATGCTCACTTTACCGCTGTTCGTTGGCAACATATATGGTTGAATATCCTTGGGAACGAGCCCCTTAACCACTTAATCTTAATGCTCACTTTACTACTGTTACATGGCAACATATATGGTTGAATGTCCTTGAGAACGAGATTCTTTACCACTTGGTCTTAATGCTCACTTTACCACTGTTCCATGGCAACATATATGGTTGAATGTCCTTTAGAACGAGCATCTTAACCTTTTAACCTTAATGCTCACTTTAAAACTGTTCCATGGCAACATATATGGTTGAATGTCCTTGAGAACGAGCCCCTTAAACACTTAACCTTAATGCTCACTTTACCACTGTTCCATGGCAACATATATGGTTGAATGTCCTTGGGAACATTCCGTGGCAAAATATATGGTTGAATGTCCTTGAGAACGAGCCCCTTAGACACTTAACCTTAATGCTCACTTTACCACTGTTCCATGGCAACATATATGGTTGAATGTCCTTGAGAACCAGCTTCTTAACCACTTAAAACTAATGATCACTTTACCACTGTTCCATGGCAACATATATGTTTACCACTGTTCCATGGCATCATATATGGTTGAATGTCCTTGAGAACGAGCCCCTTAACCACTTGACCTTAATGATCATTTTACCACTGTCCTATGGCAACATATATGGTTGAATGTCCTTGAGAACGAGCCCCTTTACCACTTGAACTTAATGCTCACTTTACCACTGTTCCATGCAACATATATGGTTAAATGTCCTTGAGAACAAGCACCTTAACCACTTAACCTTAATGCTCACTTTACCACTGTTCCATGACAACATATATGGTTGAATGTCCTTAAGAACGAGCCCCTTAACCACTTAACCTTAATGCTAACTTTACCAATGTTCAATGGCAACATATATGGTTGAATGTCCTTGAGAACGAGCCCCTTAACCACTTAACCTTATTGCTCACTTTACCACTGTTCCTAGGCAACATATATGGTTGAATGTCCTTTGAGAACGACCCCCTTTACAACTTGGCTTTAATGCTCACTTTACCACTGTTCCTTGGAAACATATATGGTTGAATGTCCTTGAGAACGAGCACCTTAACCACTTGAGCTTAATGTTCACTTTACCAATGTTCCATGGCAACATATATGGTTGAATGTTCTTGGGAACATTCCATGGCAACATATATGGTTGAATGTCCTTGGGAACATTCCATGGAAACATATATGGTTGAATGTCCTTGAGAACGAGCCCCTTAACCACTTAACCCTTATGATCACTTTACCACTGTTCCATGGCAACATATATGGTTGAATGTCCTTGAGAACGAGCCCCTTAACCACTTGACCTTAATGCGCACTTTACCACTGTTCCATAGCAACATATATATTTGAATGTCCTTGAGAACGAGCCCCTTTACCACTTGACCTTAATGCTCAATTTACCACTGTTCCATGGCAACATATATGGTTGAATGCCCTTGAGAACGAGCCCCTTAACCACTTAACCTTATTGTTAACTCTATTACCGTTCCATGGCAACATATATGGTTGAATGTCCTTAAGAACGAGCCCCTTAACCACTTAACCTTAATGCTAACTTTACCAATGTTCAATGGCAACATATATGGTTAAATGTCCTTGGGAAAATTCCATGGCAACATATGGTTGAATGTCCTTGAGAACGAGCCCCTTTACCACTAAACCTTAATGCTCACTTTACCACTGTTCCTTGGAAACATATATGGTTGAATGTCCTTGAGAACGAGCACCTTAACCACTTGACCTTAATGTTCACTTTACCAATGTTCCATGGCAACATATATGGTTGAATGTTCTTGGGAACATTCCATGGCAACATATATGGTTGAATGTCCTTGGGAACATTCCATGGAAACATATATGGTTGAATGTCCTTGAGAACTAACCCCTTAACCACTTAACCCTTATGATCACTTTACCACTGTTCCATGGCAACATATATGGTTGAATGTCCTTGAGAACGAGCCCCTTAACCACTTGACCTTAATGCGCACTTTACCACTGTTCCATAGCAACATATATATTTGAATGTCCTTGAGAACGAGCCCCTTTACCACTTGACCTTAATGCTCAATTTACCACTGTTCCATGGCAACATATATGGTTGAATGCCCTTGAGAACGAGCCCCTTAACCACTTAACCTTATTGTTAACTCTATTACCGTTCCATGGCAACATATATGGTTGAATGTCCTTAAGAACGAGCCCCTTAACCACTTAACCTTAATGCTAACTTTACCTATGTTCAATGGCAACATATATGGTTAAATGTCCTTGGGAAAATTCCATGGCAACATATGGTTGAATGTCCTTGAGAACGAGCCCCTTTACCACTAAACCTTAATGCTCACTTTAAAACTGTTCCATGGCAATATATATGGTTGAATGTCCTTGAGAACGAGCTTCTTAACCACTTAACAATAACGCTCACTTTACCCCTGTTCCATGGCAACATATATGGTTGAATGTCCTTGAGAACGAGCCCCTTAACTACTTAACCTTATTGCTCACTTTACCACTGTTCCTTGGCAACATATATGGTTGAATGTCCTTTAGAACGAGCACCTTAACCACTTAACTTTATTGCTCACTCTATTACCGTTCCATGGCAACATACATGTCGGAATGTCCTTGAGAACGAGCTACTTAACCACTTAACCTTAATTATCACTTTACCACTATTCCATGGCCATATATACGGTTGAATGTCCTTGGGAACATTCCATGGCAACATATATGGTTAAATGTCCTTGGGAAAATTCCATGGCAACATATATGGTTGAATGTCCTTGAGAACGAGCCCCATAACCACTTAACCTTAATGATCACTTTACCACTGTTCCATGGCAACATATATGGTTGAATGTCCTTGAGAACGAGCCCCTTAACCACTTGACCTTAATGCGCACTTTACCACTGTTCCATAGCCACATATATATTTGAATGTCCTTGAGAACGAGCCCCTTTACAAATTGACCTTAATGCTCAATTTACCACTGTTCCATGGCAACATATATGGTTGAATGTCCTTGAGAACCAGCCCCTTAACCACTTAACCTTAATGCTCCCTTTACCAATGTTCAATGGCAACATATATAGTTGAATGTGCTTGAGAACGAGCCCCTTAACCACTTGACCTTAATGCTAACCTTACCACTGTTCCATGGCAACATATATGGTTGAATGTCCTTGAGAACGAGCCCCTTAACCACTAAACCTTAATGCTCACTTTAAAACTGTTCCATGGCAACATATATGGTTGAATGTCCTTGAGAACGAGCTTCTTAACCACTTAACATTAACGCTCACTTTACCACTGTTCCATGGCAACATATATGGTTGAATATCCTTGAGAACGAGCCCCTTAACCACTTGACCTTAATGCTCACTTTACCACTGTTCCATGGCAACATATATGGTTGAATATCCTTGAGAACGAGCGCCTTAACCATTTAACCTTAATGCTCACTTTACCACTGTTCCATTTCAACATATATGGTCGAATGTCCTTGAGAACGAGCCCCTTAACCACTTAACATTAATACTCACTTTACCACTGTTCCATGGCAACATATATGGTTAAATGTCCTTTAGAACGAGCCCCTTAACCACTTAACCTTAATATTCACTTTACCAATGTTTCATAGCAACATATATGGTTGAATGTCCTTGAGAACGAGTCCCTTAACCACTTAACCTTAATGCTCATTTTATCACTTTTCTATAGAAACATATATGGTTGAATGTCCTTGAGAACATTCCATGGCAACATATATGGTTGAATGTCCTTGAGAACGAGCCCCTTAACCACTTGACCTTAATGCTCACTTTACCACTGTTCCTTGGCAACATATATGGTTGAATGTCCTTTAGAACGAGCCCCTTAACCACTTGAAACTAATGATCACTTTACCACTGTTCCATGGCAACATATATGGTTGAATGTCCTTGAGAACGAGCCCCTTAACCACTTTACCTTAATGCTCACTTTACCAATGTTCAATGGCAACATATATGGTTGAATGTCCATGAGAACGAGCCCCTTAACCACTTAACCTTAATGCTCACTTTACCACTGTTCCATGGCAACATTTATGGTTGAATGTATTTGAGAATGAGCCCCTTAACCACTTAACCTTAATGCTCACTTTACCACTGTTCCATGGCAACATATATGGTTGAATATCCTTGGGAACGAGCCCCCTAACCACTTAACCTTAATGCTCACTTTACTACTGTTCCATGGCAACATATATGGTTGATAGTCCTTGGGAACATTCCATGGCAAAATATATGGTTGATTGTCCTTGAGAACGAGCCCCTTAACCATTTAACCTTAATGCTCACTTTACTACTGTTCCATGGCAACATATATGGTTGAATGTACTTGAGATCGAGCTTCATAACCACTTAAAACTAATGATAACTTTACCACTGTTCCATGGCAACATATATGGTTGAATGTCCTTGAGAACGAGCCCCTTAACCACTTAACCTTATTGCTCACTCTATTACCGTTCCATGGCAACATATATGGTGGAATGTCCTTGATAACGAGCTACTTAACCACTTAACCTTAATTATCACTTTACCACTGTTCCATGGCAACATATATGGTTGAATGTCCTTGGGAACATTCCATGGCAACATATATGGTTAAATGTCCTTGGGAAAACTCCATGGCAACATATATGGTTGAATGTCCTTGAGAACGAGCCCCTTAACCACTAAACCTTAATGCTCACTTTAAAACTGTTCCATGGCAACATATATGGTTGAATGTCCTTGAGAACGAGCTTCTTAACAACTTAACAATAACGCTCACTTTACCACTGTTCCATGGCAACATATATGGTTGAATGTCCTTGAGAACGAGCCCCTTAACCACTTAACCCTTATGATCACTTTACCACTGTTCCATGGCAACATATATGGTTGAATGTCCTTGAGAACGAGCCCCTTAACCACTTGATCTTAATGCGCACTTTACCACTGTTCCATAGAAACATATATATTTGAATGTCCTTGAGAACGAGAACCTTTACCACTTGACCTTAATGCTCAATTTACCACTGTTCCATGGCAACATATATGGTTGAATGTCCTTGAGCACGAGCCCCTTAACCACTTAACCTTATTGCTCACTTTACCACTGTTCCTTGGCAACATATATGGTTGAATGTCCTTGAGAACGAGCCCCTTAACCACTTAACCTTATTGCTCACTCTATTACCGTTCCATGGCAACATATATGGTGGAATGTCCTTGAGAACGAGCTACTTAACCACTTAACCTTAATTATCACTTTACCACTGTTCCATGGCAACATATATGGTTGAATGTCCTTGAGAATATTCCATGGCAAAATATATGGTTAAATGTCCTTGGGAAAATTTCATAGCAAGATATATGGTTGAATGTCCTTGAGAACGAGCCCCTTAACCACTTAACCTTAATGATCACTTTACCACTGTTCCATGGCAACATATATGGTTGAATGTCCTTGAGAACGAGCCCCTTAACCACTTGACCTTAATGCGCACTTTACCACTGTTCCATAGCCACATATATATTTGAATGTCCTTGAGAACGAGCCCCTTTACCACTTGACCTTAATGCTCAATTTACCACTGTTCCATGACAACATATATGGTTGAATGTCCTTGAGAACCAGCCCCTTAACCACTTAACCTTAATGCTCACTTTACGAATGTTCAATGGCAACATATATAGTTAAATGTGCTTGAGAACGAGCCCCTTAACCAATTGACCTTAATGCTAACTTTACCACTGTTCCATGGCAACATATATGGTTGAATGTCCTTGAGAACGAGCCCCTTAACCACTAAACCTTAATGCTCACTTTAAAACTGGTCCATGGCAACATATATGGTTGAATGTCCTTGAGAACGAGCTTCTTAACCACTTAACATTAACACTCACTTTACCACTGTTCCATGGCAACATATATGGTTGAATATCTTTGAGAACGAGCCCCTTAACCACTTGACCTTAATGCTCACTTTACCACTGTTCCATGGCAACATATATGGTTGAATGTTTTTGAGAACGAGCCCCTTAATTACTTGACCTTAATGCTCACTTTACCACTGTTCCATGGCAACATATATGGTTAAATGTCCCTGAGAAGGAACCCCTTAACCTCTTGACCTTAATGCGCACTTTACCACTGTTTCATGGCAATATATAAGGTTGAATGTCCTTGAGAACGAGCCCTTTAACCACTTAACCTTATTGCTCACTTTACCACATTTCCATGGCAACATATATGGTTGAATATCCTTGAGAACGAGCGCCTTAACCATTTAACCTTAATGCTCACTTTACCACTGTTCCATTTCAACATATATTTTTTTATTTTACTGTCAACCAGCTGACCATTCAGGTTAATCAACATTACAACATTTCTGTGCATGTATGACATTATAAAACTAAGTACTATATAAAAACTATCACACAGTTTTTGTTATAAAGGTATAGTCAAACCTTTCAATATAGAAAGTCTTACCATCAAAACTCCAACGGTTGGCCAGTTTTTGTACGCGACTCCTGTGAATAAAATCTTTTATAACTCAAAAACTAATTGAGCCATATGATTCATTTTTCTAGACAATGTGCAGGATATTATTTTCTGCGTTTTTAGGTAGAATAGTTCATGTATGTTCCCAAATAAAGTAAAAACTTATACGTACACAGATAAAACATATATAAGTTACAAAAAATTTTTAAATTGTTAAAAAAATATATATTCATATACTTGCAGTAGTAAAACTACCCAATTAGTTAGAGGAGATGTTATCCTGCAACCTAAATTTTAAATCATAACAAACAAATAAATAGCACTGAAGTTATAGCATATTTTGTGAGTTGACAAAATTCGAGCGATGCAGCGTAGTAAAGCAATGCGACATTCTAAAAAAATATTTAAAAAATATATTTCTACAATTTATTTTACATTTTTATCACTTGTATTGTATTCTATAACAATATAAGTAACAAATAACACTTTTTAAAAAATTTGAAAAATTTGAAATTTTTTTGGCATTTTCGGTGCCGAATCCTTTTAACCTTATTGCTCACTCTATTACCGTTCCATGGCAACATATATGGTGGAATTTCCTTGATAACGAGCTACTTAACCACTTAACCTTAATTATCACTTTACCACTGTTCCATGGCAACATATATGGTTGAATATCCTTGGGAACATTCCATGGCAACATATATGGTTAAATGTCCTTGGAAAAAATCCATGGCAACATATATGGTTGAATGTCCTTGAGAACGAGCCCCTTAACTACTAAACCTTAATGCTCACTTTAAAACTGTTCCATGGCAACATATATGGTTGAATGTCCTTGAGAACGAGCCCCTTAACCACTTAATCCTTATGATCACTTTACCACTGTTCCATGGCAACATATATGGTTGAATGTCCTTGAGAACGAGCCCCTTAACCACTTGACCTTAATGCGCACTTTACCACTGTTCCATAGCCACATATATATTTGAATGTCCTTGAGAACGAGCCCCTTTACCACTTGACCTTAATGCTCAATTTACCACTGTTCCATGACAACATATATGGTTGAATGTCCTTGAGAACCAGCCCCTTAACCACTTAACCTTAATGCTCACTTTACGAATGTTCAATGGCAACATATATAGTTAAATGTGCTTGAGAACAAGCCCCTTAACCACTTGACCTTAATGCTAACTTTACCACTGTTCCATGGCAACATATATGGTTGAATGTCCCTGAGAACGAGCCCCTTAACCACTAAACCTTAATGCTCACTTTAAAACTGTTCCATGGCAACATATATGGTTGAAAGTCCTTGAGAACGAGCTTCTTAACCACTTAACATTAACGCTCATTTTACCACTGTTCCATGGCAACATATATGGTTGAATATCCTTGAGAACGAGCCCCTTAACCACTTGACCTTAATGCTCACTTTACCACTGTTCCATGGCAACATATATGGTTGAATGTTTTTGAGAACGAGCCCCTTAATCACTTGACCTTAATTCTCACTTTACCACTGTTCCATGGCAACATATATGGTTAAATGTCCCTGAGAAGGAACCCCTTAACCTCTTGACCTTAATGCGCACTTTACCACTGTTCCATGGCAACATATAAGGTTGAATGTCCTTGAGAACGAGCACTTTAACCACTTAACCTTATTGCTCACTTTACCACATTTCCATGGCAACATATATGGTTGAATATCCTTGAGAACGAGCGCCTTAACCATTTAACCTTAATGCTCACTTTACCACTGTTCCATTTCAACATATATGGTCGAATGTCCTTGAGAACGAGCCCCTTAACCACTTAACATTAATACTCACTTTACCACTGTTCCATGGCAACATATATGGTTGAATATCCTTGGGAACGAGCCCCCTAACCACTTAACCTTAATGCTCACTTTACTACTGTTCCATGGCAACATATATGGTTGATAGTCCTTGGGAACATTCCATGGCAAAATATATGGTTGATTGTCCTTGAGAACGAGCCCCTTAACCATTTAACCTTAATGCTCACTTTACTACTGTTCCATGGCAACATATAATGTTGAATGTACTTGAGATCGAGCTTCATAACCACTTAAAACTAATGATAACTTTACCACTGTTCCATGGCAACATATATGGTTGAATGTCCTTGAGAACGAGCCCCTTAACCACTTAACCTTATTGCTCACTCTATTACCGTTCCATGGCAACATATATGGTGGAATGTCCTTGATAACGAGCTACTTAACCACTTAACCTTAATTATCACTTTACCACTGTTCCATGGCAACATATATGGTTGAATGTCCTTGGGAACATTCCATGGCAACATATATGGTTAAATGTCCTTGGGAAAACTCCATGGCAACATATATGGTTGAATGTCCTTGAGAACGAGCCCCTTAACCACTAAACCTTAATGCTCACTTTAAAACTGTTCCATGGCAACATATATGGTTGAATGTCCTTGAGAACGAGCTTCTTAACCACTTAACAATAACGCTCACTTTACCACTGTTCCATGGCAACATATATGGTTGAATGTCCTTGAGAACGAGCCCCTTAACCACTTAACCCTTATGATCACTTTACCACTGTTCCATGGCAACATATATGGTTGAATGTCCTTGAGAACGAGCCCCTTAACCACTTGATCTTAATGCGCACTTTACCACTGTTCCATAGAAACATATATATTTGAATGTCCTTGAGAACGAGAACCTTTACCACTTGACCTTAATGCTCAATTTACCACTGTTCCATGGCAACATATATGGTTGAATGTCCTTGAGCACGAGCCCCTTAACCACTTAACCTTATTGCTCACTTTACCACTGTTCCTTGGCAACATATATGGTTGAATGTCCTTGAGAACGAGCCCCTTAACCACTTAACCTTATTGCTCACTCTATTACCGTTCCATGGCAACATATATGGTGGAATGTCCTTGAGAACGAGCTACTTAACCACTTAACCTTAATTATCACTTTACCACTGTTCCATGGCAACATATATGGTTGAATGTCCTTGAGAATATTCCATGGCAAAATATATGATTAAATGTCCTTGGGAAAATTTCATAGCAAGATATATGGTTGAATGTCCTTGAGAACGAGCCCCTTAACCACTTAACCTTAATGATCACTTTACCACTGTTCCATGGCAACATATATGGTTGAATGTCCTTGAGAACGAGCCCCTTAACCACTTGACCTTAATGCGCACTTTACCACTGTTCCATAGCCACATATATATTTGAATGTCCTTGAGAACGAGCCCCTTTACCACTTGACCTTAATGCTCAATTTACCACTGTTCCATGACAACATATATGGTTGAATGTCCTTGAGAACCAGCCCCTTAACCACTTAACCTTAATGCTCACTTTACGAATGTTCAATGGCAACATATATAGTTAAATGTGCTTGAGAACGAGTCCCTTAACCAATTGACCTTAATGCTAACTTTACCACTGTTCCATGGCAACATATATGGTTGAATGTCCTTGAGAACGAGCCCCTTAACCACTAAACCTTAATGCTCACTTTAAAACTGGTCCATGGCAACATATATGGTTGAATGTCCTTGAGAACGAGCTTCTTAACCACTTAACATTAACACTCACTTTACCACTGTTCCATGGCAACATATATGGTTGAATATCTTTGAGAACGAGCCCCTTAACCACTTGACCTTAATGCTCACTTTACCACTGTTCCATGGCAACATATATGGTTGAATGTTTTTGAGAACGAGCCCCTTAATTACTTGACCTTAATGCTCACTTTACCACTGTTCCATGGCAACATATATGGTTAAATGTCCCTGAGAAGGAACCCCTTAACCTCTTGACCTTAATGCGCACTTTACCACTGTTTCATGGCAATATATAAGGTTGAATGTCCTTGAGAACGAGCCCTTTAACCACTTAACCTTATTGCTCACTTTACCACATTTCCATGGCAACATATATGGTTGAATATCCTTGAGAACGAGCGCCTTAACCATTTAACCTTAATGCTCACTTTACCACTGTTCCATTTCAACATATATTTTTTTATTTTACTGTCAACCAGCTGACCATTCAGGTTAATCAACATTACAACATTTCTGTGCATGTATGACATTATAAAACTAAGTACTATATAAAAACTATCACACAGTTTTTGTTATAAAGGTATAGTCAAACCTTTCAATATAAAAAGTCTTACCATCAAAACTCCAACGGTTGGCCAGTTTTTGTACGCGACTCCTGTGAATAAAATCTTTTATAACTCAAAAACTAATTGAGCCATATGATTCATTTTTCTAGACAATGTGCAGGATATTATTTTCTGCGTTTTTAGGTAGAATAGTTCATGTATGTTCCCAAATAAAGTAAAAACTTATACGTACACAGATAAAACATATATAAGTTACAAAAAATTTTTAAATTGTTAAAAAAATATATATTCATATACTTGCAGTAGTAAAACTACCCAATTAGTTAGAGGAGATGTTATCCTGCAACCTAAATTTTAAATCATAACAAACAAATAAATAGCACTGAAGTTATAGCATATTTTGTGAGTTGACAAAATTCGAGCGATGCAGCGTAGTAAAGCAATGCGACATTCTAAAAAAATATTTAAAAAATATATTTCTACAATTTATTTTACATTTTTATCACTTGTATTGTATTCTATAACAATATAAGTAACAAATAACACTTTTTAAAAAATTTGAAAAATTTGAAATTTTTTTGGCATTTTCGGTGCCGAATCCTTTTAACCTTATTGCTCACTCTATTACCGTTCCATGGCAACATATATGGTGGAATGTCCTTGATAACGAGCTACTTAACCACTTAACCTTAATTATCACTTTACCACTGTTCCATGGCAACATATATGGTTGAATATCCTTGGGAACATTCCATGGCAACATATATGGTTAAATGTCCTTGGAAAAAATCCATGGCAACATATATGGTTGAATGTCCTTGAGAACGAGCCCCTTAACCACTAAACCTTAATGCTCACTTTAAAACTGTTCCATGGCAACATATATGGTTGAATGTCCTTGAGAACGAGCCCCTTAACCACTTAATCCTTATGATCACTTTACCACTGTTCCATGGCAACATATATGGTTGAATGTCCTTGAGAACGAGCCCCTTAACCACTTGACCTTAATGCGCACTTTACCACTGTTCCATAGCCACATATATATTTGAATGTCCTTGAGAACGAGCCCCTTTACCACTTGACCTTAATGCTCAATTTACCACTGTTCCATGACAACATATATGGTTGAATGTCCTTGAGAA
Organism: Neoaliturus tenellus; assembly: GCA_030545055.2. NCBI lineage: Eukaryota > Metazoa > Arthropoda > Insecta > Hemiptera > Cicadellidae > Neoaliturus > Neoaliturus tenellus. Next base: position 192,924 of record JAQYXR010000019.1, on the reverse strand, counting down.
CCAGCCCCTTAACCACTTAACCTTAATGCTCACTTTACGAATGTTCAATGGCAACATATATAGTTAAATGTGCTTGAGAACAAGCCCCTTAACCACTTGACCTTAATGCTAACTTTACCACTGTTCCATGGCAACATATATGGTTGAATGTCCCTGAGAACGAGCCCCTTAACCACTAAACCTTAATGCTCACTTTAAAACTGTTCCATGGCAACATATATGGTTGAATGTCCTTGAGAACGAGCTTCTTAACCACTTAACATTAACGCTCATTTTACCACTGTTCCATGGCAACATATATGGTTGAATATCCTTGAGAACGAGCCCCTTAACCACTTGACCTTAATGCTCACTTTACCACTGTTCCATGGCAACATATATGGTTGAATGTTTTTGAGAACGAGCCCCTTAATCACTTGACCTTAATTCTCACTTTACCACTGTTCCATGGCAACATATATGGTTAAATGTCCCTGAGAAGGAACCCCTTAACCTCTTGACCTTAATGCGCACTTTACCACTGTTCCATGGCAACATATAAGGTTGAATGTCCTTGAGAACGAGCACTTTAACCACTTAACCTTATTGCTCACTTTACCACATTTCCATGGCAACATATATGGTTGAATATCCTTGAGAACGAGTGCCTTAACCATTTAACCTTAATGCTCACTTTACCACTGTTCCATTTCAACATATATGGTCGAATGTCCTTGAGAACGAGCCCCTTAACCACTTAACATTAATACTCACTTTACCACTGTTCCATGGCAACATATATGGTTGAATGTCCTTAATAACGAGCCCCTTAACCAAATAACCTTAAGGAACACTTTACCAATGTTCCATGGCAACATATGTGGTTGAATGTCCTTTAGAATGAGCCCCTTAACCACTTAACCTTAATGTTCACTTTACCAATGTTCCATAGCAAGATATATGGTTGAATGTCCTTGAGAACATTCCATGGCAACATATATGGTTGAATGTCCTTGAGAACGAGCCCCTTAACCACTTAACCTTAATGATCACTTTACCACTGTTCCATAGCAACATATATGGTTGAATGTACTTGAGAACGAGCCCCTTAACCACTTAACATTAATGCTCATTTTATCACTGTTCTATGGCAACATATATGGTTGAATGTCCTTGAGAACATTCCATGGCAAAATATATGGTTGAATGTCCTTGAGAACGAGCCCCTTAACCACTCAACTTTAATGCTCACTTTAACCACTGTTCCATGGCAACATATTATATGGTTAAATGTCCTTGAGAACGAGCCGCTTAACCACTAGACCTTAATGCTTACTTTACCACTGTTCCTTGGCAACATATATGGTTGAATGTCCTTGAGAACGAGCCCCTTAACCACTTAAAACTAATGATCACTTTACCACTGTTCCATGGCAACATATATGGTTGAATGTCCTTGAGAACGAGCCCCTTAACCACTTAACCTTAATGCTCACTTTACCACTGTTTCATGGCAACATATATTTTTTAATGTACTTGAGAACGAGCTTAATAACTACTCAAAACTAATGATCACTTTACCACTGTTCCATGGCAACATATATGGTTACCACTGTTCCATGGCATCATATATGTCCTTGAGAACGAGCCCCTTAACCACTTGACCTTAATGCTCATTTTACCACTGTCCCATGGCACCATATATGGTTGAATGTCCTTGAGAACGAGCCCCTTTACCACTTGACATTAATGCTCATTTTACCACTGTTCCATGGCAACATATATGGTTGAATGTCCTTGGGAACATTCCATGGAAACATATATGGTTGAATGTCCTTGAGAACGAGCCCCTTAACCACTTAACCCTTATGATCACTTTACCACTGTTCCATGGCAACATATATGGTTGAATGTCCTTGAGAACGAGCCCCTTAACCACTTGACCTTAATGCGCACTTTACCACTGTTCCATAGCAACATATATATTTGAATGTCCTTGAGAACGAGCCCCTTTACCACTTGACCTTAATGCTCAATTTACCACTGTTCCATGGCAACATATATGGTTGAATGCCCTTGAGAACGAGCCCCTTAACCACTTAACCTTATTGTTAACTCTATTACCGTTCCATGGCAACATATATGGTTGAATGTCCTTAAGAACGAGCCCCTTAACCACTTAACCTTAATGCTAACTTTACCAATGTTCAATGGCAACATATATGGTTAAATGTCCTTGGGAAAATTCCATGGCAACATATGGTTGAATGTACTTGAGAACGAGCCCCTTTACCACTAAACCTTAATGCTCACTTTACCACTGTTCCTTGGAAACATATATGGTTGAATGTCCTTGAGAACGAGCACCTTAACCACTTGACCTTAATGTTCACTTTACCAATGTTCCATGGCAACATATATGGTTGAATGTTCTTGGGAACATTCCATGGCAACATATATGGTTGAATGTCCTTGGGAACATTCCATGGAAACATATATGGTTGAATGTCCTTGAGAACTAACCCCTTAACCACTTAACCCTTATGATCACTTTACCACTGTTCCATGGCAACATATATGGTTGAATGTCCTTGAGAACGAGCCCCTTAACCACTTGACCTTAATGCGCACTTTACCACTGTTCCATAGCAACATATATATTTGAATGTCCTTGAGAACGAGCCCCTTTACCACTTGACCTTAATGCTCAATTTACCACTGTTCCATGGCAACATATATGGTTGAATGCCCTTGAGAACGAGCCCCTTAACCACTTAACCTTATTGTTAACTCTATTACCGTTCCATGGCAACATATATGGTTGAATGTCCTTAAGAACGAGCCCCTTAACCACTTAACCTTAATGCTAACTTTACCTATGTTCAATGGCAACATATATGGTTAAATGTCCTTGGGAAAATTCCATGGCAACATATGGTTGAATGTCCTTGAGAACGAGCCCCTTTACCACTAAACCTTAATGCTCACTTTAAAACTGTTCCATGGCAATATATATGGTTGAATGTCCTTGAGAACGAGCTTCTTAACCACTTAACAATAACGCTCACTTTACCCCTGTTCCATGGCAACATATATGGTTGAATGTCCTTGAGAACGAGCCCCTTAACTACTTAACCTTATTGCTCACTTTACCACTGTTCCTTGGCAACATATATGGTTGAATGTCCTTTAGAACGAGCACCTTAACCACTTAACTTTATTGCTCACTCTATTACCGTTCCATGGCAACATACATGTCGGAATGTCCTTGAGAACGAGCTACTTAACCACTTAACCTTAATTATCACTTTACCACTATTCCATGGCCATATATACGGTTGAATGTCCTTGGGAACATTCCATGGCAACATATATGGTTAAATGTCCTTGGGAAAATTCCATGGCAACATATATGGTTGAATGTCCTTGAGAACGAGCCCCATAACCACTTAACCTTAATGATCACTTTACCACTGTTCCATGGCAACATATATGGTTGAATGTCCTTGAGAACGAGCCCCTTAACCACTTGACCTTAATGCGCACTTTACCACTGTTCCATAGCCACATATATATTTGAATGTCCTTGAGAACGAGCCCCTTTACAACTTGACCTTAATGCTCAATTTACCACTGTTCCATGGCAACATATATGGTTGAATGTCCTTGAGAACCAGCCCCTTAACCACTTAACCTTAATGCTCCCTTTACCAATGTTCAATGGCAACATATATAGTTGAATGTGCTTGAGAACGAGCCCCTTAACCACTTGACCTTAATGCTAACCTTACCACTGTTCCATGGCAACATATATGGTTGAATGTCCTTGAGAACGAGCCCCTTAACCACTAAACCTTAATGCTCACTTTAAAACTGTTCCATGGCAACATATATGGTTGAATGTCCTTGAGAACGAGCTTCTTAACCACTTAACATTAACGCTCACTTTACCACTGTTCCATGGCAACATATATGGTTGAATATCCTTGAGAACGAGCGCCTTAACCATTTAACCTTAATGCTCACTTTACCACTGTTCCATTTCAACATATATGGTCGAATGTCCTTGAGAACGAGCCCCTTAACCACTTAACATTAATACTCACTTTACCACTGTTCCATGGCAACATATATGGTTAAATGTCCTTTAGAACGAGCCCCTTAACCACTTAACCTTAATATTCACTTTACCAATGTTTCATAGCAACATATATGGTTGAATGTCCTTGAGAACGAGTCCCTTAACCACTTAACCTTAATGCTCATTTTATCACTTTTCTATAGAAACATATATGGTTGAATGTCCTTGAGAACATTCCATGGCAACATATATGGTTGAATGTCCTTGAGAACGAGCCCCTTAACCACTTGACCTTAATGCTCACTTTACCACTGTTCCTTGGCAACATATATGGTTGAATGTCCTTTAGAACGAGCCCCTTAACCACTTGAAACTAATGATCACTTTACCACTGTTCCATGGCAACATATATGGTTGAATGTCCTTGAGAACGAGCCCCTTAACCACTTTACCTTAATGCTCACTTTACCAATGTTCAATGGCAACATATATGGTTGAATGTCCATGAGAACGAGCCCCTTAACCACTTAACCTTAATGCTCACTTTACCACTGTTCCATGGCAACATTTATGGTTGAATGTATTTGAGAATGAGCCCCTTAACCACTTAACCTTAATGCTCACTTTACCACTGTTCCATGGCAACATATATGGTTGAATATCCTTGGGAACGAGCCCCCTAACCACTTAACCTTAATGCTCACTTTACTACTGTTCCATGGCAACATATATGGTTGATAGTCCTTGGGAACATTCCATGGCAAAATATATGGTTGATTGTCCTTGAGAACGAGCCCCTTAACCATTTAACCTTAATGCTCACTTTACTACTGTTCCATGGCAACATATATGGTTGAATGTACTTGAGATCGAGCTTCATAACCACTTAAAACTAATGATAACTTTACCACTGTTCCATGGCAACATATATGGTTGAATGTCCTTGAGAACGAGCCCCTTAACCACTTAACCTTATTGCTCACTCTATTACCGTTCCATGGCAACATATATGGTGGAATGTCCTTGATAACGAGCTACTTAACCACTTAACCTTAATTATCACTTTACCACTGTTCCATGGCAACATATATGGTTGAATGTCCTTGGGAACATTCCATGGCAACATATATGGTTAAATGTCCTTGGGAAAACTCCATGGCAACATATATGGTTGAATGTCCTTGAGAACGAGCCCCTTAACCACTAAACCTTAATGCTCACTTTAAAACTGTTCCATGGCAACATATATGGTTGAATGTCCTTGAGAACGAGCTTCTTAACAACTTAACAATAACGCTCACTTTACCACTGTTCCATGGCAACATATATGGTTGAATGTCCTTGAGAACGAGCCCCTTAACCACTTAACCCTTATGATCACTTTACCACTGTTCCATGGCAACATATATGGTTGAATGTCCTTGAGAACGAGCCCCTTAACCACTTGATCTTAATGCGCACTTTACCACTGTTCCATAGAAACATATATATTTGAATGTCCTTGAGAACGAGAACCTTTACCACTTGACCTTAATGCTCAATTTACCACTGTTCCATGGCAACATATATGGTTGAATGTCCTTGAGCACGAGCCCCTTAACCACTTAACCTTATTGCTCACTTTACCACTGTTCCTTGGCAACATATATGGTTGAATGTCCTTGAGAACGAGCCCCTTAACCACTTAACCTTATTGCTCACTCTATTACCGTTCCATGGCAACATATATGGTGGAATGTCCTTGAGAACGAGCTACTTAACCACTTAACCTTAATTATCACTTTACCACTGTTCCATGGCAACATATATGGTTGAATGTCCTTGAGAATATTCCATGGCAAAATATATGGTTAAATGTCCTTGGGAAAATTTCATAGCAAGATATATGGTTGAATGTCCTTGAGAACGAGCCCCTTAACCACTTAACCTTAATGATCACTTTACCACTGTTCCATGGCAACATATATGGTTGAATGTCCTTGAGAACGAGCCCCTTAACCACTTGACCTTAATGCGCACTTTACCACTGTTCCATAGCCACATATATATTTGAATGTCCTTGAGAACGAGCCCCTTTACCACTTGACCTTAATGCTCAATTTACCACTGTTCCATGACAACATATATGGTTGAATGTCCTTGAGAACCAGCCCCTTAACCACTTAACCTTAATGCTCACTTTACGAATGTTCAATGGCAACATATATAGTTAAATGTGCTTGAGAACGAGCCCCTTAACCAATTGACCTTAATGCTAACTTTACCACTGTTCCATGGCAACATATATGGTTGAATGTCCTTGAGAACGAGCCCCTTAACCACTAAACCTTAATGCTCACTTTAAAACTGGTCCATGGCAACATATATGGTTGAATGTCCTTGAGAACGAGCTTCTTAACCACTTAACATTAACACTCACTTTACCACTGTTCCATGGCAACATATATGGTTGAATATCTTTGAGAACGAGCCCCTTAACCACTTGACCTTAATGCTCACTTTACCACTGTTCCATGGCAACATATATGGTTGAATGTTTTTGAGAACGAGCCCCTTAATTACTTGACCTTAATGCTCACTTTACCACTGTTCCATGGCAACATATATGGTTAAATGTCCCTGAGAAGGAACCCCTTAACCTCTTGACCTTAATGCGCACTTTACCACTGTTTCATGGCAATATATAAGGTTGAATGTCCTTGAGAACGAGCCCTTTAACCACTTAACCTTATTGCTCACTTTACCACATTTCCATGGCAACATATATGGTTGAATATCCTTGAGAACGAGCGCCTTAACCATTTAACCTTAATGCTCACTTTACCACTGTTCCATTTCAACATATATTTTTTTATTTTACTGTCAACCAGCTGACCATTCAGGTTAATCAACATTACAACATTTCTGTGCATGTATGACATTATAAAACTAAGTACTATATAAAAACTATCACACAGTTTTTGTTATAAAGGTATAGTCAAACCTTTCAATATAGAAAGTCTTACCATCAAAACTCCAACGGTTGGCCAGTTTTTGTACGCGACTCCTGTGAATAAAATCTTTTATAACTCAAAAACTAATTGAGCCATATGATTCATTTTTCTAGACAATGTGCAGGATATTATTTTCTGCGTTTTTAGGTAGAATAGTTCATGTATGTTCCCAAATAAAGTAAAAACTTATACGTACACAGATAAAACATATATAAGTTACAAAAAATTTTTAAATTGTTAAAAAAATATATATTCATATACTTGCAGTAGTAAAACTACCCAATTAGTTAGAGGAGATGTTATCCTGCAACCTAAATTTTAAATCATAACAAACAAATAAATAGCACTGAAGTTATAGCATATTTTGTGAGTTGACAAAATTCGAGCGATGCAGCGTAGTAAAGCAATGCGACATTCTAAAAAAATATTTAAAAAATATATTTCTACAATTTATTTTACATTTTTATCACTTGTATTGTATTCTATAACAATATAAGTAACAAATAACACTTTTTAAAAAATTTGAAAAATTTGAAATTTTTTTGGCATTTTCGGTGCCGAATCCTTTTAACCTTATTGCTCACTCTATTACCGTTCCATGGCAACATATATGGTGGAATTTCCTTGATAACGAGCTACTTAACCACTTAACCTTAATTATCACTTTACCACTGTTCCATGGCAACATATATGGTTGAATATCCTTGGGAACATTCCATGGCAACATATATGGTTAAATGTCCTTGGAAAAAATCCATGGCAACATATATGGTTGAATGTCCTTGAGAACGAGCCCCTTAACTACTAAACCTTAATGCTCACTTTAAAACTGTTCCATGGCAACATATATGGTTGAATGTCCTTGAGAACGAGCCCCTTAACCACTTAATCCTTATGATCACTTTACCACTGTTCCATGGCAACATATATGGTTGAATGTCCTTGAGAACGAGCCCCTTAACCACTTGACCTTAATGCGCACTTTACCACTGTTCCATAGCCACATATATATTTGAATGTCCTTGAGAACGAGCCCCTTTACCACTTGACCTTAATGCTCAATTTACCACTGTTCCATGACAACATATATGGTTGAATGTCCTTGAGAACCAGCCCCTTAACCACTTAACCTTAATGCTCACTTTACGAATGTTCAATGGCAACATATATAGTTAAATGTGCTTGAGAACAAGCCCCTTAACCACTTGACCTTAATGCTAACTTTACCACTGTTCCATGGCAACATATATGGTTGAATGTCCCTGAGAACGAGCCCCTTAACCACTAAACCTTAATGCTCACTTTAAAACTGTTCCATGGCAACATATATGGTTGAAAGTCCTTGAGAACGAGCTTCTTAACCACTTAACATTAACGCTCATTTTACCACTGTTCCATGGCAACATATATGGTTGAATATCCTTGAGAACGAGCCCCTTAACCACTTGACCTTAATGCTCACTTTACCACTGTTCCATGGCAACATATATGGTTGAATGTTTTTGAGAACGAGCCCCTTAATCACTTGACCTTAATTCTCACTTTACCACTGTTCCATGGCAACATATATGGTTAAATGTCCCTGAGAAGGAACCCCTTAACCTCTTGACCTTAATGCGCACTTTACCACTGTTCCATGGCAACATATAAGGTTGAATGTCCTTGAGAACGAGCACTTTAACCACTTAACCTTATTGCTCACTTTACCACATTTCCATGGCAACATATATGGTTGAATATCCTTGAGAACGAGCGCCTTAACCATTTAACCTTAATGCTCACTTTACCACTGTTCCATTTCAACATATATGGTCGAATGTCCTTGAGAACGAGCCCCTTAACCACTTAACATTAATACTCACTTTACCACTGTTCCATGGCAACATATATGGTTGAATATCCTTGGGAACGAGCCCCCTAACCACTTAACCTTAATGCTCACTTTACTACTGTTCCATGGCAACATATATGGTTGATAGTCCTTGGGAACATTCCATGGCAAAATATATGGTTGATTGTCCTTGAGAACGAGCCCCTTAACCATTTAACCTTAATGCTCACTTTACTACTGTTCCATGGCAACATATAATGTTGAATGTACTTGAGATCGAGCTTCATAACCACTTAAAACTAATGATAACTTTACCACTGTTCCATGGCAACATATATGGTTGAATGTCCTTGAGAACGAGCCCCTTAACCACTTAACCTTATTGCTCACTCTATTACCGTTCCATGGCAACATATATGGTGGAATGTCCTTGATAACGAGCTACTTAACCACTTAACCTTAATTATCACTTTACCACTGTTCCATGGCAACATATATGGTTGAATGTCCTTGGGAACATTCCATGGCAACATATATGGTTAAATGTCCTTGGGAAAACTCCATGGCAACATATATGGTTGAATGTCCTTGAGAACGAGCCCCTTAACCACTAAACCTTAATGCTCACTTTAAAACTGTTCCATGGCAACATATATGGTTGAATGTCCTTGAGAACGAGCTTCTTAACCACTTAACAATAACGCTCACTTTACCACTGTTCCATGGCAACATATATGGTTGAATGTCCTTGAGAACGAGCCCCTTAACCACTTAACCCTTATGATCACTTTACCACTGTTCCATGGCAACATATATGGTTGAATGTCCTTGAGAACGAGCCCCTTAACCACTTGATCTTAATGCGCACTTTACCACTGTTCCATAGAAACATATATATTTGAATGTCCTTGAGAACGAGAACCTTTACCACTTGACCTTAATGCTCAATTTACCACTGTTCCATGGCAACATATATGGTTGAATGTCCTTGAGCACGAGCCCCTTAACCACTTAACCTTATTGCTCACTTTACCACTGTTCCTTGGCAACATATATGGTTGAATGTCCTTGAGAACGAGCCCCTTAACCACTTAACCTTATTGCTCACTCTATTACCGTTCCATGGCAACATATATGGTGGAATGTCCTTGAGAACGAGCTACTTAACCACTTAACCTTAATTATCACTTTACCACTGTTCCATGGCAACATATATGGTTGAATGTCCTTGAGAATATTCCATGGCAAAATATATGATTAAATGTCCTTGGGAAAATTTCATAGCAAGATATATGGTTGAATGTCCTTGAGAACGAGCCCCTTAACCACTTAACCTTAATGATCACTTTACCACTGTTCCATGGCAACATATATGGTTGAATGTCCTTGAGAACGAGCCCCTTAACCACTTGACCTTAATGCGCACTTTACCACTGTTCCATAGCCACATATATATTTGAATGTCCTTGAGAACGAGCCCCTTTACCACTTGACCTTAATGCTCAATTTACCACTGTTCCATGACAACATATATGGTTGAATGTCCTTGAGAACCAGCCCCTTAACCACTTAACCTTAATGCTCACTTTACGAATGTTCAATGGCAACATATATAGTTAAATGTGCTTGAGAACGAGTCCCTTAACCAATTGACCTTAATGCTAACTTTACCACTGTTCCATGGCAACATATATGGTTGAATGTCCTTGAGAACGAGCCCCTTAACCACTAAACCTTAATGCTCACTTTAAAACTGGTCCATGGCAACATATATGGTTGAATGTCCTTGAGAACGAGCTTCTTAACCACTTAACATTAACACTCACTTTACCACTGTTCCATGGCAACATATATGGTTGAATATCTTTGAGAACGAGCCCCTTAACCACTTGACCTTAATGCTCACTTTACCACTGTTCCATGGCAACATATATGGTTGAATGTTTTTGAGAACGAGCCCCTTAATTACTTGACCTTAATGCTCACTTTACCACTGTTCCATGGCAACATATATGGTTAAATGTCCCTGAGAAGGAACCCCTTAACCTCTTGACCTTAATGCGCACTTTACCACTGTTTCATGGCAATATATAAGGTTGAATGTCCTTGAGAACGAGCCCTTTAACCACTTAACCTTATTGCTCACTTTACCACATTTCCATGGCAACATATATGGTTGAATATCCTTGAGAACGAGCGCCTTAACCATTTAACCTTAATGCTCACTTTACCACTGTTCCATTTCAACATATATTTTTTTATTTTACTGTCAACCAGCTGACCATTCAGGTTAATCAACATTACAACATTTCTGTGCATGTATGACATTATAAAACTAAGTACTATATAAAAACTATCACACAGTTTTTGTTATAAAGGTATAGTCAAACCTTTCAATATAAAAAGTCTTACCATCAAAACTCCAACGGTTGGCCAGTTTTTGTACGCGACTCCTGTGAATAAAATCTTTTATAACTCAAAAACTAATTGAGCCATATGATTCATTTTTCTAGACAATGTGCAGGATATTATTTTCTGCGTTTTTAGGTAGAATAGTTCATGTATGTTCCCAAATAAAGTAAAAACTTATACGTACACAGATAAAACATATATAAGTTACAAAAAATTTTTAAATTGTTAAAAAAATATATATTCATATACTTGCAGTAGTAAAACTACCCAATTAGTTAGAGGAGATGTTATCCTGCAACCTAAATTTTAAATCATAACAAACAAATAAATAGCACTGAAGTTATAGCATATTTTGTGAGTTGACAAAATTCGAGCGATGCAGCGTAGTAAAGCAATGCGACATTCTAAAAAAATATTTAAAAAATATATTTCTACAATTTATTTTACATTTTTATCACTTGTATTGTATTCTATAACAATATAAGTAACAAATAACACTTTTTAAAAAATTTGAAAAATTTGAAATTTTTTTGGCATTTTCGGTGCCGAATCCTTTTAACCTTATTGCTCACTCTATTACCGTTCCATGGCAACATATATGGTGGAATGTCCTTGATAACGAGCTACTTAACCACTTAACCTTAATTATCACTTTACCACTGTTCCATGGCAACATATATGGTTGAATATCCTTGGGAACATTCCATGGCAACATATATGGTTAAATGTCCTTGGAAAAAATCCATGGCAACATATATGGTTGAATGTCCTTGAGAACGAGCCCCTTAACCACTAAACCTTAATGCTCACTTTAAAACTGTTCCATGGCAACATATATGGTTGAATGTCCTTGAGAACGAGCCCCTTAACCACTTAATCCTTATGATCACTTTACCACTGTTCCATGGCAACATATATGGTTGAATGTCCTTGAGAACGAGCCCCTTAACCACTTGACCTTAATGCGCACTTTACCACTGTTCCATAGCCACATATATATTTGAATGTCCTTGAGAACGAGCCCCTTTACCACTTGACCTTAATGCTCAATTTACCACTGTTCCATGACAACATATATGGTTGAATGTCCTTGAGAACCAGCCCCTTAACCACTTAACCTTAATGCTCACTTTACGAATGTTCAATGGCAACATATATAGTTAAATGTGCTTGAGAACAAGCCCCTTAACCACTTGACCTTAATGCTAACTTTACCACTGTTCCATGGCAACATATATGGTTGAATGTCCCTGAGAACGAGCCCCTTAACCACTAAACCTTAATGCTCACTTTAAAACTGTTCCATGGCAACATATATGGTTGAATGTCCTTGAGAACGAGCTTCTTAACCACTTAACATTAACGCTCATTTTACCACTGTTCCATGGCAACATATATGGTTGAATATCCTTGAGAACGAGCCCCTTAACCACTTGACCTTAATGCTCACTTTACCACTGTTCCATGGCAACATATATGGTTGAATGTTTTTGAGAACGAGCCCCTTAATCACTTGACCTTAATTCTCACTTTACCACTGTTCCATGGCAACATATATGGTTAAATGTCCCTGAGAAGGAACCCCTTAACCTCTTGACCTTAATGCGCACTTTACCACTGTTCCATGGCAACATATAAGGTTGAATGTCCTTGAGAACGAGCACTTTAACCACTTAACCTTATTGCTCACTTTACCACATTTCCATGGCAACATATATGGTTGAATATCCTTGAGAACGAGTGCCTTAACCATTTAACCTTAATGCTCACTTTACCACTGTTCCATTTCAACATATATGGTCGAATGTCCTTGAGAACGAGCCCCTTAACCACTTAACATTAATACTCACTTTACCACTGTTCCATGGCAACATATATGGTTGAATGTCCTTAATAACGAGCCCCTTAACCAAATAACCTTAAGGAACACTTTACCAATGTTCCATGGCAACATATGTGGTTGAATGTCCTTTAGAATGAGCCCCTTAACCACTTAACCTTAATGTTCACTTTACCAATGTTCCATAGCAAGATATATGGTTGAATGTCCTTGAGAACATTCCATGGCAACATATATGGTTGAATGTCCTTGAGAACGAGCCCCTTAACCACTTAACCTTAATGATCACTTTACCACTGTTCCATAGCAACATATATGGTTGAATGTACTTGAGAACGAGCCCCTTAACCACTTAACATTAATGCTCATTTTATCACTGTTCTATGGCAACATATATGGTTGAATGTCCTTGAGAACATTCCATGGCAAAATATATGGTTGAATGTCCTTGAGAACGAGCCCCTTAACCACTCAACTTTAATGCTCACTTTAACCACTGTTCCATGGCAACATATTATATGGTTAAATGTCCTTGAGAACGAGCCGCTTAACCACTAGACCTTAATGCTTACTTTACCACTGTTCCTTGGCAACATATATGGTTGAATGTCCTTGAGAACGAGCCCCTTAACCACTTAAAACTAATGATCACTTTACCACTGTTCCATGGCAACATATATGGTTGAATGTCCTTGAGAACGAGCCCCTTAACCACTTAACCTTAATGCTCACTTTACCACTGTTTCATGGCAACATATATTTTTTAATGTACTTGAGAACGAGCTTAATAACTACTCAAAACTAATGATCACTTTACCACTGTTCCATGGCAACATATATGGTTACCACTGTTCCATGGCATCATATATGTCCTTGAGAACGAGCCCCTTAACCACTTGACCTTAATGCTCATTTTACCACTGTCCCATGGCACCATATATGGTTGAATGTCCTTGAGAACGAGCTCCTTTACCACTTGACATTAATGCTCATTTTACCACTGTTCCATGGCAACATATATGGTTGAATGTCCTTGAGAACAAGAACCTTAACCACTTAACCTTAATGCTCACTTAACCAATGTTGAATGTCAACATATATTGTTGAATGTCCTTGAGAACGAGCCCCTTAACCACTTAACCTTAATGCTCACTTTACCACTGTTCCATGGCAACATATATGGTTGAATGTACTTAAGAACGAGCTTCTTAACCACTTAAAACTAATGTTCACTTTACCACTGTTCCATGGCAACATATATGGTTACCACTGTTCCATGGCATCATATATGGTTGTATGTCCTTGAGAACGAGCCCCTTAACCACTTGACCTTAATGATCACTTTACTACTGTTCCATAGCAACATATATGGTTGAATGTCCTTGAGAACGAGCCCCTTAACCAATTAACCTTAATGCTCATTTTATCAATGTTTTATGGCAACATATATGGCTGAATGTCCTTGAGAACATTCCATGGCAAAATATATGGTTGATTGTCCTTGAGAACGAGCCCCTTAACCACTTAACCTTAATGCTCACTTTGACACTGTTCCATGGCAACATATATGGTTGAATGTACTTGAGAACGAGCTTCATAACCACTCAAAACTAATGATCACTTTACCACTGTTCCATGGCAACATATATGGTTACCACTGTTCCATGGCATCATATATGGTTGTCTGTCCTTGAGAACGAGCCCCTTAACCACTTGACCTTAATGCTCATTTTACCACTGTCCCATGGCACCATATATGGTTGAATGTCCTTGAAAACGAGCCCCTTAACCACTTGACCTTAATGCTCATTTTACCACTGTCCCATGGCACCATATATGGTTGAATGTCCTTGAAAACGAGCCCCTTTACCACTTGACCTTAGTGATCACTTTACCACTGTTCAATGGCAACATATATGGTTACCACTGTTCCATGGCATCGTATATGGTTGTATGTCCTTGAGAACGAGCCCCTTAACCACTTGACCTTAATGATCACTTTAACACTGTTCCATAGCAACATATATGGTTGAATGTCCTTGAGAACGAGCCTCCTAACCACTTAACCTTAATGCTCATTTTTTCACTGTTCTATGGCAACATATATGGTTGAATGTCCTTGAGAACATTCCATGGCAAAATATATGGTTGAATGTCCTTGAGAACGAGCCCCTTAACCACTCAACTTTAATGCTCACTTTACCACTGTTCCATGGCAACATATATGGTTAAATGTCCTTGAGAACGAGCCGCTTAACCACTTGACCTTAATGCTCACTTTACCACTGTTCCTTGGCAACATATATGGTTGAATGTCCTTGAGAACGAGCCCCTTAACCACTTAAAACTAATGATCACTTTACCACTGTTCCATGGCAACATATATGGTTGAATGTCCTTGAGAACGAGCCCCTTAACCACTTTACCTTAATGCTCACTTTACCAATGTTCAATGGCAACATATAGGGTTGAATGTCCTTGAGAACAAGCCCCTTAACCACTTAACCTTAATGCTCACTTTACCACTGTTCCATGGCAACATATATGGTTGAATGTATTTGAGAATGAGAACCTTGACCACTTAACCTTAATGCTCACTTTACCAGTGTTCCATGGCAACATATATGGTTGAATATCCTTGGGAACGAGCCCCCTAACCACTTAACCTTAATGCCCACTTTACTACTGTTCCATGGCAACATATATGGTTGAATGTCCTTCTGAACATTCCATGGCAAAATATATGGTTGATTGTCCTTGAGAACGAGCCCCTTAACCACTTAACCTTAATGCTCACTTTACCACTGTTCCAGGCAACATATATGGTTGAATGTACTTGAGAACGAGCTTCATAACCACTCAAACTTAATGATCACTTTACCACTGTTCCATGGCAACATATATGGTTACCACTTTTCCATTGAATCATATATGGTTGTATGTCCTTGAGAACGAGCCCCTTAACCACTTGACCTTAATGCTCATTTTACCACTGTCCCATGGCACCATATATGGTTGAATGTCCTTGAGAACGAGCTCCTTTACCACTTGACCTTAATGCTCAATTTACCACTGTTCCATGGCAACATATATGGTTGAATGTCCTTGAGAACAAGAACCTTAACCACTTAACCTCAATGCTCACTTTACCACTGTTCCATGGCAACATATATGGTTGAATGTATTTGAGAACGAGCTTCATAACCACTTAAAACTAATGATCACTTTACCACTGTTCCATGGCAACATATATGGTTACCACTGTTCCATGGCATCATATATGGTTGTATGTCTTTGAGAACGAGCCCCTTAACCACTTGACTTTAAAGCTCATTTTACCACTGTCCCATGGCACCATATATGGTTGAATGTCCTTGAGAACGAGCCCCTTAATCACTTGACCTTAATGCTCACTTTACCACTATTCCATGGCAACATATATGGTTAAATGTCCTTGAAAACGAACCCCTTAACCTCTTGACATTAATGCGCAATTTACGACTGTTCCATGGCAACATATATGGTTGAATGTCCTTGAGAACGAGCCCTTTAACCACTTAACCTTATTGCTCACTTTACCACATTTCCATGGCAACATATAAGGTTGAATGTCCTTGAAAACGAGCTTCTTAACCACTTAACCTTAATGCTCACTTTACCACTGTTCCATGGCAACATATATGGTTGAATTCCTTGAGAACGAGAACCTTAACCACTTAACCTTATTGCTCACTTTACCACTGTTCCTTGGCAACTTGTATGGTTGAATATCCTTGAGAACGAGCCCATTAACCACTTAACCTTAATGCTCACTCTACCACTGTTCCATGGCAACATATATGGTTTAATGTCCTTGAAAACGAGCCGCTTAACCACGTGACCTTATTGCTCACTTACCACTGTTCCATATCAACATTTATGGTTGAATGTCCTTAAGAACGAGCCCCTTAAGCACTTAACCTTAATGCTCATTTTACCACTGTTCTATGGCAACATATATGGTTTAATGTGATTGAGAACGAGCCCCTTAACCACTTAACCTTAATGCTCATTATATTACTGTTCTATTGCAACATATATGGTTGAATGTCCTTGAGAACGAGCCCCTTAACCACTTGACCTAAATGCTCACTTTACCACTGTTCCATGGCAACATATATGGTTGAATGTCCTTGAGAACGAGCCCCTTAACCACTCAACTTTAATGCTCACTTTACCACTGTTCCATTGCAAGATATATGGTTAAATGTCCTTGAGAACGAGCCGCTTAACCACTTGACCTTAATGCTCACTTTACCACTGTTCCTTGGCAACATATATGGTTGAATGTACTTGAGAACAAGCCCCTTAACAACTTAAAACTAATGATCACTTTACTACTGTTCCATGGCAACATATATGGTTGAATGTACTTGAGAACGAGCTTCTTAACCACTTAAAACTAATGATCACTTTACCACTGTTCCATGGCAACATATATAGTTACCACTGTTCCATGGCATCATATATGGTTGTATGTCCTTGAGAAAGAGACCCTTAACCACTTGACCTTAATGCTCATTTTACCACTGTCCCATGGCACCATATATGGTTGAATGTCCTTGAGAACGAGCCCCTTTACCACTTGACCTTAATGCTCATTTTACCACTGTTCCATGGCAACATATATGGTTGAATGTCCTTGAGAACAAGAACCTTAACCACATAACCTTAATGCTCACTTTACCAATGTTGAATGGCAACATATATAGTTGAATGTCCTTGAGAACGAGCCCCTTAACCACTTAATCTTATTGCTCACTTTACCACTGTTCTTTGGCAACATATATGGTTGAATGTCCTTGAGAACGAACCCCTTTACCACTTAACCTTAATGCTCACTTTACCAATGTTCAATGGCAACATATATGGTTGAATGTCCTTGAGAACGAGCCACATAACCACTTGACCTAAATAATGCTGACTTTACCACTGTTCCATGGCAACATATATGGTTGAATGTCCTTGAGAACGAGCCCCTTAACCACTTGACCTTAATGTTCACATTACCAATGTTCCATGACAACATATATGGTTGAATGTTCTTGGGAACATTCCATGGCAACATATATGAATGAATGTCCTTGAGAACGAGCCCCTTAACTACTTGACCTTAATGCTCACTTTACCACCGTTCAATGGCAACATATATGGTTGAATGTCCTTAATAACGAGCCCCTTAATCACTTGACCTTAATGCTCACTTTACCACTGTTCCATGGCAACATATATGGTTAAATGTCCTTGAGAACGAACCCCTTAACCTCTTGACCTTAATGCGCACTTTACGAATGTTCCATGGCAACATATATGGTTGAATGTCCTTGAGAACGAGCCCTTTAACCACTTAACATTATTGCTCACTTTACCACATTTCCATGGCAACATATATGGTTGAATGTCCTTGAGAACGAGCTTCTTAACCACTTAACCTAAATGCTCACTTTAAAATTGTTCCATGGCAACATATATGGTTGAATGTCCTTGAGAACGAGCTTCTTAACCACTTAACCTTAATGCTCACTTTACCACTGTTCCATGGCAACATATATGGTTGAATTCCTTGAGAACGAGAACCTTAACCACTTAACCTTATTGCTCACTTTACCACTGTTCCTTGGCAACTTGTATGGTTGAATATCCTTGAGAACGAGCCCATTAACCACTTAACCTTAATGCTCACTCTACCACTGTTCCATGGCAACATATATGGTTTAATGTCCTTGAGAACGAGCCGCTTAACCACGTGACCTTATTGCTCACTTACCACTGTTCCATATCAACATATATGGTTGAATGTCCTTAAGAACGAGCCCCTTAACCACTTAACCTTAATGCTCATTTTACCACTGTTCTATGGCAACATATATGGTTTAATGTGATTGAGAACGAGCCCCTTAACCACTTAACCTTAATGCTCATTATATCACTGTTCTATTGCAACATATATGGTTGAATGTCCTTGAGAACGAGCCCCTTAACCACTTGACCTAAATGCTCACTTTACCACTGTTCCATGGCAACATATATGGTTGAATGTCCTTGAGAACGAGCCCCTTAACCACTCAACTTTAATGCTCACTTTACCACTATTCCATTGCAACATATATGGTTAAATGTCCTTGAGAACGAGCCGCTTAACCACTTGACCTTAATGCTCACTTTACCACTGTTCCTTGGCAACATATATGGTTGAATGTACTTGAGAACAAGCCCCTTAACAACTTAAAACTAATGATCACTTTACTACTGTTCCATGGCAACATATATGGTTGAATGTACTTGAGAACGAGCTTCTTAACCACTTAAAACTAATGATCACTTTACCACTGTTCCATGGCAACATATATAGTTACCACTGTTCCATGGCATCATATATGGTTGTATGTCCTTGAGAAAGAGACCCTTAACCACTTGACCTTAATGCTCATTTTACCACTGTCCCATGGCACCATATATGGTTGAATGTCCTTGAGAACGAGCCCCTTTACCACTTGACCTTAATGCTCATTTTACCACTGTTCCATGGCAACATATATGGTTGAATGTCCTTGAGAACAAGAACCTTAACCACATAACCTTAATGCTCACTTTACCAATGTTGAATGGCAACATATATAGTTGAATGTCCTTGAGAACGAGCCCCTTAACCACTTAATCTTATTGCTCACTTTACCACTGTTCTTTGGCAACATATATGGTTGAATGTCCTTCAGAACGAACCCCTTTACCACTTAACCTTAATGCTCACTTTACCAATGTTCAATGGCAACATATATGGTTGAATGTCCTTGAGAACGAGCCACATAACCACTTGACCTAAATAATGCTGACTTTACCACTGTTCCATGGCAACATATATGGTTGAATGTCCTTGAGAACGAGCCCCTTAACCACTTGACCTTAATGTTCAATTTACCAATGTTCCATGACAACATATATGGTTGAATGTTCTTGGGACCATTCCATGGCAACATATATGAATGAATGTCCTTGAGAACGAGCCCCTTAACTACTTGACCTTAATGCTCACTTTACCACCGTTCAATGGCAACATATTTGGTTGAATGTCCTTAATAACGAGCCCCTTAATCACTTGACCTTAATGCTCACTTTACCACTGTTCCATGGCAACATATATGGTTAAATGTCCTTGAGAACGAACCCCTTAACCTCTTGACCTTAATGCGCACTTTACGACTGTTCCATGGCAACATATATGGTTGAATGTCCTTGAGAACGAGCCCTTTAACCACTTAACTTTATTGCTCACTTTACCACATTTCCATGGCAACATATATGGTTGAATGTCCTTGAGAACGAGCTTCTTAACCACTTAACCTAAATGCTCACTTTAAAACTGTTCCATGGCAACATATATGGTTGAATGTCCTTGAGAACGAGCTTCTTAACCACTTAACCTTAATGCTCACTTTACCACTGTTCCATGGCAACATATATGGTTGAATGTCCTTGAGAACGAGCCCCTTAACCACTTAACCTTAATGCTCACTTTACCACTGTTCCATGGCAACATATATGGTTGAATGTCCTTGAGAACGAGCCGCTTAACCACGTGACCTTAATGATCACTTTACCACTGCACCATGGCAGCATATATGGTTGAATGTCCTTGAGAACGAGCCCCTTAATCACTTGACTTTAATGCTCACTTTACCACTGTTCCATGGCAACATATATGGTTAAATGTCCTTAAAAACGAACCCCTTAACCTCTTGACCTTAATGCGCACTTTACCACTGTTCCATGGCAACATATAAGGTTGAATGTCCTTAAGAACGAGCCCTTTAACCACTTAACCTTATTGCTCACTTTACCACATTTCCATGGCAACATATATGGTTGAATATCCTTGAGAACGAGCGCCTTAACCATTTAACCTTAATGCTTACTTTACCACTGTTCCATTTCAACATATATGGTCGAATGTCCTTGAGAACGAGCCCCTTAACCACTTAACCTTAATGCTCATTTTACCACTGTTCTATGGTAAATATATGGTTGATTGTCCTTGAGAACGAGCCCCTTAACCACTTACCCTTAATGCTCACTTTGACACTGTTCCATGGCAACATATATGGTTGAATGTACTTGAGAACGAGCTTCATAACCACTCAAAACTAATGATCACTTTACCACTGTTCCATGGCAACATATATGGTTACCACTGTTCCATGGCATCATATATGGTTGTCTGTCCTTGAGAACGAGCCCTTAACCACTTGACCTTAATGCTCATTTTACCACTGTCCCATGGCACCATATATGGTTGAATGTCCTTGAGAACGAGCCCCTTTACCACTTGACCTTAGTGATCACTTTACCACTGTTCAATGGCAACATATATGGTTACCACTGTTCCATGGCATCGTATATGGTTGTATGTCCTTGAGAACGAGCCCCTTAACCACTTGACCTTAATGATCACTTTACCACTGTTCCATAGCAACATATATGGTTGAATGTCCTTGAGAACGAGCCTCTTAACCACTTAACCTTAATGCTCATTTTATCACTGTTCTATGGCAACATATATGGTTGAATGTCCTTGAGAACATTCCATGGCAAAATATATGGTTGAATGTCCTTGAGAACGAGCCCCTTAACCACTCAACTTTAATGCTCACTTTACCACTGTTCCATGGCAACATGTATGGTTAAATGTCCTTGAGAACGAGCCGCTTAACCACTTGACCTTAATGCTCACTTTACCACTGTTCCTTGGCAACATATATAGTTGAATGTCCTTGAGAACGAGCCCCTTAACCACTTAAAACTAATGATCACTTTACCACTGTTCCATGGCAACATATATGGTTGAATGTCCTTGAGAACGAGCCCCTTAACAACTTTACCTTAATGCTCACTTTACCAATGTTCAATGGCAACATATATGGTTGAATGTCCTTGAGAACGATCCCCTTAACCACTTAACCTTAATGCTCACTTTACCACTGTTCCATGGCAACATATATGGTTGAATGTATTTGAGAATAAGAACCTTAACCACTTAACCTTAATGCTCACTTTACCACTGTTCCATGGCAACATATATGGTTGAATATCCTTGGGAACGAGCCCCCTAACCACTTAACCTTAATGCTCACTTTACTACTGTTCCATGGCAACATATATGGTTTAATGTCCTTGGGAACATTCCATGGCAAAATATATGGTTGATTGTCCTTGAGAACGAGCCCCTTAACCACTTAACCTTAATGCTCACTTTACCACTGTTCCAGGCAACATATATGGTTGAATGTACTTGAGAACGAGCTTCATAACCACTCAAACTTAATGATCACTTTACCACTGTTCCATCGCAACATATATGGTTACCACTGTTCCATTGGATCATATATGGTTGTATGTCCTTGAGAACGAGCCCCTTAACCACTTGACCTTAATGCTCATTTTACCACTGTCCCATGGCACCATATATGGTTGAATGTCCTTGAGAACGAGCTCCTTTACCACTTGACCTTAATGCTCAATTTACCACTGTTCCATGGCAACATATAAGGTTGAATGTCCTTGAGAACGAGCTTCTTAACCACTTAACCTTAATGCTCACTTTACCACTGTTCCATGGCAACATATATGGTTGAATTCCTTGAGAACGAGAACCTTAACCACTTAACCTTATTGCTCACTTTACCACTGTTCCTTGGCAACTTGTATGGTTGAATATCCTTGAGAACGAGCCCATTAAACACTTAACCTTAATGCTCACTCTACCACTGTTCCATGGCAACATATATGGTTTAATGTCCTTGAGAACGAGCCGCTTAACCACGTGACCTTATTGCTCACTTACCACTGTTCCATATCAACATATATGGTTGAATGTCCTTAAGAACGAGCCCCTTAACCACTTAACCTTAATGCTCATTTTACCACTGTTCTATGGCAACATATATGGTTTATTGTGATTGAGAACGAGCCCCTTAACCACTTAACCTTAATGCTCATTATATCACTGTTCTATTGCAACATATATGGTTGAATGTCCTTGAGAACGAGCCCCTTAACCACTTCACCTAAATGCTCACTTTACCACTGTTCCATGGCAACATATATGGTTAAATGTCCTTGAGAACGAGCCCCTTAACCACTCAACTTTAATGCTCACTTTACCACTGTTCCATTGCAACATATATGGTTAAATGTCCTTGAGAACGAGCCGCTTAACCACTTGACCTTAATGCTCACTTTACCACTGTTCCTTGGCAACATATATGGTTGAATGTACTTGAGAACAAGCCCCTTAACAACTTAAAACTAATGATCACTTTACTACTGTTCCATGGCAACATATATGGTTGAATGTACTTGAGAACGAGCTTCTTAACCACTTAAAACTAATGATCACTTTACCACTGTTCCATGGCAACATATATAGTTACCACTGTTCCATGGCATCATATATGGTTGTATGTCCTTGAGAAAAAGACCCTTAACCACTTGACCTTAATGCTCATTTTACCACTGTCCCATGGCACCATATATGGTTGAATGTCCTTGAGAACGAGCCCCTTTACCACTTGACCTTAATGCTCATTTTACCACTGTTCCATGGCAACATATATGGTTAAATGTCCTTGAGAACAAGAACCTTAACCACATAACCTTAATGCTCACTTTACCAATGTTGAATGGCAACATATATAGTTGAATGTCCTTGAGAACGAGCCCCTTAACCACTTAATCTTATTGCTCACTTTACCACTGTTCTTTGGCAACATATATGGTTGAATGTCCTTGAGAACGAACCCCTTTACCACTTAACCTTAATGCTCACTTTACCAATGTTCAATGGCAACATATATGGTTGAATGTCCTTGAGAACGAGCCACATAACCAATTGACCTAAATAATGCTGACTTTACCACTGTTCCATGGCAACATATATGGTTGAATGTCCTTGAGAACGAGCCCCTTAACCACTTGACCTTAATGTTCACTTTACCAATGTTCCATGACAACATATATGGTTGAATGTTCTTGGGAACATTCCATGGCAACATATATGAATGAATGTCCTTGAGAACGAGCCCCTTAACTACTTGACCTTAATGCTCACTTTACCACCGTTCAATGGCAACATATATGGTTGAATGTCCTTAATAACGAGCCCCTTAATCACTTGACCTTAATGCTCACTTTACCACTGTTCCATGGCAACATATATGGTTAAATGTCCTTGAGAACGAACCCCTTAACCTCTTGACCTTAATGCGCACTTTACGAATGTTCCATGGCAACATATATGGTTGAATGTCCTTGAGAACGAGCCCTTTAACCACTTAACCTTATTGCTCACTTTACCACATTTCCATGGCAACATATATGGTTCAATGTCCTTGAGAACGAGCTTCTTAACCACTTAACCTAAATGCTCACTTTAAAACTGTTCCATGGCAACATATATGGTTGAATGTCCTTGAGAACGAGCTTCTTAACCACTTAACCTTAATGCTCACTTTACCACTGTTCCATGGCAACATATATGGTTGAATTCCTTGAGAACGAGAACCTTAACCACTTAACCTTATTGCTCACTTTACCACTGTTCCTTGGCAACTTGTATGGTTGAATATCCTTGAGAACGAGCCCATTAACCACTTAACCTTAATGCTCACTCTACAACTGTTCCATGGCAACATATATGGTTTAATGTCCTTGAGAACGAGCCGCTTAACCACGTGACCTTATTGCTCACTTACCACTGTTCCATATCAACATATATGGTTGAATGTCCTTGAGAACGAGCCACATAACCACTTGACCTAAATAATGCTGACTTTACTACTGTTCCATGGCAACATATATGGTTGAATGTCCTTGAGAACGAGCCCCTCAACCACTTGACCTTAATGTTCAATTTACCAATGTTCCATGACAACATATATGGTTGAATGTTCTTGGGAACATTCCATGGCAACATATATGAATGAATGTCCTTGAGAACGAGCCCCTTAACTACTTGACCTTAATGCTCACTTTACCACCGTTCAATGGCAACATATATGGTTGAATGTCCTTAATAACGAGCCCCTTAATCACTTGACCTTAATGCTCACTTTACCACTGTTCCATGGCAACATATATGGTTAAATGTCCTTGAGAACGAACCCCTTAACCTCTTGACCTTAATGCGCACTTTACGACTGTTCCATGGCAACATATATGGTTGAATGTCCTTGAGAACGAGCCCTTTAACCACTTAACCTTATTGCTCACTTTACCACATTTCCATGGCAACATATATGGTTGAATGTCCTTGAGAACGAGCTTCTTAACTACTTAACCTAAATGCTCACTTTAAAACTGTTCCATGGCAACATATATGGTTGAATGTCCTTGAGAACGAGCTTCTTAACCACTTAACCTTAATGCTCACTTTACCACTGTTCCATGGCAACATATATGGTTGAATGTCCTTGAGAACGAGCCCCTTAACCACTTAACCTTATTGCTCACTTTACCACTGTTCCTTGGCAACATATATAGTTGAATATCCTTGAGAACGAGCCCCTTAACCACTTAACCTTAATGCTCACTCTACCACTGTTCCATGGCAACATATATGGTTGAATGTCCTTGAGAACGAGCCGCTTAACCACGTGACCTTAATGATCACTTTACCACTGCACCATGGCAACATATATGGTTGAATGTCCTTGAGAACGAGCCCCTTAATCACTTGACTTTAATGCTCAATTTACCACTGTTCCATGGCAACATATATGGTTAAATGTCCTTAAAAACGAACCCCTTAACCTCTTGACCTTAATGCGCACTTTACCACTGTTCCATGGCAACATATAAGGTTGAATGTCCTTAAGAACGAGCCCTTTAACCACTTAACCTTATTGCTCACTTTACCACATTTCCATGGCAACATATATGGTTGAATATCCTTGAGAACGAGCGCCTTAACCATTTAACCTTAATGCTTACTTTACCACTGTTCCATTTCAACATATATGGTCGAATGTCCTTGAGAACGAGCCCCTTAACCACTTAACCTTAATGCTCATTTTACCACTGTTCTATGGTAAATATATGGTTGATTGTCCTTGAGAACGAGCCCCTTAACCACTTAACCTTAATGCTCACTTTGACACTGTTCCATGGCAACATATATGGTTGAATGTACTTGAGAACGAGCTTCATAACCACTCAAAACTAATGATCACTTTACCACTGTTCCATGGCATCATATATGGTTGTCTGTCCTTGAGAACGAGCCCCTTAACCACTTGACCTTAATGCTCATTTTACCACTGTCCCATGGCACCATATATGGTTGAATGTCCTTGAGAACGAGCCCCTTTACCACTTGACCTTAGTGATCACTTTACCACTGTTCAATGGCAACATATATGGTTACCACTGTTCCATGGCATCGTATATGGTTGTATGTCCTTGAGAACGAGCCCCTTAACCACTTGACCTTAATGATCACTTTACCACTGTTCCATAGCAACATATATGGTTGAATGTCCTTGAGAACGAGCCTCTTAACCACTTAACCTTAATGCTCATTTTATCACTGTTCTATGGCAACATATATGGTTGAATGTCCTTGAGAACATTCCATGGCAAAATATATGGTTGAATGTCCTTGAGAACGAGCCCCTTAACCACTCAACTTTAATGCTCACTTTACCACTGTTCCATGGCAACATATATGGTTAAATGTCCTTGAGAACGAGCCGCTTAACCACTTGACCTTAATGCTCACTTTACCACTGTTCCTTGGCAACATATATAGTTGAATGTCCTTGAGAACGAGCCCCTTAACCACTTAAAACTAATGATCACTTTACCACTGTTCCATGGCAACATATATGGTTGAATGTCCTTGAGAACGAGCCCCTTAACAACTTTACCTTAATGCTCACTCTACCACTGTTCCATGGCAACATATATGGTTGAATGTCCTTGAGAACGAGCCGCTTAACTACGTGACCTTAATGATCACTTTACCACTGCACCATGGCAACATATATGGTTGAATGTCCTTGAGAACGAGCCCCTTAATCACTTGACTTTAATGCTCACTTTACCACTGTTCCATGGCAACATATATGGTTAAATGTCCTTAAAAACGAACCCCTTAACCTCTTGACCTTAATGCGCACTTTACCACTGTTCCATGGCAACATATAAGGTTGAATGTCCTTAAGAACGAGCCCTTTAACCACTTAACCTTATTGCTCACTTTACCACATTTCCATGGCAACATATATGGTTGAATATCCTTGAGAACGAGCGCCTTAACCATTTAACCTTAATGCTTACTTTACCACTGTTCCATTTCAACATATATGGTCGAATGTCCTTGAGAACGAGCCCCTTAACCACTTAACCTTAATGCTCATTTTACCACTGTTCTATGGTAAATATATGGTTAATTGTCCTTGAGAACGAGTCCCTTAACCACTTAACCTTAATGCTCACTTTGACACTGTTCCATGGCAACATATATGGTTGAATGTACTTGAGAACGAGCTTCATAACCACTCAAAACTAATGATCACTTTACCACTGTTCCATGGCAACATATATGGTTACCACTGTTCCATGGCATCATATATGGTTGTCTGTCCTTGAGAACGAGCCCCTTAACCACTTGACCTTAATGCTCATTTTACCACTGTCCCATGGCACCATATATGGTTGAATGTCCTTGAGAACGAGCCCCTTTACCACTTGACCTTAGTGATCACTTTACCACTGTTCAATGGCAACATATATGGTTACCACTGTTCCATGGCATCGTATATGGTTGTATGTCCTTGAGAACGAGCCCCTTAACCACTTGACCTTAATGATCACTTTACCACTGTTCCATAGCAACATATATGGTTGAATGTCCTTGAGAACGAGCCCCTTAACCACTCAACTTTAATGCTCACTTTACCACTGTTCCATGGCAACATATATGGTTAAATGTCCTTGAGAACGAGCCGCTTAACCACTTGACCTTAATGCTCACTTTACCACTGTTCCTTGGCAACATATATAGTTGAATGTCCTTGAGAACGAGCCCCTTAACCACTTAAAACTAATGATCACTTTACCACTGTTCCATGGCAACATATATGGTTGAATGTCCTTGAGAACGAGCCCCTTAACAACTTTACCTTAATGCTCACTTTACCAATGTTCAATGGCAACATATATGGTTGAATGTCCTTGAGAACGAGCCCCTTAACCACTTAACCTTAATGCTCACTTTACCACTGTTCCATGGCAACATATATGGTTGAATGTATTTGAGAATAAGAACCTTAACCACTTAACCTTAATGCTCACTTTACCACTGTTCCATGGCAACATATATGGTTGAATATCCTTGGGAACGAGCCCCCTAACCACTTAACCTTAATGCTCACTTTACTACTGTTCCATGGCAACATATATGGTTGAATGTCCTTGGGAACATTCCATGGCAAAATATATGGTTGATTGTCCTTGAGAACGAGCCCCTTAACCACTTAACCTTAATGCTCACTTTACCACTGTTCCAGGCAACATATATGGTTGAATGTACTTGAGAACGAGCTTCATAACCACTTAAAACTAATGATCACTTTACCACTGTTCCATGGCAACATATATGGTTACCACTGTTCCATTGAATCATATATGGTTGTATGTCCTTGAGAACGAGCCCCTTAACCACTTGACCTTAATGCTCATTTTACCACTGTCCCATGGCACCATATATGGTTGAATGTCCTTGAGAACGAGCTCCTTTACCACTTGACCTTAATGCTCAATTTACCACTGTTCCATGGCAACATATATGGTTGAATGTCCTTGAGAACAAGAACCTTAACCACTTAACCTTAATGCTCACTTTACCACTGTTCCATGGCAACATATATGGTTGAATGTATTTGAGAACGAGCTTCATAACCACTTAAAACTAATGATCACTTTACCACTGTTCCATGGCAACATATATGGTTACCACTGTTCCATGGCATCATATATGGTTGTATGTCTTTGAGAACGAGCCCCTTAACCACTTGACTTTAATGCTCATTTTACCACTGTCCCATGGCACCATATATGGTTGAATGTCCTTGAGAACGAGCCCCTTAATCACTTGACCTTAATGCTCACTTTACCACTTATTATGGCAACATATATGGTTAAATGTCCTTGAGAACGAACCCCTTAACCTCTTGACCTTAATGCGCAATTTACGACTGTTCCATGGCAACATATATGGTTGAATGTCTTTGAGAACGAGCCCTTTAACCACTTAACCTTATTGCTCACTTTACCACATTTCTATGGCAACATATATGGTTGAATGTCCTTGAAAACGAGCTTCTTAACTACTTAACCTTAATGCTCACTTTACCACTGTTCCATGGCAACATATATGGTTGAATTCCTTGAGAACGAGAACCTTAACCACTTAACCTTATTGCTCACTTTACCACTGTTCCTTGGCAACTTGTATGGTTGAATATCCTTGAGAACGAGCCCATTAACCACTTAACCTTAATGCTCACTCTACCAATGTTCCATGGCAACATATATGGTTTAATGTCCTTGAGAACGAGCCGCTTAACCACGTGACCTTATTGCTCACTTACCACTGTTCCATATCAACATATATGGTTGAATGTCCTTAAGAACGAGCCCCTTAACCACTTAACCTTAATGCTCATTTTACCACTGTTCTATGGCAACATATATGGTTTAATGTGATTGAGAACGAGCCCCTTAACCACTTAACCTTAATGCTCATTATATCACTGTTCTATTGCAACATATATGGTTGAATGTCCTTGAGAACGAGCCCCTTAACCACTTGACCTAAATGCTCACTTTACCACTGTTCCATGGCAACATATATGGTTAAATGTCCTTGAGAACGAGCCCCTTTAACCACTCAACTTTAAAGCTCACTTTACCACTGTTCCATGGCAACATATATGGTTAAATGTCCTTGAGAACGAGCCGCTTAACCACTTGACCTTAATGCTCACTTTACCACTGTTCCTTGGCAACATATATGGTTGAATGTCCTTGAGAACAAGCCCCTTAACAACTTAAAACTAATGATCACTTTACTACTGTTCCATGGCAACATATATGGTTGAATGTACTTGAGAACGAGCTTCTTAACCACTTAAAACTAATGATCACTTTACCACTGTTCCATGGCAACATATATAGTTACCACTGTTCCATGGCATCATATATGGTTGTATGTCCTTGAGAAAGAGACCCTTAACCACTTGACCTTAATGCTCATTTTACCACTGTCCCATGGCACCATATATGGTTGAATGTCCTTGAGAACGAGCCCCTTTACCACTTGACCTTAATGCTCATTTTACCACTGTTCCATGGCAACATATATGGTTGAATGTCCTTGAGAACAAGAACCTTAACCACATAACCTTAATGCTCACTTTACCAATGTTGAATGGCAACATATATAGTTGAATGTCCTTGAGAACGAGCCCCTTAACCACTTAATTTTATTGCTGACTTTACCACTGTTCTTTGGCAACATATATGGTTGAATGTCCTTGAGAACGAACCCCTTTACCACTTAACCTTAATGCTCACTTTACCAATGTTCAATGGCAACATATATGGTTGAATGTCCTTGAGAACGAGCCACATAACCACTTGACCTAAATAATGCTGAATTTACCACTGTTCCATGGCAACATATATGGTTGAATGTCCTTGAGAACGAGCCCCTTAACCACTTGACCTTAATGTTCACTTTACGAATGTTCCATGACAACATATATGGTTGAATGTTCTTGGGAACATTCCATGGCAACATATATGGTTGAATGTCCTTGAGAACGAGCCCCTTAACTACTTGACCTTAATGCTCACTTTACCACCGTTCAATGGCAACATATATGGTTGAATGTCCTTAATAACGAGAACCTTAATCACTTGACCTTAATGCTCACTTTACCACTGTTCCATGGCAACATATATGGTTAAATGTCCTTGAGAACGAACCCCTTAACCTCTTGACCTTAATGCGCACTTAACGACTGTTCCATGGCAACATATATGGTTGAATGTCCTTAAGAACGAGCCCTTTAACCACTTAACCTTATTGCTCACTTTACCACATTTTCATGGCAACATATATGGTTGAATGTCCTTGAGAACGAGCTTCTTAACCACTTAACCTAAATGCTCACTTTAAAACTGTTCCATGGCAACATATATGGTTGAATGTCCTTGAGAACGAGCTTCTTAACCACTTAACCTTAATGCTCACTTTACCACTGTTCCATGGCAACATATATGGTTGAATGTCCTTGAGAACGAGCCCCTTAACCACTTAACCTTATTGCTCACTTTACCACTGTTCCTTGGCAACATATATGGTTGAATATCCTTGAGAACGAGCCCCTTAACCACTTAACCTTAATGCTCACTCTACCACTGTTCCATGGCAACATATATGGTTGAATGTCCTTGAGAACGAGCCGCTTAACCACGTGACCTTAATGCTCACTTTACCACTGCACCATGGCAACATATATGGTTGAATGTCCTTGAGAACGAGCCCCTTAATCACTTGACTTTAATGCTCACTTTACCACTGTTCCATGGCAACATATATGGTTAAATGTCCTTGAGAACGAACCCCTTAACCTCTTGACCTTAATGCGCACTTTACCACTGTTCCATGGCAACATATAAGGTTGAATGTCCTTAAGAACGAGCCCTTTAACCACTTAACCTTATTGCTCACTTTACCACATTTCCATGGCAACATATATGGTTGAATGTCCTTGAGAACGAGCGCCTTAACCATTTAACCTTAATGCTTACTTTACCACTGTTCCATTTCAACATAAATGGTCGAATGTCCTTGAGAACGAGCCCCTTAACCACTTAACATTAATACTCACTTTACCACTGTTCCATGGCAACATATAAGGTTGAATGTCCTTAAGAACGAGCCCTTTAACCACTTAACCTTATTGCTCACTTTACCACATTTCCATGGCAACATATATGGTTGAATGTCCTTGAGAACGAGCCCCTTAACCACTTAACCTTAATGCTCATTTTACCAATATTCTATGGCAACATATATGGTTGAATGTCCTTGAGAACGAGCCCCTTAACCACTTGACCTAAATGCTCACTTTACCACTGTTCCATGGCAACATATATAGTTACCACTGTTCTATGGCATAATATATGGTTGTATGTCCTTGAGAAAGAGACCCTTAACCACTTGACCTTAATGTTCATTTTAACACTGTCCCATGGCAACATATATGGTTGAATGTCCTTGAGAACGAGCCCCTTAACCACTTAGCCTTATTGCTCACTTTACCACTGTTCCTTGGCAACATATATGATTGAATATCCTTGAGAACGAGCCCCTTAACCACTTAACCTTAATGCGCACGTTACCACTGTTCCATGGCAACATATAAGGTTGAATGTCCTTGAGAACGAGCCCTTTAACCACTTAACCTTATTGCTCACTTTACCACATTTCCATTGCAACATATATGGTTGAATATCCTTGAGAACGAGCGCCTTAACCATTTAACATTAATGCTTACTTTACCACTGTTCTATGGCAACATATATGGTTGAATGTCCTTGAGAACGAGCCCCATAACCACTTGACCTGAATGCTCACTTTACTACTGTTCCATGGCAACATATATGGTTGAATGTCCTTGAGAACATTCCATGGCAACATATATGGTTGAATGTGATTGAGAACGAGCCCCTTAACCACTAAACTTTAATGCTCACTTTACCATTGTTCCATGGCAACATATATAGTTACCACTGTTCCATGGCATCATATATGGCTGTATGTCCTTGAGAAAGAGACCCTTAACCACTTGACCTTAATGTTCATTTTACCACTGTCCCATGGCACCATATATGGTTGAATGTCCTTGAGAACGAGCCCCTTTACCAATTGACCTTAATGCTCAATTTACCACTGTTCCTTGGCAACATATATGGTTGAATGTCCTTGAGAACAAGAACCTTAACCACTTAACCTTAATGCTCACTTTACCAATGTTGAATGGCAACATATATGGTTGAATGTCCTTGAGAACGAGCCCCTTAACCACTTAACCTTAATGCTCACTTTACCAATGTTGAATGGCAACATATATGGTTGAATGTCCTTGAGAACGAGCCACATAACCACTTGACCTAAATGCTGACTTGACCACTGTTCCATGGCAACATATATGGTTGAATGTCCTTGAGAACGAGCCCCTTAACCACTTGACCTTAATGTTCACTTTACCAATGTTCCATGACAACATATATGGTTGAATGTTCTTGGGAACATTCCACGGCAACATATATGGTTAATTGTCCTTGGGAACATTCCATGGAAACATATATGGTTGAATGTCCTTGAGAACGAGCCCTTTAACCACTTAACCTTAATGCTCACTTTAAAACTGTTCCACGGCAACATATATTTTTGAATGTCCTTGAGAACGAGCCCCTTAACCACTTGACCCTAATGCTCACTTTACCACTGTTCCATGGCAACATATTTGGTTGAATGTCCTTGAGAACGAGCCCCTTAATCACTTGACTTTAATGCTCACTTTACCACTGTTCCATGGCAACATATATGGTTGAATGTCCTTGAGAACGAGCCCCTTAACCACTTGACCTTAATGCTCACTTTACCACTGTTCAATGGCAACATATATGGTTGAATGTCCTTAATAACGAGCCCCTTAATCACTTGACCTTAATGCTCACTTTACCACTGTTCCATGGCAACATATATGGTTAAATGTCCTTGAGAACGAACCCCTTAACCTCTTGAGCTTAATGCGCACTTTACGACTGTTCCATGGCAACATATATGGTTGAATGTCCTTGAGAACGAGCCCTTTAACCACTTAACCTTATTGCTCACTTTACCACATTTCCATGGCAACATATATGGTTGAATGTCCTTGAGAACGAGCTTCTTAACCACTTAACCTTAATGCTCACTTTAAAACTGTTCCATGGCAACATATATGGTTGAATGTCCTTGAGAACGAGCTTCTTAACCACTTAACCTTAATGCTCACTTTACCACTGTTCCATGGCAACATATATGGTTGAATATCCTTGAGAACGAGCCCCTTAACCACTTAACCTTATTGCTCACTTTACCACTGTTCCTTGGCAACATATATGGTTGAATATCCTTGAGAACGAGCCCCTTAACCACTTAACCTTAATGCTCACTCTACCACTGTTCCATGGCAACATATATGGTTGAATTTCCTTGAGAACGAGCCGCTTAACCACGTGACCTTAATGCTCACTTTACCACTGCACCATGGCAACATATATTTTTGAATGTAATTGAGAACGAGCCCCTTAACAACTTGACCTTAATGCTCACTTTATCACTGTTCCATGGCAACATATATGGTTGAATGTCCTTGAGAACGAGCCCCTTAATCACTTGACTTTAATGCTAACTTTACCACTGTTCCATGGCAACATATATGGTTAAATGTCTTTGAGAACGAGCTTCTTAACCACTTAAAACTAATGATCACTTTACCACTGTTCCATGGCAACATATATAGTTACCACTGTTCTATGTCACCATATATGGTTGTATGTCCTTGAGAAAGAGACCCTTAACCACTTGACCTTAATGTTCATTTTAACACTGTCCCATGGCAACATATATGGTTGAATATCCTTGAGAACGAGCCCCTTAACCACTTAACCTTATTGCTCACTTTACCACTGTTCCTTGGCAACATATATGATTGAATATCCTTGAGAACGAGCCCCTTAACCACTTAACCTTAATGCTCACTCTACCACTGTTCCATGGCAACATATATGGTTGAATGTCCTTGAGAACGAGCCGCTTAACCACGTGACCTTAATGCTCACTTTACCACTGCACCATGGCAACATATATTTTTGAATGTCCTTGAGAACGAGCCCCTTAACCACTTGACCTTAATGCTCACTTTACCACTGTTCCATGGCAACATATATGGTTGAATGTCCTTGAGAACGAGCCCCTTAATCACTTGACTGTAATGCTCACTTTACCACTGTTCCATGGAAACATATATGGTTAAATGCCCTTGAGAACGAACCCCTTAACCTCTTGACCTTAATGCGCACTTTACCACTGTTCCATGGCAAAATATATGGTTGAATGTCCTTGAGAACGAGCCCCTTAACCACTTAACCTTAATGCTCACTTTACCACATTTCTATGGCAACATATATGGTTGAATATCCTTGATAACGAGCCCCTTAACCAAATAACCTTAATGATCACTTTACCACTGTCCCATAGCAACATATATGGTTGAATGTGATTGAGAACGAGCCCCTTAACCACTCAACTTTAATGCTCACTTTACCACTGTTCCATGACAACATATATGGTTAAATGTCCTTGAGAACGAGCTTCTTAACCACTTAAAACTAATGATCACTTTACCACTGTTCCATGGCAACATATATAGTTACCACTGTTCCATGGCATCATATATGGCTGTATGTCCTTGAGAACGAGCCCCTTAACCACTTAACCTTAATGCTCACTTTACCAATGTTCAATGGCAACATATATGGTTGAATGTCCTTGAGAACGAGCCACATAACCACTTGACCTAAATGCTGACTTTACCACTGTTCCATGGCAACATATATGGTTGAATGTCCTTGAGAACGAGCCCCTTAACCACTTGACCTTAATGTTCACTTTACCAATGTTCCATGGCAACATATATGGTTGAATGTCCTTGGGAACATTCCATGGCAACATATATGGTTGAATGTCCTTGGGAACATTCCATGGCAAAATATATGGTTGAATGTCCTTGAGAACGAGCCCCTTAACCACTTAACCTTAATGCTCACTTTACCACTGTTCCATGGCAACATATATGGTTGAATGTCCTTGAGAACGAGCTTCTTAACCACTTAAAACTAATGATCACTTTACCACTGTTCCATGGCAACATATATGGTTGAATGTCCTTGGGAACATTCCATGGCAAAATATATGGTTGAATGTCCTTGAGAACGAGCCCCTTAACCACTTAACCTTAATGCTCACTTTACCAATGTTCAATGGCAACATATATGGTTGAATGTCCTTGAGAACGAGCCACATAACCACTTGACCTAAATGCTGACTTTACCACTGTTCCATTACAACATATATGGTTGAATGTCCTTGAGAACGAGCCCCTTAACCACTTGACCTTAATGTTCACTTTACCAATGTTCCATGGCAACATATATGGTTGAATGTCCTTGGGAACATTCCATGGCAACATATATGGTTGAATGTCCTTGGGAACATTCCATGGCAAAATATATGGTTGAATGTCCTTGAGAACGAGCCCCTTAACCACTTAACCTTAATGCTCACTTTACCACTGTTCCTTGGCAACATATATGGTTGAATGTCCTTAAGAACGAGCTTCTTAACCACTTAAAACTAATGATCACTTTACCACTGTTCCATGGCAAATTATATGGTTACCACTGTTCCATGTCATAATATATAGTTGAATGTCCTTGAGAACGAGCCCCTTAACCACTTGACCTTAATGCTCATTTTACCACTGTTCCATGGCAACATATATGGTTGAATGTCCTTGAGAACGAGCCCCTTAACCACTTGGCCTTAATGTTCACTTTACCACTGTTCCATGGCAACATATATGGTTGAATGTCTTCGATAACGAGCCCCTTAACCAAATAACCTTAATGATCACTTTACCACTGTTCCATAACAACATATATGGTTGAATGTCCTTGAGAACGAGCCCCTTAACCACTTAACATTAATACTCACTTTACCACTGTTCCATGGCAACATATATGGTTAAATGTCCTTGAGAACGAGCCGCTTAGACACTTGACTTTATTTCTCACTTAACCACTGTTCCTTGGCAACATATATGGTTGAATGTCCTTGAGAACCAGCCCCTTAACCACTTAAAGTTAATGATCAATTTACCACTGTTCCATGGCAACATATATGGTTACCACTGTTCAACTGCAACATATAAGGTTGATTGTCCTTGAGAACGAAACCCTTAACCACTTAACCTTAATGCTCACTTTACCACTGTTCCATGGAAACATATATGGTTAAATGCCCTTGAGAACGAACCCCTTAACCTCTTGACCTTAATGCGCACTTTACCACTGTTCCATGGCAACATATAAGGTTGAATGTCCTTGAGAACGAGCCCTTTAACCACTTAACGTAATTGCTCACTTTACCACATTTCTATGGCAACATATATGGTTGAATATCCTTGATAACGAGCCCCTTAACCAAATAACCTTAATGATCACTTTACCACTGTCCCATAGCAACATATATGGTTGAATGTCCTTGAGAATGAGCCCCTTAACCACTTAACCTTAATGCTCATTTTACCACTGTTCTATGGCAACATATATGGTTGAATGTCCTTGAGAACGAGCCCCTTAACCACTTGACCTAAATGCTCACTTTACCACTGTTCCATGGCAACATATATGGTTGAATGTCCTTGAGAACATTCAATGGCAACATATATGGTTGAATATGATTGAGAACGAGCCCCTTAACCACTCAACTTTAATGCTCACTTTACCACTGTTCCATGACAACATATATGGTTAAATGTCCTTGAGAACGAGCTTCTTAACCACTTAAAACTAATGATCACTTTACCACTGTTCCATGGCAACATATATAGTTACCACTGTTCCATGGCATCATATATGGCTGTATGTCCTTGAGAACGAGCCCCTTAACCACTTGACCTTAATGTTCACTTTACCAATGTTCCATGGCAACATATATGGTTGAATGTCCTTGGGAACATTCCATGGCAACATATATGGTTGAATGTCCTTGGGAACATTCCATGGCAAAATATATGGTTGAATGTCCTTGAGAACGAGCCCCTTAACCACTTAACCTTAATGCTCACTTTACCACTGTTCCATGGCAACATATATGGTTGAATGTCCTTGAGAACGAGCTTCTTAACCACTTAAAACTAATGATCACTTTACCACTGTTCCATGGCAACATATATGGTTGAATGTCCTTGGGAACATTCCATGGCAAAATATATGGTTGAATGTCCTTGAGAACGAGCCCCTTAACCACTTAACCTTAATGCTCACTTTACCAATGTTCAATGGCAACATATATGGTTGAATGTCGTTGAGAACGAGCCACATAACCACTTGACCTAAATGCTGACTTTACCACTGTTCCATGGCAACATATATGGTTGAATGTCCTTGAGAACGAGCCCCTTAACCACTTGACCTTAATGTTCACTTTACCAATGTTCCATGGCAACATATATGGTTGAATGTCCTTGGGAACATTCCATGGCAACATATATGGTTGAATGTCCTTGGGAACATTCCATGGCAAAATATATGGTTGAATGTCCTTGAGAACGAGCCCCTTAACCACTTAACCTTAATGCTCACTTTACCACTGTTCCTTGGCAACATATATGGTTGAATGTCCTTGAGAACGAGCTTCTTAACCACTTAAAACTAATGATCACTTTACCACTGTTCCATGGCAAATTATATGGTTACCACTGTTCCATGTCATAATATATAGTTGAATGTCCTTGAGAACGAGCCCCTTAACTACTTGACCTTAATGCTCATTTTACCACTGTTCCATGGCAACATATATGGTTGAATGTCCTTGAGAACGAGCCCCTTAACCACTTGACCTTAATGTTCACTTTACCACTGTTCCATGGCAACATATATGGTTGAATGTCTTCGATAACGAGCCCCTTAACCAAATAACCTTAATGATCACTTTACCACTGTTCCATAGCAACATATATGGTTGAATGTCCTTGAGAACGAGCCCCTTAACCACTTAACATTAATACTCACTTTACCACTGTTCCATGGCAACATATATGGTTAAATGTCCTTGAGAACGAGCCGCTTAGACACTTGACCTTATTTCTCACTTAACCACTGTTCCTTGGCAACATATATGGTTGAATGTCCTTGAGAACGAGCCCCTTAACCACTTAAAGTTAATGATCACTTTACCACTGTTCCATGGCAACATATATGGTTACCACTGTTCAACTGCAACATATAAGGTTGATTGTCCTTGAGAACGAAACCCTTAACCACTTAACCTTAATGCTCACTTTACCACTGTTCCATGGCACCATATATGGTTGAATGTCCTTGGGAACATTCCATCGCAAAATATATGGTTGAATGTCCTTGAGAACGAGCCCCTTAACCACTTAACCTTAATGCTCACTTTACCACTGTTCCATGGCAACATATATGGTTTAATGTCCTTGAGAACGAGCTTCTTAACCACTTAAAACTAATGATCACTTTACCACTGTTCCATGGCAACATATATGGTTACCACTGTTCCATGGCATCATATATGGTTGAATGTCCTTGAGAACGAGCCCCTTAACCACTTGACCTTAATGCTCATTTTACCACTGTCCCATGGCAACATATATGGTTGAATGTCCTTGAGAACGAGCCCCTTTACCACTTGACCTTAATGCTCACTTTACCACTGTTCCATGGCAACATATATGGTTGAATATCCTTGAGAACAAGCCCCTTAACCACTTAACCTTAATGCTCACTTTACCACTGTTCCTTGGCAACATATATGGTTGAATGTCCTTGAGAACAAACCCCTTTACCACTTGAACTTAATGCTCACTTTACCACTGTTCCATGGCAACATATATGGTTTAATGTCCTTGAGAACGAGCTTCTTAACCACTTAAAACTAATGATCACTTTACCACTGTTCCATGGCAACATATATAGTTACCACTGTTCCATGGCATCATATATGGCTGTATGTCCTTGAGAACGAGCCCCTTAACCACTTAACCTTAATGCTCACTTTACCAATGTTCAATGGCAACATATATGGTTGAATGTCCTTGAGAACGAGCCACATAACCACTTGACCTAAATGCTGACTTTACCACTGTTCCATGGCAACATATATGGTTGAATGTCCTTGAGAACGAGCCCCTTAACCACTTGACCTTAATGTTCACTTTACCAATGTTCCATGGCAACATATATGGTTGAATGTCCTTGGGAACATTCCATGGCAACATATATGGTTGAATGTCCTTGGGAACATTCCATGGCAAAATATATGGTTGAATGTCCTTGAGAACGAGCCCCTTAACCACTTAACCTTAATGCTCACTTTACCACTGTTCCAAGGCAACATATATGGTTGAATGTCCTTGAGAACGAGCTTCTTAACCACTTAAAACTAATGATCACTTTACCACTGTTCCATGGCAAATTATATGGTTACCACTGTTCCATGTCATAATATATAGTTGAATGTCCTTGAGAACGAGCCTCTTAACCACTTGAACTTAATGCTCATTTTACCACTGTCCCATGGCAACATATATGGTTAAATGTCTTCGATAACGAGCCCCTTAACCAAATAACCTTAATGATCACTTTACCACTGTTCCATAGCAACATATATGGTTGAATGTCCTTGAGAACGAGCCCCTTAACCACTTAACATTAATACTCACTTTACCACTGTTCCATGGCAACATATATGGTTAAATGTCCTTGAGAACGAGCCGCTTAACCACTTGACCTTATTTCTCACTTAACCACTGTTCCTTGGCAACATATATGGTTGAATGTCCTTGAGAACGAGCCCCTTAACCACTTAAAGTTAATGATCACTTTACCACTGTTCCATGGCAACATATATGGTTACCACTGTTCAACTGCAACATATAAGGTTGATTGTCCTTGAGAACGAGCCCCTTACAAACTTAACCTTAATGCTCACTTTACCACTGTTCCATGGCAACATATATGGTTGAATGTCCTTGGGAACATTCCATGGCAAAATATATGGTTGAATGTCCTTGAGAACGAGCCCCTTAACCACTTAACCTTAATGCTCACTTTACCAATGTTCAATGGCAACATATATGGTTGAATGTCCTTGAGAACGAGCCACATAACCACTTGACCTAAATGCTGACTTTACCACTGTTCCATGGCAACATATATGGTTGAATGTCCTTGAGAACGAGCCCCTTAACCACTTGACCTTAATGTTCACTTTACCAATGTTCCATGGCAACATATATGGTTGAATGTCCTTGGGAACATTCCATGGCAACATATATGGTTGAATGTCCTTGGGAACATTCCATGGCAAAATATATGGTTGAATGTCCTTGAGAACGAGCCCCTTAACCACTTAACCTTAATGCTCACTTTACCACTGTTCCTTGGCAACATATATGGTTGAATGTCCTTGAGAACGAGCTTCTTAACCACTTAAAACTAATGATCACTTTACCACTGTTCCATGGCAAATTATATGGTTACCACTGTTCCATGTCATAATATATAGTTGAATGTCCTTGAGAACGAGCCCCTTAACCACTTGACCTTAATGCTCATTTTACCACTGTCCCATGGCAACATATATGGTTGAATGTCCTTGAGAACGAGCCCCTTAACCACTTGACCTTAATGTTCACTTTACCACTGTTCCATGGCAACATATATGGTTGAATGTCTTCGATAACGAGCCCCTTAACCAAATAACCTTAATGATCACTTTACCACTGTTCCATAGCAACATATATGGTTGAATGTCCTTGAGAACGAGCCCCTTAACCACTTAACATTAATACTCACTTTACCACTGTTCCATGGCAACATATATGGTTAAATGTCCTTGAGAACGAGCCGCTTAGACACTTGACCTTATTTATCACTTAACCACTGTTCCTTGGCAACATATATGGTTGAATGTCCTTGAGAACGAGCCCCTTAACCACTTAAAGTTAATGATCACTTTACCACTGTTCCATGGCAACATATATGGTTACCACTGTTCAACTGCAACATAAAAGGTTGATTGTCCTTGAGAACGAGCCCCTTAACCACTTAACCTTAATGCTCACTTTACCACTGTTCCATGGCAACATATATGGTTGAATGTCCTTGGGAAAATTCCATGGCAAAATATATGGTTGAATGTCCTTGAGAACGAGCCCCTTAACCACTTAACCTTAATGCTCACTTTACCACTGTTCCATGGCAACATATATGGTTTAATGTCCTTGAGAACGAGCTTCTTAACCACTTAAAACTAATGATCACCTTACCACTGTTCCATGGCAACATATATGGTTACCACTGTCCCATGGCAACATATATGGTTGAATGTCCTTGAGAACGAGCCCCTTTACCACTTGACCTTAATGCTCACTTTACCACTGTTCCATGGCAACATATATGGTTGAATATCCTTGAGAACAAGCCCCTTAACCACTTAACCTTAATGCTCACTTTACCACTGTTCCTTGGCAACATATATGGTTGAATGTCCTTGAGAACAAACCCCTTTACCACTTGACCTTAATGCTCACTTTACCACTGTTCCTTGGAAACATAAATAGTGTAATGTCCTTGAGAACGAGCCCCTTAACGACTTAACCTTAATGTTCACCTTACCAATGTTCAATGACAACATATATGGTTGAATGTCCTTGAGAACGAGCCACATAACCACTTGCTCTAAATGCTGACTTTACCCTTGTTCCATGGCAACATATATGGTTGAATGTCCTTGAGAACGAGCCCCTTAACCACTTGACCTTAATATTCACTTTACCAATGTTCCATGGCAACCACTGTCCCATAGCAACATATATGGTTGAATGTCCTTGAGAACGAGCCCCTTAACCACTCAACTTTTATGTTCACTTTACCTATGTTCCATGGCAACATAATTGGTTGAATGTCCTTGAGAACGAGCCCCTTAACCAGTTAACATTAATGCTCACTTTACCACTTTTCCATGGCAACATATTTGGTTGAATGTCCTTGACAACGAGCCCCTTAAACACTTAACCTTAATGCTCACTTTACCCCTGTTCCATGGCAACATATATGGTTGAATGTCCTTGGGAACATTCCATGGCAAAATATATGGTTGAATGTCCTTAAGAACGAGCCCCTTAACCACTTAACGTTAATGCTCACTTTACCACTGTTCCATTCCAACATATATGGTTGAATGTCCTTGAGAACGAGCCTCTTAACCATTTAAAACTAATGATCACATTACCACTGTTCCATGGCAACATATATGGTTACCACTGTTCCATGGAATCATATATGGTTGAATGTCCTTGAGAACGAGCCCTTTAACCACTTGAACTTAATGCTCATTTTACCACTGTCCCATGGCAACATATATGGTTGAATGTCCTTGAGAACGAGCCCCTTTACCACTTGACCTTAATGCTCACTTTACCACTGTTCCATGGCAACATATATGGTTGAATGTCCTTGA
Source organism: Neoaliturus tenellus (assembly GCA_030545055.2). Lineage (NCBI taxonomy): Eukaryota > Metazoa > Arthropoda > Insecta > Hemiptera > Cicadellidae > Neoaliturus > Neoaliturus tenellus. The sequence continues at coordinate 149,304 of JAQYXR010000019.1, read as the reverse complement.
GAACAAGCCCCTTAACCACCTAACCTTAATAATCACTTTACCAATGTTCCTTGGCAACATATATGGATGAATGTCCTTGAGAACGAACCCTTTTACCACTTGACCTTAATGCTCACTTTACCACTGTTCCTTGGAAACATAAATGGTGTAATGTCCTTGAGAACGAGCCCCTTAACCACTTAAAGTTAAGGCTCACTTTACCAATGTTCAATGGCAACATATATGGTTGAATGTCCTTGAAAACGAGCCCTTTAACCACTTAACCTTTTTGCTCATTTTACCACATTTCCATGGCAACATATATGGTTAAATATTCTTGAGAACGAGCCCCTTAAACACTTAAAACTAATGATCACTTTATTACTGTTCCATGGCACCATATATGGTTGCCACTGATCTATGGCATCATATATGGTTGAATGTCCTTGAGAACGAGAGCCTTAACCACTTGACCTTAATGCTCATTTTACCACTGTCCCAGGGCAACATATATGGTTGAATGTCCTTGAGAACGAGCCCCTTTACCACTTGACCATAATGCTCACTTTACCACTGTTCCATGGCAACATATATTGTTGAATGTCCTTGAGAACAAGCCCCTTAACCACATAACCTTAATGCTCACTTTACCAATGTTCTATGGCAACATATATGGTTGAATGTCCTTGAGAACGAGCCCCTTAACCACTTAAATTTGTTGCTCACTTTAACACTGTTCCTTGGCAACATATATGGTTGAATGTCCTTGAGAACGAACCCCTTTACCACTTGACCTTAATGCTCACTTTACCACTGTTCCTTGGAAACATAAATGGTGTAATGTCCTTGTGAACGAGCCCCTTAACCACTTAACCTTAATGCTCACTTTACCAATGTTCAATGGCAACATATACGGTTGAATGTCCTTGAGAACGAGCCACATAACCACTTGACCTAAATGCTGACTTTACCACAGTTCCATGGCAACATATATGGTTAAATGTCCTTGAGAACGAGCCCCTTAACCACTTGACCTTAATGTTTACTTTACCAATGTTCCATGGCAACATATATGGTTGAATGTCCTTGGGAACATTCCATGGCAACATATATGGTTGAATGTCCTTGGGAACACTCCATGGAAATATATATGGTTGAATGTCCTTGAGAACGAGCCCCTTAACCACTTGACCTTAATGCTCATTTTACCACTGTACTATGTCAACATATATGGTTGAATGTAATTGAGAACGAGCCACTTTACCACTTGACCTTAATGCTCACTTTACCACTGTTCCTTGGAAACATAAATGCTGTAATGTCCTTGAGAACGAGCCCCTTAACCACTTAACCTTAATGCTCACTTTACCAATGTTCAATGGCAACATATATGGTTGAATGTCCTTGAGAACGAGCAACATAACCACTTGACCTAAATGCTGACTTTACCACTGTTCCATGGCAACATATATGGTTGAATGTCCTTGAGAACGAGCCCCTTAACCACTTGACCTTAATGTTCACTTTACCAATGTTTCATGGCAACATATATGGTTGAATGTCCTTGGGAACATTCCATGGCAACATATATGGTTGAATGTCCTTGGGAACATTCCATGGCAAAATATATGGTTGAATGTCCTTGAGAACGAGCCCCTTAACCACTTAACCTTAATGCTCACTTTACCACTGTTCCATGGCAACATATATGGTTGAATGTCCTTGAGAACGAGCTACTTAACCACTTGACCTTAATGTTCATTTTACCACTGTCCCATGGCAACATATATGGTTGAATGTCCTTGAGAACGAGCCCCTTAACCACTTGACCTTAATGTTCACTTTACCACTGTTCCATGGCAACATATATGGTTGAATGTCTTCGATAACGAGCCCCTTAACCACTTGACCTTAATGCTCATTTTACCACTGTCCCATGGCAACATATATGGTTGAATGTCCTTGAGAACGAGCCCCTTAACCACTTGACCTTAATGTTCACTTTACCACTGTTCCATGGCAACATATATGGTTGAATGTCTTCGATAACGAGCCCCTTAACCAAATAACCTTAATGATCACTTTACCACTGTTCCATAGCAACATATATGGTTGAATGTCCTTGAGAACGAGCCCCTTAACCACTTAACATTAATACTCACTTTACCACTGTTCCATGGCAACATATATGGTTAAATGTCCTTGAGAACGTTCCGCTTAACCACTTGACCTTAATTCTCACTTAACCACTGTTCCTTGGCAACATATATGGTTGAATGTCCTTGAGAACGAGCCCCTTAACCACTTAAAGTTAATGATCACTTTACCACTGTTTAATGGCAACATATATGGTTACCACTGTTCAACTGCAACATATAAGGTTGATTGTCCTTGAGAACGAGCCCCTTAACCACTTAACCTTAATGTTCACTTTACCACTGTTCCATGGCAACATATATGGTTGAATGTCCTTGGGAACATTCCATGGCAAAATATTTGGTTGAATGTCCTTGAGAACGAGTCCCTTAACCACTTAACCTTAATGCTCACTTTACCACTGTTCCATGGCAACATATATGGTTTAATGTCCTTGAGAACGAGCTTCTTAACCACTTAAAACTAATGATCACTTTACCACCGTTCCTTGGAATAATAAATGGTTTAATGTCCTTGAGAACGAGCCCCTTAACCACTTAACCTTAATGCTCACCTTACCAATGTTCAATGGCAACATATATGTCCTTGAATGTCCTTGAGAACGAGCCACATAACCACTTGCTCTAAATGCTGACTTTACCCTTGTTCCATGGCAACATATATGGTTGAATGTCCTTGAGAACGAGCCCCTTAACCACTTGACCTTAATATTCACTTTACCAATGTTCCATGGCAACATATATGGTTGAATGTCCTTGAAAACGAGCCCCTTAACCACTTGACCTTAATGCTCATTTTACCACATTCCCATGTCAACATATATGGTTGAATGTCCTTGAGAACGAGCCCCTTTACCACTTGACCTTAATGCTCACTTTTTCACTGTTCCATGGCAACATATATGTTTGAATGTCCTTGAGAACACGCCCCTTAACTACTTAACCTTAATGCTCACTTTACCACTGTTCCTTTGCAACATATATGGTTGAATATTCTTGAGAACGAACCCCTTAACCACTTAAAATTAATGATCACTTTACCACTGTTCCATGGCCACATATATGGTTACCACTGTTCAACAGCAACATATATGGTTGATTGTCCTTGAGAACGAGCCCCTTAACCACTTAACCTTAATGCTCACTTTACCACTGTTCCATGGCAACATATATGGTTGAATATCCTTGGGAACGAGCCCCTTAACCACTTAACCTTAATGCTCACTTTACTACTGTTCCATGGCAACACATATGGTTGAATGTCCTTGAGAACGAGCCCCTTAACCACTTGACCTTAATGCTCATTTACCACTGTTCCATAGCAACATTTATGGTTGAATGTCCTTTAGAACGAGCCCCTTAACTACTTAACCTTAATGTTTACTTTACCATTGTTCCATGGCAACATAATTGGTTGAATGTCCTTGAGAACGAGCCCCTTAACCAGTTAACCTTATTACTCACTTTACTACTGTTCCTTGGCAACATATATGGTTTAATGTCCTTGAGAACGAGCCCCTTTACCACTTTACCTTAATGCTCACTTTATCACTGTTCCATGGCAACATATATGTTTGAATGTCCTTGAGAACACGCCCCTTAAACACTTAACTTTAATGCTCACTTTACCACTGTTCCATGGCAACATACATGGTTGAATGTCCTTGGGAACATTCCATGGCAAAATATATGGTTGAATGTCCTTGAGAACGAGCCCCTTAACCACTTAACCTTAATGCTCACTTTACCACTGTTCCATGGCAACATATATGGTTGAATGTCCTTGAGAACGAGCTTCTTAACCACTTAAAACTAATGATCACTTTACCACTGTTCCATGGCAACATATATGGTTGAATGTTTTTGAGAACAAGCCCCTTAACCACTTAACCTTATTGTTTACTTTACCACTTTTCCATGGCAACATATTTGGTTGAATGTCCTTGACAACGAGCCCCTTAAACACTTAACCTTAATGCTCACTTTACCCCTGTTCCATGGCAACATATATGGTTGAATGTCCTTGGGAACATTCCATTACAAAATATATGGTTGAATGTCCTTGAGAACGAGCCCCTTTACCTCTTGACCTTAATGCTCACTTTACCACTGTTCCATGGCAACATATATGGTTGAATGTCCTTGAGAACAACCCCTTAACCACTTAACCTTAATAATCACTTTACCAATGTTCAATGGCAACATATATGGTTGAATGTCCTTGAGAACAAGCCCCTTAACCACTTAACCTTATTGCTCACTTTACCACTGTTCCTTGGCAACATATATGGATGAATGTCCTTGAGAATGAACCCCTTTACCACTTGACATTAATGCTCACTTTACCACTGTTCCTTGGAAACATAAATGGTTACCACTGTTCCATGGAATCATATATGGTTGAATGTCCTTGAGAACGAGCCCTTTAACCACTTGAACTTAGTGCTCATTTTACCACTGTCCCATGGCAACATATATGGTTACCACTGTTCCATGGAATCATATATGGTTGAATGTCCTTGAGAACGAGCCCTTTAACCACTTGAACTTAATGCTCATTTTACCACTGTCCCATGGCAACATATATGGTTGAATGTCCTTGAGAACAAGCCCCTTAACCACTTAACCTTATTGCTCACTTTACCACTGTTCCTTGGCAATATATATGGATGAATGTCCTTGAGAACGAACCCCTTTACCACTTGACATTAATGCTCACTTTACCACTGTTCCTTGGAAACATAAATGGTGTAATGTCCTTGAGAACGAGCCCCTTAACCACTTAAAGTTAATGCTCACTTTACCAATGTTCAATGGCAAAATATATGGTTGAATGTCCTTGAGAACGAGCCACATAACCACTTGACCTAAATGCTGACTTTACCACTGTTCCATGGCAACATATATGGTTGAATGCCCTTGAGAACGAACCACTTAACCTCTTGACCTTAATGCGCACTTTACCACTGTTCCATGGCAACATATATGGTTGAATGTCCTTGAGAACGAGCCCCTTAACCACTTAAATTTGTTGATCACTTTAACACTGTTCCTTGGCAACATATATGGTTGAATGTCCTTAAGAACGAACCCCTTTACTACTTGACCTTAATGCTCACTTTACCACTGTTCCTTGGAAACATAAATTTTGTAATGTCCTTGAGAACGAGCCCCTTAACCACTTAACCTTAATGCTCACTTTACCAATAATCAATGGCAACATATATGGTTGAATGTCCTTGAGAACGAGCCACATAACCACTTGACCTAAATGCTGACTTTACTACTGTTCCATGGCAACATATATGGTTGAATGTCCTTGAGAACGAGCCCCTTAACCACTTGACCTTAATGTTTACTTTACCAATGTTCCATGGCAACATATATGGTTGATTGTCCTTGGGAACATTCCATGGCAACATATATGGTTGAATGTCCTTGGGAACATTCCATGGAAACATATATGGTTGAATGTCCTTGAGAACGAGCCCCTTAACCACTTAACCTTATTGCTTCCCACTTGACCTTAATGCTCATTTTACCACTGTACTATGTCAACATATATGGTTGAATGTAATTGAGAACGAGCCACTTTACCACTTGACCTTAATGCTCACTTTACCACTGTTCCTTGGAAACATAAATGCTGTAATGTCCTTGAGAACGAGGCCCTTGACCACTTAACCTTAATGCTCACTTTACCAATGTTCAATGGCAACATATATGGTTGAATGTCCTTGAGAACGAGCCACATAACCACTTGACCTAAATGCTGACTTTACCACTGTTCCATGGCAACATATTGGTTGAATGTCCTTGAGAACGAGCCCCTTAACCACTTGACCTTAATGTTCACTTTACCAATGTTCCATGGCAACATATATGGTTGAATGTCCTTGGGAACATTCCACGGCAACATATATGGTTGAATGTCCTTGGGAACATTCCATGGCAAAATATATGGTTGAATGTCCTTGAGAACGAGCCCCTTAACCACTTAACCTTAATGCTCACTTTACCACTGTTCCATGGCAACATATATGGTTGAATGTCCTTGAGAACGAGCTTCTTAACCACTTAAAACTAATGATCACTTTACCACTGTTCCATGGCAAATTATATGGTTACCACTGTTCCATGTCATAATATATGGTTGAATGTCCTTGAGAACGAGCACCTTAACCACTTGACCTTAATGTTCACTTTACCACTGTTCCATGGCAACATATATGGTTGAATGTCTTCGATAACGAGCCCCTTAACCAAATAACCTTAATGATCACTTTACCACTGTTCCATAGCAACATATATGGTTGAATGTCCTTGAGAACGATCCCCTTAACCACTTAACATTAATACTCACTTTACCACTGTTCCATGGCAACATATATGGTTAAATGTCCTTGAGAACGAGCCGCTTAACCACTTAAAATTAATGATCACTTTACCACTGTTCCATAGCAACATATATGGTTGATTGTCCTTGAGAACGAGCCCCTTAACCACTTAACCTTAATGCTCACTTTACCACTGTTCCATGGCAACATATATGGTTGAATATCCTTGGGAACGAGCCCCTTAACCACTTAACCTTAATGCTCACTTTACTACTGTTCCATGGCAACACATATGGTTGAATGTCCTTGAGAACGAGCCCCTTAACCACTTGACCTTAATGCTCATTTACCACTGTTGCATAGCAACATTTATGGTTGAATGTCCTTTAGAACGAGCCCCTTAACTACTTAACCTTAATGTTTACTTTACCATTGTTCCATGGCAACATAATTGGTTGAATGTCCTTGAGAACGAGCCCCTTAACCAGTTAACCTTATTGCTCACTTTACTACTGTTCCTTGGCAACATATATGGTTTAATGTCCTTGAGAACGAGCCCCTTTACCACTTGACCTTAATGCTCACTTTATCACTGTTCCATGGCAACATATATGTTTGAATGTCCTTGAGAACACGCCCCTTAAACACTTAACTTTAATGCTCACTTTACCACTGTTCCATGGCAACATACATGGTTGAATGTCCTTGGGAACATTCCATGGCAAAATATATGGTTGAATTTCCTTGAGAACGAGCCCCTTAACCACTTAACCTTAATGCTCACTTTACCACTGTTTCATGGCAACTTATATGGTTGAATGTCCTTGAGAACGAGCTTCTTAACCACTTAAAACTAATGATCACTTTACCACTGTTCCATGGCAACATATATGGTTGAATGTTTTTGAGAACAAGCCCCTTAACCACTTAACCTTATTGTTTACTTTACCACTTTTCCATGGCAACATATTTGGTTGAATGTCCTTGACAACGAGCCCCTTAAACACTTAACCTTAATGCTCACTTTACTTCTGTTCCATGGCAACATATATGGTTGAATGTCCTTGGGAACATTCCATTACAAAATATATGGTTGAATGTCCTTGAGAACGAGCCCCTTAACCACTTAACATTAATGCTCACTTTACCACTGTTCCATGGCAACATATATGGTTGAATGTCCTTGAGAACGAGCCCCTTTACCACTTGACCTTAATGCTCACTTTACCACTGTTCCATGGCAACATATATGGTTGAATGTCCTTGAGAACAAGCCCCTTAACCACTTAACCTTAATAATCACTTTACCAATGTTCAATGGCAACATATATGGTTGAATGTCCTTGAGAACAAGCCCCTTAACCACTTAACCTTATTGCTCACTTTACCACTGTTCCTTGGCAACATATATGGATGAATGTCCTTGAGAACGAACCCCTTTACCACTTGACATTAATGCTCACTTTACCACTGTTCCTTGGAAACATAAATGGTTACCACTGTTCCATGGAATCATATATGGTTGAATGTCCTTGAGAACGAGCCCTTTAACCACTTGAACTTAATGCTCATTTTACCACTGTCCCATGGCAACATATATGGTTACCACTGTTCCATGGAATCATATATGGTTGAATGTCCTTGAGAACGAGCCCTTTAACCACTTGAACTTAATGCTCATTTTACCACTGTCCCATGGCAACATATATGGTTGAATGTCCTTGAGAACGAGCCCCTTTACCACTTGACCTTAATGCTCACTTTACCACTGTTCCATGGCAACATATATGGTTGAATGTCCTTGAGAACAAGCCCCTTAACCACTTAACCTTAATAATCACTTTACCAATGTTCAATGGCAACATATATGGTTGAATGTCCTTGAGAACAAGCCCCTTAACCACTTAACCTTATTGCTCACTTTACCACTGTTCCTTGGCAACATATATGGATGAATGTCCTTGAGAACGAACCCCTTTACCACTTGACATTAATGCTCACTTTACCACTGTTCCTTGGAAACATAAATGGTGTAATGTCCTTGAGAACGAGCCCCTTAACCACTTTAAGTTAATGCTCACTTTACCAATGTTCAATGGCAACATATATGGTTGAATGTCCTTGAGAACGAGCCACATAACCACTTGACCTAAATGCAGACTTTACCCCTGTTCCTTGGCAACATATATGGTTGAATGCCCTTGAGAACGAACCACTTAACCTCTTGACCTTAATGCGCACTTTACCACTGTTCCATGGCAACATATATGGTTGAATGTCCTTGAGAACGAGCCCCTTAACCACTTAAATTTGTTGATCACTTTAACACTGTTCATTGGCAACATATATGGTTGAATGTCCTTGAGAACGAACCCCTTTACTACTTGACCTTAATGCTCACTTAACCACTGTTCCTTGGAAACATAAATTTTGTAATGTCCTTGAGAACGAGCCCCTTAACCACTTAACCTTAATGCTCACTTTACCAATAATCAATGGCAACATATATGGTTGAATGTCCTTGAGAACGAGCCACATAACCACTTGACCTAAATGCTGACTTTACTACTGTTCCATGGCAACATATATGGTTGAATGTCCTTGAGAACGAGCCCCTTAACCACTTGACCTTAATGTTTACTTTACCAATGTTCCATGGCAACATATATGGTTGATTGTCCTTGGGAACATTCCATGGCAACATATATGGTTGAATGTCCTTGGGAACATTCCATGGAAACATATATGGTTGAATGTCCTTGAGAACGAGCCCCTTAACCACTTAACCTTATTGCTTCCCACTTGACCTTAATGCTCATTTTACCACTGTACTATGTCAACATATATGGTTGAATGTAATTGAGAACGAGCCACTTTACCACTTGACCTTAATGCTCACTTTACCACTGTTCCTTGGAAACATAAATGCTGTAATGTCCTTGAGAACGAGCCCCTTAACCACTTAACCTTAATGCTCACTTTACCAATGTTCAATGGCAACATATATGGTTGAATGTCCTTGAGAACGAGCCACATAACCACTTGACCTAAATGCTGACTTTACCACTGTTCCATGGCAACATATTGGTTGAATGTCCTTGAGAACGAGCCCCTTAACCACATGACCTTAATGTTCACTTTACCAATGTTCCATGGCAACATATATGGTTGAATGTCCTTGGGAACATTCCATGGCAACATATATGGTTGAATGTCCTTGGGAACATTCCATGGCAAAATATATGGTTGAATGTCCTTGAGAACGAGCCCCTTAACCACTTAACCTTAATGCTCACTTTACCACTGTTCCATGGCAACATATATGGTTGAATGTCCTTGAGAACGAGCTTCTTAACCACTTTAAACTAATGATCACTTTACCACTGTTCCATGGCAATTTATAAGGTTACCACTGTTCCATGTCATAGTATATAGTTGAATGTCCTTGAAAACGAGCCCCTTAACCACTTGACCTTAATGCTCATTTTACCACTGTCCCATGGCAACATATATGGTTGAATGTCCTTGAGAACGAGCCCCTTAACCACTTGACCTTAATGTTCACTTTACCACTGTTCCATGGCAACATATATGGTTGAATGTCTTCGATAACGAGCCCCTTAACCAAATAACCTTAATGATCACTTTACCACTGTTCCATAGCAACATATATGGTTGAATGTCCTTGAGAACAATCCCCTTAACCACTTAACATTAATACTCACTTTACCACTGTTCCATGGCAACATATATGGTTAAATGTCCTTGAGAACGAGCCGCTTAACCACTTGACCTTATTTCTCACTTAACCACTGTTCCTTGGCAACATATATGGTTGAATGTCCTTGAGAACGATCCCCTTAACCACTTAACATTAATACTCACTTTACCACTGTTCCATGGCAACATATATGGTTAAATGTCCTTGAGAACGAGCCGCTTAACAACTTGACCTTATTTCTCACTTAACCACTGTTCCTTGGCAACATATATGGTTGAATGTCCTTGAGAACGAGCCCCTTAACCACTTAAAGTTAATGATCACTTTACCACTGTTCCATGGCAACATATATGGTTACCACTGTTCAACTGCAACATATAAGGTTGATTGTCCTTGAGAACGAGCCCCTTAACCACTTAACCTTAATGCTCACTTTACCACTGTTCCATGGCAATATATATGGTTTAATGTCCTTGAGAACGAGCTTCTTAACCACTTAAAACTAATGATCACTTTACAACTGTTCCATGGCAACATATATGGTTACCACTGTTCCATGGCATCATATATGGTTGAATGTCCTTGAGAACGAGCCCCTTAACCACTTGACCTTAATGCTCATTTTACCACTGTCCCATGGCAACATTTATGGTTGAATGTCCTTGAGAACGAGCCCCTTTACCACTTGACCTTAATGCTCACTTTACCACTGTTCCATGGCAACATATATGGTTGAATATCCTTGAGAACAAGCCCCTTAACCACTTAACCTTAATGCTCACTTTACCACTGTTCCTTGGCAACATATATGGTTGAATGTCTTTGAGAACAAACCCCTTTACCACTTGACCTTAATGCTCAATTTACCACTGTTCCTTGGAAACATAAATGGTGTAATGTCCTTGAGAACGAGCCCCTTAACCACTTAACCTTAATGCTCACCTTACCAATGTTCAATGGCAACATATATGGTTGAATGTCCTTGAGAACGAGCCACATAACCACTTGCTCTAAATGCTGACTTTACCCTTGTTCCATGGCAACATATATGGTTGAATGTCCTTGAGAACGAGCCCCTTAACCACTTGACCTCACTATTCACTTTACCAATGTTCCATGGCAACATATATGGTTGAATGTCTTTGGGAACATTCCATGGCAACATATATGGTTGAATGTCCTTGGGAACATTCCATGGAAACATATATGGTTGAATGTCCTTGAAAACGAGCCCCTTAACCACTTGACCTTAATGCTCATTTTATCACATTCCCATGTCAACATATATGGTTGAATGTCCTTGAGAACGAGCCCCTTTACCACTTGACCTTAATGCTCACTTTACCACTGTTCCTTGGCAACATATATGGTTGAATGTTCTTGAGAACGAACCCCTTAACCACTTAAAATTAATGATCTCTTTACCACTGTTCCATGGCCACATATATGGTTACCACTGTTCAACTGCAACATATATGGTTGATTGTCCTTGAGAACGAGCCCCTTAACCACTTAACCTTAATGCTCACTTTACCACTGTTCCATGGCAACATATATGGTTGAATGTCCATGAGAACGAGCCCCTTAACCACTTAACCTTAATGCTCACTTTACCACTGTTCCATGGCTACATATATGGTTGAATGTATTTGAGAACGAGCCCCTTAAACACTTAACCTTAATGCTCACTTTACCACTGTTCCATATAAACATATATGGTTGAATATCCTTGGGAACGAGCCCCTTAACCACTTAACCTTAATGCTCACTTTACTACTGTTCCATAGCAACATTTATGGTTGAATGTCCTTTAGAACGAGCCCCTTAACTACTTAACCTTAATGTTTACTTTACCAATGTTCCATGGAAACAAAATTGGTTGAATGTCCTTACTGAACCATCACTTTACCACTTTACCACTCACATTACCATATCAACATATATGGTTGAATATCCTTGAGAACGAGCCCCATAACCAGTTAACCTTATTGCTCACTTTACTACTGTTCCTTGGCAACATATATGGTTTAATGTCCTTGAGAACGAACCAATTTACCACTTGATCTTAATGCTCACTTTACCACTTTTCCATAATAACATATTTGGTTGAATGTCCTTGAGAACGAGCCCCTTAAACACTTAACCTTAATGCTCACTTTACCACTGTTCCATGGCAACATATATGGTTGAATGTCCTTGGGAACATTAAATTTCAAAATATATGGTTGAATGTCCTTGAGAACGAGCCCCTTAACCACTTAACCTTAATGCTCACTTTACCATTGTTCCATGGCAACATATATGGTTGAATGTCCTTGAGAACGAGCTTCTTAACCACTTAAAACTAATGATCACTTTACCACTGTTCCATGGCAACACATATGGTTGAATGTCCTTGAGAACAAGCCCCTTAACCACTTAACCTTATTGCTCACTTTACCACTGTTCCTTGGCAACATATATGGTTGAATGTCCTTGAGAACGAACCAATTTACCACTTGACCTTAATGCTCACTTTACCAATGTTCCATAACAACATATATGGTTGAATGTCCTGGAGAACAAGCCCCTTACCCACTTAACCTTAATGCTCACTTTACCAATGTTCAATGGCAACATATATGGTTGAATGTTCTTGAGAACGAGAACCCTTAACCACTTAACCTTATTGCTCACTTTACCACTGTTCCTTGGCAACATATGGTTGAACGTCCTTGAGAAGGAACCAATTTACTACTTGATCTTAATGCTCACTTTACCAATGTTCAATGGCAACATATATGGTTAAATGTCCTTGAGAACGAGCCACATAACCACTTGACCTAAATGCTGACTTTACCACTGTTCCATGGCAACATATATGGTTGAATGTCCTTGAGAACGAGCCCCTTAACCACTTTACCTTAAGGTTCACTTTACCAATGTTCCATGGCAACATATATGGTTGAATGTCCTTGGGAACATTCCATGGCAACATATATGGTTGAATGTCCTTGGGAACATTCCATGAAAACATATATGGTTGAACGTCCTTGAAAACGAACCAATTTACCACTTGATCTTAATGCTCACTTTACCACTGTTCCTTGGAAACATAAATGGTGTAATGTCCTTGAGAACGAGCCACTTAACCACTTAACCTTAATGCTCACTTTACCAATGTTCAATGGCAACAAATATGGTTGAATGTCCTTGAGAACGAGCCACATAACCACTTGACCTAAATGCTGACTTTACTACTGTTCCATGGCAACATATATGGTTGAATGTCCTTGAGAACGAGCCCCTTAACCACTTGACCTTAATGTTCACTTTACCAATGTTCCATGGCAGCATATACGGTTAAATGTCCTAGAGAACGAACCCCTTAAAATCTTGACCTTAATGCGCACTTTACCACTGTTCCATGGCAATATATAAGGTCGAATGTCCTTGAGAACGAGCCCTTTAACCACTTAACCTTATTGCTCACTTTACCACATTTCCATGGCAACATATACTGTTGAATATCCTTTAGAACGAGCGCCTTAACCATTTAACCTTAATGCTCACTTTACCACTGTTCCATTTCAACATATATGGTCGAATGTCCTTGAGAACGAGCCCCTTAACCACTAAACATTAATACTCACTTCACCACTGTTCCATGGCAACATATATGGTTGAATGTCCTTAAGAACGAGCCAGTTAACCACTTAAGCTTAATGCTCATTTTACCACTGTTCTATGGCAACATATATGGTTGAATGTCCTTGAGAACGAGCCCCTTAACCACTTGACCTAAATGCTCAATTTACCACTGTTCCATGGCAACATATATGGTTGAATGTCCTTGAGAACATTCCATGGCTACATACATGGTTGAATGTGATTGAGAACGAGCCCCTTAACCACTTAAAATTAATGATCACTTTACCAATCTTCCATGGCAACATATATGGTTACCACTGTTCAACTGCAACATATATGGTTAATTGTCCTTGAGAACGAGAACCTTATCCACTTAACCTTAATGCTCACTTTACTACTGTTCCATGGCAACATATATGCTTGAATGTATTTGAGAACGAGCCCCTTAACCACTTAACTTTAATGCTCACTTTACCACTTTACCACTCACATTACCATATCAACATATATGGTTGAATATCCTTGAGAACGAGCCCCTTAACCACTCAAAATTAATGCTCACTTTACCACTGTTCCATGGCAACATATATAATTGAATGTCCTTAAGAACGAGCCCCTTTACCACTTGGTCTTAATGCTAATTTTACCACTGTTCCATGGCAACATATATGGTTGAATGTCCTTTAGAACGAGCCCCTTAACCACTTAACCTTAATGTTCACTTTACCAATGTTCCATGGCAACATAATTGGTTGAATGTCCTTGAGAACGAGCCTCTTAACCAGTTAACGTTAATGCTCACTTTACCACTTTTCAATGGCAACATATTTCGTTGAATGTCCTTGAGATTGAGCCCCTTAAACACTTAACCTTAATGCTCACTTTACCACTGTTCCATAGCAACATATATGGTTGAATGTCCTTGGGAACATTCCATGGCAAAATATATGGTTGAATGTCCTTGAGAACGAGCCCCTTAACCACTTAACCTTAATGCTCACTTTACCACTGTTCCATGGCAACATATATTGTTGAATGTCCTTGAGAACGAGCTTCTTAACCACTTAAAACTAATGATCACTTTACCACTGTTCCATGGCAACATATATGGTTACCACTGTTCCATGGCATCATATATAGTTAAATGTCCTTGAGAACGAAACCCTTAACCACTTGACCTTAATGCTCATTTTACCACTGCCCCATGGCAACATATATGGTTAAATGTCCTTGAGAACGAGCCCCTTTACCACTTGACCTTAATGCTCACTTTACCACTGTTCCATGGCAACATATATGGTTGAATGTCCTTGAGAACGAGCCCCTTAACCACTTAACTTTATTGCTCACTTTACCACTGTTCCTTGGCAACATATATGGTTGAATGTCCTTGAGAACGAACCCCTTTACCACTTGATCTTAATGCTCACTTTACCACTGTTCCTTGGAAACATAAATGGTGTAATGTCCTTGAGAACGAGCCCCTTAACCACTTAACCTTAATGCTCACTTTACCATTGTTCAATGGCAACATATATGGTTGAATGTCCTCGAGAACGAGCCACATAACCACTTGACCTAAATGCTGACTTTACTTCTGTTCCTTGGCAACATATATGGTTGAATGTCCTTGAGAACGAGCCCCTTAACCACTTAACCTTATTGCTCACTTTACCACTGTTCCTTGGCAACATATATGGTTGAATGTCCTTGAGAACGAACCCCCTTAGCACTTGATCTTAATGCTCACTTTACCACTGTTCCTTGGAAACATAAATGGTGTAATGTCCTTGAGAACGAGCCTCTTAACCACTTAACCTTAATGCTCACTTTACCATTGTTCAATGGCAACATATATGGTTGAATGTCCTTGAGAACGAGCCACATAACCACTTGACCTAAATGCTGACTTTACCACTGTTCCTTGGCAACATATATGGTTGAATGTCCTTGAGAACGACCCCCTTAACCACTTGACCTTAATGTTCACTTTACCAATGTTCCATGGCAACATATATGGTTGAATGTCCTTGGGAACATTCCATGGAAACATATATGGTTGAATGTCTTGAGAACGAGCCCCTTAACCACTTAACCTTAATGATCAGTTTACCATTGTTCCATGGCAACATATATGGTTGAATGTCCTTGAGAACGAGCCCTTAACCACTTGACCTTAATGCGCAATTTACCACTGTTCCATAGCAACATATATATTTGAATGTCCTTGAGAACAAGCCCCTTTACCACTTGACCTTAATGCCCAATTTACCACTGTTCCATGGCAACATATATAATTGATTGTTCTTGAGAACCAGCCCCTTAACCAATTAACCATAATGCTCACTTCACCAATGTTCCATGGCAACATATATACTTGAATGTGCTTGAGAACGAGCAACTTAACCAATTAACCTTATTGCTCACCTTACCACTGTTCCTTGGCAACATATATGGTTGAATATCATTGAGAACGAGCCGTTTAACCACGTGACCTTAATGCTCACTTTACCAATGTTCCATGGCAACATATATGGTTGAATGTCCTTGAGAACGAGCCCCTTAATCACTTTACCTTAATGCTCACTTTACCACTGTTCCATGGCATTATATATGGTTAAATGTCCTTGAGAACGAACCCCTTAACCTCTTGACCTTAATGCGCACTTTACCACATTTCCATGGCAACATATATGGTTGAATATCCTTGCGAACGAGCCCCTTAACCATTTAACCTTATTGCTCACTTTACCACTGTTCCATGGCAACATTATATGGTTGAATGTCCTTGAGAACGAGCCCCTTAACCACTTAACATTAATGCTCAATTTACCAATGTTCCAAAGCGACATATATGGTTGAATGTCCTTGAGAACGAGAGCCTTAACCACTTGACCTTAATGCTCATTTACCACTGTTCCATAGCAACATATATGGTTGTATGTCCTTTAGAACGAGCCCCTTAACCACTTAACCTTAATGTTCACTTTACCAATGTTCCATGGCAACATAATTGGTTGAATGTCCTTGAGAACGAGCCTCTTAACCAGTTAACGTTAATGCTCACTTTACCACTTTTCAATGGCAACATATTTCGTTGAATGTCCTTGAGATTGAGCCCCTTAAACACTTAACCTTAATGCTCACTTTACCACTGTTCCATAGCAACATATATGGTTGAATGTCCTTGGGAACATTCCATGGCAAAATATATGGTTGAATGTCCTTGAGAACGAGCCCCTTAACCACTTAACCTTAATGCTCACTTTACCACTGTTCCATGGCAACATATATTGTTGAATGTCCTTGAGAACGAGCTTCTTAACCACTTAAAACTAATGATCACTTTACCACTGTTCCATGGCAACATATATGGTTACCACTGTTCCATGGCATCATATATGGTTGAATGTCCTTGAGAACGAGCCCCTTAACCACTTGACCTTAATGCTCATTTTACCACTGCCCCATGGCAACATATATGGTTAAATGTCCTTGAGAACGAGCCCCTTTACCACTTGACCTTAATGCTCACTTTACCACTGTTCCATGGCAACATATATGGTTGAATGTCCTTGAGAACGAGCCCCTTAACCACTTAACCTTATTGCTCACTTTACCACTGTTCCTTGGCAACATATATGGTTGAATGTCCTTGAGAACGAACCCCTTTACCACTTGATCTTAATGCTCACTTTACCATTGTTCAATGGCAACATATATGGTTGAATGTCCTTGAGAACGAGCCACATAACCACTTGACCTAAATGCTGACTTTACTTCTGTTCCTTGGCAACATATATGGTTGAATGTCCTTGAGAACGAGCCCCTTAACCACTTAACCTTATTGCTCACTTTACCACTGTTCCTTGGCAACATATATGGTTGAATGTCCTTGAGAACGAACCCCCTTAGCACTTGATCTTAATGCTCACTTTACCACTGTTCCTTGGAAACATAAATGGTGTAATGTCCTTGAGAACGAGCCTCTTAACCACTTAACCTTAATGCTCACTTTACCATTGTTCAATGGCAACATATATGGTTGAATGTCCTTGAGAACGAGCCACATAACCACTTGACCTAAATGCTGACTTTACCACTGTTCCTTGGCAACATATATGGTTGAATGTCCTTGAGAACGACCCCCTTAACCACTTGACCTTAATGTTCACTTTACCAATGTTCCATGGCAACATATATGGTTGAATGTCCTTGGGAACATTCCATGGCAACATGTATGGTTGAATGTCCTTGGGAACATTCCATGGAAACATATATGGTTGAATATCATTGAGAACGAGCCGTTTAACCACGTGACCTTAATGCTCACTTTACCAATGTTCCATGGCAACATATATGGTTGAATGTCCTTGAGAACGAGCCCCTTAATCACTTGACCTTAATGCTCACTTTACCACTGTTCCATGGCATTATATATGGTTAAATGTCCTTGAGAACGAACCCCTTAACCTCTTGACCTTAATGCGCACTTTACCACATTTCCATGGCAACATATATGGTTGAATATCCTTGCGAACGAGCCCCTTAACCATTTAACCTTATTGCTCACTTTACCACTGTTCCATGGCAACATATAAGGTTGAATGTCCTTGAGAACGAGCCCCTTAACCACTTAACATTAATGCTCAATTTACCAATGTTCCATAGCGACATATATGGTTGAATGTTCTTAAGAACATTCCATGGTAACATATATGGTTGAATGTCCTTGAGAACAAGCCCCTTAACCACTTAACCTTAATGTTCACTTTACCACTGTTCCATGGCAACATATATGGTTGAATGTCCTTGAGAACGAGCCCCGTAACCACTTAACCTTAATGCTCATTTTACCACTGCTCTATGGCAACATATATGGTTGAATGTCTTGAGAACGAGCCCCTTAACCACTTGACCTAAATGCTCACTTTACCACTGTTCCATGGCAACATATATGGTTGAATGTCCTTGACAACATTCCATGGCAACATATATGGTTGAATGTCCTTGAGAACGAGCCTCTTAACCACTCAAAATTAATGCTCACTTTACCACTGTTCCATGGCAACATATATAATTGAATGTCCTTGAGAACGAAAGCCTTAACCACTTTACCTTAATGCTCATTTACCACTGTTCCATAGCAACATATATGGTTGTATGTCCTTTAGAACGAGCCCCTTAACCACTTAACCTTAATGTTCACTTTACCAATGTTCCATGGCAACATAATTGGTTGAATGTCCTTGAGAACGAGCCCCTTAACCAGTTAACCTTATTGCTCACTTTACCACTGTTCCTTGGCAACATATATGGTTGAATGTCCTTGAGAACGAACCAATTTACCACTTGATCTTAATGCTCACTTTACCACTTTTCCATAACAACATATTTGGTTGAATGTCCTTGAAAACGAGCCCCTTAAACACTTAACCTTAATGCTCACTTTACCACTGTTCCATGGCAACATATATGGTTTAATGTCCTTGGGAACATTCCATGGCAAAATATATGGTTGAATGTCCTTGAAAACGAGCCCCTTAACCACTTAACCTTAATGCTCACTTTACCACTGTTCCATGGCAACATATATGGTTGAATGTCCTTGAGAACGAGCTTCTTAACCACTTAAAACTAATGATCACTTTACCACTGTTCCATGGCAACATATATGGTTAAATGTCCTTGAGAACGAGCCCCTTAACCACTTAACCATATTGTCCACTTTACCACTGTTCCTTGGCAACATATATGGTTGAATGTCTTTGAGAACGAACCAATTTACCACTTGACCTTAATGCTCACTTTACCACTGTTCCATAGCAACATATATGGTTGAAATTCCTGGAGAACAAGCCCCTTAACCACTTAACCTTAATGCCCACTTTACCAATGTTCAATGGCAACATATATGGTTGAATGTCCTTGAGAACGAGCCCCTTAACCACTTAACCTTTTTGCTCACTTTACCACTGTTCCTTGGCAACATATATGGTTGAACGTCCTTGAGAACAATCCAATTTACAACTTGATCTTAATGCTCACTTTACCACTGTTCCTTGGAAACATAAATGGTGTAATGTCCTTAAAAACGAGCCCCTTAACCACTTAACCTTAATGCTCACTTTACCAATATTCAATGGCAACATATATGGTTAAATGTCCTTGAGAACGAGCCACATAACCACTTGACCTAAATGCTGACTTAACCACTGTTCCATGGCAACATATATGGTTGAATGTCCTTGAGAACGAGCCCCTTAACCACTTTACCTTAATGTTCACTTTACCAATGTTCCATGGCAACATATATGGTTGAATGTCCTTGGGAACATTCCATGGCAACATATATGGTTGAATGTCCTTGGGAACATTCCATGGAAACATATAAGGTTTAACGTCCTTGAGAACGAACCAATTTACCACTTGATCTTAATGCTCACTTTACCAATGTTCCTTGGAAACATAAATGGTGTAATGTCCTTGAGAACGAGCCACTTAACCACTTAACCTTAATGCTCACTTTACAAATGTTCAATAGCAACAAATATGGTTGAATGTCCTTGAGAACGAGCCACATAACCACTTGACCTAAATGCTGACTTTACCACTGTTCCATGGCAACATATATGGTTAAATGTCCTTGAGAACGAGCCCCTTAACCACTTAACCTTATTGCTCACATTACCACTGTTCCTTGGCAACATATATGGTTGAACGTCCTTGAGAACAATCCAATTTACCACTTGATCTTAATGCTGACTTTACCACTGTTCCTTGGAAACATAAATGGTGTAATGTCCTTGAGAACGAGCCCCTTAACCACTTAACCTTAATGCTCACTTTACCAATATTCAATGGCAACATATATGGATGTCCTTGAGAACGAGCCCCTTAAACACTTAACCTTAATGCTCATTTTACCACTGTTCTATGGCAACATATATGGTTGAATGTCCTTGAGAACGAGCCCCTTAACCACTTAACCTTAATGATCAGTTTACCATTGTTCCATGGCAACATATATGGTTGAATGTCCTTGAGAACGAGCCCTTAACCACTTGACCTTAATGCGCACTTTACCACTGTTCCATAGCAACATATATATTTGAATGTCCTTGAAAACAAGCCCCTTTACCACTTGACCTTAATGCCCATTTTACCACTGTTCCATGGCAACATATATAATTGATTGTTCTTGAGAACCAGCCCCTTAACCACTTAACGATAATGCTCACTTTACCAATGTTCCATGGCAACATATATACTTGAATGTGCTTGAGAACGAGCCCCTTAACCACTTAACCTTATTGCTCACCTTACCACTGTTCCTTGGCAACATATATGGTTGAATATCATTGAGAACGAGCCGTTTAACCACGTGACCATAATGCTCACTTTACCACTGCTCCATAGCAACATATATGGTTGAATGTCCTTGAGAACGAGCCCCTAAACCACTTGACCTTAATGTTCACTTTACCAATGTTCCATGGCAACATATATGGTTGAATGTCCTTGAGAACAAGCCCCTTAATCACTTGACCTTAATGCTCACTTTACCACTGTTCCATGGCATTATATATGGTTAAATGTCCTTGAGAACGAACCCCTTAACCTCTTGACCTTAATGCGCACTTTACCACATTTCCATGGCAACATATATGGTTGAATATCCTTGCGAACGAGTCCCTTAACCATTTAACCTTAATGCTCACTTTACCACTGTTCCATGGCAACATATATGGTTGAATGTCCTTGAAAACGAGCCCCTTAACCACTTAACATTAATGCTCAATTTACCAATGTTCCATAGCGACATATATGGTTGAATGTCCTTAAGAACATTCCATGGCAACATATATGGTTGAATGTCCTTGAGAACAAGCCCCTTAACCACTTAACCTTAATGTTCACTTTACCACTGTTCCATGGCAACATATATGGTTGAATGTCCTTGAGAACGAGCCCCTTAACCACTTAACCTTAATGCTCATTTTACCACTGCTCTATGGCAACATATATGGTTGAATATCCTTGAGAACGAGCCCCTTAACCACTTGACCTAAATGCTCACTTTACCACTGTTCCATGGCAACATATATGGTTGAATGTCCTTGAGAACGACCCCCTTAACCACTCAAAATCAATGCTCACTTTACCACTGTTCCATGGCAACATATATGGTTGAATGTCCTTGAGAACGAGAGCCTTAACCACTTGACCTTAATGCTCATTTACCACTGTTCCATAGCAACATATATGGTTGTATGTCCTTTAGAACGAGCCCCTTAATCACTTGACCTTAATGCTCACTTTACCACTGTTCCATGGCATTATATATGGTTAAATGTCCTTGAGAACGAACCCCTTAACCTCTTGACCTTAATGCGCACTTTACCACATTTCCATGGCAACATATATGGTTGAATATCCTTGCGAACGAGTCCCTTAACCACTTGACCTTAATGTTCACTTTACCAATGTTCCATGGCAACTTATGGTTGAATGTCCTTGAGAACGAGCCCCTTAATCACTTGACCTTAATGCTCACTTTACCACTGTTCCATGGCATTATATATGGTTAAATGTCCTTTAGAACGAACCCCTTAACCTCTTGACCTTAATGCGCACCTTACCATATTTCCATGGCAACATATATGGTTGAATATCCTTGCGAACGAGTCCCTTAAACATTTAACCTTAATGCTCACTTTACCACTGTTCCATGGCAACATATATGGTTGAATGTCCTTGAAAACGAGCCCCTTAACCACTTAACATTAATGCTCAATTTACCAATGTTCCATAGCGACATATATGGTTGAATGTCCTTAAGAACATTCCATGGCAACATATATGGTTGAATATCCTTGCGAACGAGTCCCTTAACCATTTAACCTTAATGTTCACTTTACCAATGTTCCATGGCAACATAATTGGTTGAATGTCCTTGAGAACGAGCCCCTTAACCAGTTAACCTTATTGCTCACTTTACCACTGTTCCTTGGCAACATATATGGTTGAATGTCCTTGAGAACGAACCAATTTACCTCTTGATCTTAATGCTCACTTTACCACTGTTCCATGGCAACATATATGGTTGAATGTCCTTGGGAACATTCCATGGCAAAATATATGGTTGAATGTCCATGAGAACGAGCCCCTTAACGACTTAACCTTAATGC
Organism: Neoaliturus tenellus; assembly: GCA_030545055.2. NCBI lineage: Eukaryota > Metazoa > Arthropoda > Insecta > Hemiptera > Cicadellidae > Neoaliturus > Neoaliturus tenellus. The sequence continues at coordinate 126,290 of JAQYXR010000019.1, read as the reverse complement.
TCACTTTACCACTGTTCCATGGCAACTTATATGGTTGAATGTCCTTGAGAACGAGCTTCTTAACCACTTAAAACTAATGATCACTTTACCACTGTTCCGTGGCAACATATATGGTTGAATGTCCTTAAAAACGAGCCCCTTAACCACTTAACCTTATTGTCCACTTTACCACTGTTCTTTGGCAACATATATGGTTGAATGTCCTTGAGAACGAACCAATTTACCACTTGACCTTAATGCTCACTTTACCACTGTTCCATAGCAACATATATGGTTGAAATTCCTGGAGAACAAGCCCCTTAACCACTTAACCTTAATGCCCACTTTACCAATGTTCAATGGCAACATATATGGTTGAATGTCCTTGAGAACGAGCCCCTTAACCACTTAACTTTATTGCTCACTTTACCAATGTTCCTTGGCAACATATATGGTTGAACGTCCTTAAGAACGAACCAATTTACCACTTGATCTTAATGCTCACTTTACCACTGTTCCTTGGAAACATAAATGGTGTAATGTCCTTGAGAACGAGCCCCTTAACCACTTAACCTTAATGCTCACTTTACCAATGTTCAATGGTAACATATATGGTTAAATGTCCTTGAGAACGAGCCACATAACCACTTGACCTAAATGCTGACTTTACCACTGTTCCATGGCAACATATATGGTTGAATGTCCTTGGGAACATTCCATGGCAACATTTATGGTTGAAAGTCCTTGAAAACATTCCATGGAAACATATATGGTTTAACGTCCTTGAGAACGAACCAATTTACCACTTGATCTTAATGCTCACTTTACCACTGTTCCTTGGAAACATAAATGGTGTAATGTCCTTGAGAACGAGCCACTTAACCACTTAACCTTAATGCTCACTTTACCAATGTTCAATGGCCACAAATATGGTTGAATGTCCTTGAGAACGAGCCACATAACCACTTGACCTAAATGCTGACTTTACCACTGTTCCATGGCTACATATATGGTTGAATGTCCTTGAGAACGAGCCATTAACCACTTAACCTTATTGCTCACTTTACCACATTTCCATGGCAACATATACTGTTGAATATCCTTTAGAACGAGCGCCTTAACCATTTAACCTTAATGCTCACTTTACCACTGTTCCATTTCAACATATATGGTCGAATATCCTTGAGAACGAGCCCCTTAACCACTTAACATTAATACTCGATTTACCACTGTTCCATGGCAACATATATGGTTGAATGTCCTTGATAACGAGCCCCTTAACCAAATAACCTTAATGATCACTTTACCACTGTTCCATAGCAACATATATGGTTGATTGTCCTTGAGAACGAGCCCCTTAACCACTTAACCTTAATGCTCATTTTACCACTGTTCTATGGCAACATATATGGTTGAATGTCCTTGAGAACGAGCCCCTTAACCACTTGACCTAAATGCTTAATTTACCACTGTTCCATGGCAACATATATGGTTGAATGTCCTTGAGAACATTCCATGGCTACATATATGGTTGAATGTGATTGAGAACGAGCCCCTTAACCACTCAACATTAATGCTCACTTTACCACTGTTCCATGGCAACATATATGGTTAAATGTCCTTGAGAACGAGCCGCTTAACCACTTGACCTTATTGCTCACTTTACCACTGTTCTTTGGCAACATATATGGTTGAATGTCCTTGAGAACGAGCCCCTTAACCACTTAAAATTAATGATCACTTTACTAATCTTCCATGGCAACATATATGGTTACCACTGTTCAACTGCAACATATATGGTTGATTGTCCTTGAGAACGATCCCCTTAACCACTTAACCTTAATGCTCACTTTACCACTGATCCATGGCAACATATATGGTTGAATGTCCTTGAGAACGAGCCCCTTAACCACTTAACCTTAATGCTCACTTTACCAATGTTCAATGGCCACAAATATGGTTGAATGTCCTTGAGAACGAGCCACATAACCACTTGACCTAAATGCTGACTTTACCACTGTTCCATGGCTACATATATGGTTGAATGTCCTTGAGAATGAGCCATTAACCACTTAACCTTATTGCTCACTTTACCACATTTCCATGGCAACATATACTGTTGAATATCCTTTAGAACGAGCGCCTTAACCATTTAACCTTAATGCTCACTTTACCACTGTTCCATTTCAACATATATGGTCGAATATCCTTGAGAACGAGCCCCTTAACCACTTAACATTAATACTCGATTTACCACTGTTCTATGGCAACATATATGGTTGAATGTCCTTGAGAACGAGCCCCTTAACCACTTGACCTAAATGCTTAATTTACCACTGTTCCATGGCAACATATATGGTTGAATGTCCTTGAGAACATTCCATGGCTACATATATGGTTGAATGTGATTGAGAACGAGCCCCTTAACCACTCAACATTAATGCTCACTTTACCACTGTTCCATGGCAACATATATGGTTAAATGTCCTTGAGAACGAGCCGCTTAACCACTTGACCTTATTGCTCACTTTACCACTGTTCTTTGGCAACATATATGGTTGAATGTCCTTGAGAACGAGCCCCTTAACCACTTAAAATTAATGATCACTTTACTAATCTTCCATGGCAACATATATGGTTACCACTGTTCAACTGCAACATATATGGTTGATTGTCCTTGAGAACGATCCCCTTAACCACTTAACCTTAATGCTCACTTTACCACTGATCCATGGCAACATATATGGTTGAATGTCCTTGAGAACGAGCCCCTTAACCACTTTACCTTAATGCTCACTTTACCAATGTTCAATGGCAACATATATGGTTGAATGTCCTTGAGAACGAGCCCCTTAACCACTTAACCTTAATGCTCACTTTACCACTGTTCCATGGCAACATATATGGTTGAATGTATTTGAAAACGAGCCCCTTAACCACTTAACTTTAATGCTCACTTTACCACTTTACCACTCTTTTTACCATATCAACATATATGGTTGAATATCCTTGGGAACGAGCCCCTTAACCACTTAACCTTAATGCTCACTTTACTACTGTTCCATGGCAACACATATGGTTGAATATCCTTGAGAACGAGAACCTTAAACACTTGACCTTAATGCTCATTTACCACTGTTCCATAGCATTATATATGGTGGAATGTCCTTGAGAACGAGCCCCTTTACCACTTGGTCTTAATGCTAATTTTACCACTGTTCCATGGCAACATATATGGTTGAATGTCCTTTAAAACGAGCCCCTTAACCACTTAACCTTAATATTCACTTTACCAATGTTCCATGGCAACATAATTGGTTAAATGTCCTTGAGAACGAGCCCCTTTAACCAGTTAACGTTAATGCTCACTTTACCACTTTTCCATGGCAACATATTTGGTTGAATGTCCTTGAGATCGAGCCCCTTAAACATTTAACCTTAATGCTCACTTTACCACTGTTCCATAGCAACATATATGGTTGAATGTCCTTGGGAACATTCCATGGCAAAATATATGGTTGAATGTCCTTGAGAACGAGCCAGTTGACCACTTGGTCTTAATGCTAATTTTACCACTGTTCCATGGCAACATATATGGTTGAATGTCCTTTAGAACGAGCCCCTTAACCACTTAATCTTAATGCTCACTTTACCACTGTTCCATGGCAACATATATGGTTGAATGTCCTTGAGAACGAGCTTCTTAACCACTTAAAACTAATGATCACTATACCACTGTTCCATGACAACATATATGGTTACCACTGTTCCATGGCATCATATATGGTTGAATGTCCTTGAGAACGAGCCCATTAACCACTTGACCCTAATGCTCATTTTACCACTGTCCCATGGCAACATATATGGTTAAATGTCCTTGAGAACGAGCCCCTTTACCACTTGACCTTAATGCTCACTTTACCACTGTTCCATGGCAACATATATGGTTGAATGTTCTTGAGAACAAGCCCCTTAACCACTTAACCTTAATGCTCACTTTACCAATGTTCAATGGCAACATATATGGTTGAATGTCCTTGAGAACGAGCCCCTTAACCACTTAACCTTATTGCTCACTTTACCACTGTTCCTTGGCAACATATATGGTTGAATGTCCTTGAGAACGAACCCCTTTACCACTTGACCTTAAGGCTCACTTTACCACTGTTCCTTGGAAACATAAATGGTGTAATGTCCTTGAGAACGAGCCCCTTAACCACTTAACCTTTATGCTCACTTTACCATTGTTCAATGGCGACATATATGGTTGAATGTCCTTGAGAACGAGCCACATAACCACTTGACCTAAATGCTGACTTTACCACTGTTCCTTGGCAACATATATGGTTGAATGTCCTTGAGAACGAGCCCCTTAACCACTTGACCTTAATGTTCACTTTACCAATGTTCCATGGCAACATATATGGTTGAATGTCCTTGGGAACATTCCATGGCAACATATATGGTTGAATGTCCTTGGGAACATTCCATGGCAACATATATGGTTGAATGTCCTTGAGAACGAGCCCCTTAACCACTTAACCTTAATGATCAGTTTACCACTGTTCCATGGCAACATATATGGTTGAATGTCCTTGAGAACGAGCCCTTAACCACTTGACCTTAATGCGCACTTTACCACTGTTCCATAGCAACATATATATTTGAATGTCCTTGAGAACAAGCCCCTTTACCACTTGACCTTAATGCCCAATTTACCACTGTTCCATGGCAACATATATAATTGAATGTTCTTGAGAACCAGCCCCTTAACCACTTAACCATAATGCTCACTTTACCAATGTTCCATGGCAACATATATACTTGAATGTGCTTGAGAATGAGCTTCTTAACCACTTAACCTTAATACTCACTTTAAAACTGTTTCATGGCAACATATATGGTTTAATGTCCTTGAGAACGAGCCCCTTAACCACTTAACCTTATTGCTCACCTTACCACTGTTCATTTTCAACATATATGGTTGAATATCATTGAGAACGAGCCGTTTAACCACGTGACCTTAATGCTCACTTTCCCACTGCTCCATGGCAACATATATGGTTGAATGTCCTTGAGAACGAGCCCCTTAACCACTTGACCTTAATGTTCACTTTACCAATGTTCCATGGCAACATATATGGTTGAATGTCCTTGAGAACGAGCCCCTTAATCACTTGACCTTAATGCTCACTTTACCATTGTTCCATGGCATTATATATGGTTAAATGTATTTGAGAACGAACCCCTTAAACTCTTGACTTTAATGCGCACTTTACCACATTTCCATGGCAACATATATGGTTGAATATCCTTGCGAACGAGCCCCTTAACCATTTAACCTTAATGCTCACTTTACCACTGTTCCATGGCAACATATATGGTTGAATGTCCTTGAGAACGAGCGCCTTAACCACTTAACATGGAACAGTGGTAAAGTGAACATTAAGGTTAAGTGGTTAAGGGGTTTGTTCTCAAGGACATTCAACCATATATGTTGCCATGGAATGTTCTTAAGGACATTCAACCATATATGTCGCTATGGAACATTGGTAAAGTGAACATTAAGGTTAAGTGGTTTAGGGGCTCGTTCTAAAGGACATTCAACCATATATGTTGCCATGGAACATTGGTAAAGTGAGCATTAAGGTTAAGTGGTTAAGGGGATCGTTATCAAGGACATTCAACCATATATGTTGAAATGGAACAGTGGTAAAGTGAGCATTAATGTTAAGTGGTTAAGGGGCTCGTTCTCAAGGACATTCAAGCATATATGTTTCCATGGAACAGTGGTAAAGTGAGCATTAAGGTTAAATGGTTAAGGGGCTCGTTCGCAAGGATATTCAACCATATATGTTGCCATGGAAATGTGGTAAAGTGCGCATTAAGGTCAAGAGACTAAGGGGTTCGTTCTCAAGGACATTTAACCATATATAATGCCATGGAACAGTGGTAAAGTGAGCATTAAGGTCAAGTGATTAAGGGACTCGTTCTCAAGGACATTCAACCATATATGTTGCCATGGAACAGTGGTAAAGTGAGGATTAAGGTCAAGTGGTTAAGGGGCTCGTTCTCAAGGACATTCAACCATATATGTTGCCATGGAGCAGTGGTAAAGTGAGCATTAGGGTCACGTGGTTAAACGGCTCGTTCTCAATGATATTCAACCATATATGTTGCCAAGGAACAGTGGTAAAGTGAGCAATAAGGTTAAGTGGTTAAAGGGCTCGTTCTCAAGGACATAAAACCATATATGTTGCCATGGAACAGTTTTAAAGTGAGTATTAAGGTTAAGTGGTTAAGAAGCTCGTTCTCAAGCACATTCAAGTATATATGTTGCCATGGAACATTGGTAAAGTGAGCATTAAGGTTAAGTGGTTAAGGGGCTGGTTCTCAAGAACATTCAATTATATATGTTGCCATGGAACAGTGGTAAATTGAGCATTAAGGTCAAGTGGTAAAGGGGCTCGTTCTCAAGGATATTAAAATATATATGTTGCTATGGAACAGTGGTAAAGTGCGCATTAAGGTCAAGTGGTTAAGGGGCTCGTTCTCAAGGACATTCAACCATATATGTTGCCATGGAACAGTGGTAAACTGATCAATAAGGTTAAGTGGTTAAGGGGCTCGTTATCAAGGACATTCAACCATATATGTTGAAATGGAACAGTGGTAAAGTGAGCATTAATGTTAAGTGGTTAAGGGGCTCGTTCTCAAGGACATTCAACCATATATGTTGCCATAGAACAGTGGTAAAGTGAGCATTAAGGTTAGATGGTTAAGGGGCTCGTTCGCAAGGATATTCAACCATATATGTTGCCATGGAAATGTGGTAAAGTGCGCATTAAGGTCAAGAGGTTAAGGGGTTCGTTCTCAAGGACATTTAACCATATATAATGCCATGGATCAGTGGTAAAGTGAGCATTAAGGTCAAGTGATTAAGAAACTCGTTCTCAAGTACATTCAACCATATATGAAATGAAATCTTTATTGATCCTTTAAAAACATTTTTACAATATTGATACAATATACATAACTTAATATACCATTCATAATTTTACAAAAAAGAATATTTACAATATAAATTAAAATTAATATTTCTGATAATAATTAGATATAAAATTACAATTAAAGGACCAATATTTGGGTCCCGAGGTCTATTACCTGTACGGGAACCTACACACGCACTTATTCTTCCCGCTCGAGCGGTAGGTATAAGTGGTCAGACGGCTTATTAAACTACAAAAATACACTTTCAGTAGATAACATATGAAGATCAAGGATTTCCTATTATAGTTAAAAATATAAAAAAATAATAATATTTACAAGTGGTAACAAGATAAACTTAGACCATATAGTAACAAGAAACAAAAAATAAAACAAATCAAAATTATAACTAACACAATATTGATTTTAAAGTGATTTAAATAAAAGAACATTTAAGAAAAATAACACAGCTTAATTAAGTATATATCTTAACCTAGAGCATAAAAATAAAACACCATACATTCTATGATATTGTATCAAAAAACATTTGGATATTATCATGGTTCAGTATATATGTCTTCACTAATTTACAAAATTTGTTTCTATTACTAATATTTTTAATATTGTCTGGCAAACGATTAAAAAATGTAGGTGCTAAATAAGAATAGAATTTTTTATAAATTGTCAAATTTGGTTTAGGTACGTCAACATTGAATTTATTTCTGAGATTGGTTCTTGGTACCATGTTATGGTTAGGCCTGTTCCCACTTTTACAGAAGAACACCCTTAGTACTTTAAAAACATATAAGTTCCTAAGAGGTAAAATTTTTAGATTTTTAAATAATGGCTCAGTGTGTTCCAGTCTTGTTTTATTTGATAGTAATCTTATAAAATGTTTCTGGATTGTTATTAAGGGTTTAATGGTAGTATAATATGAGCCTCCCCAAACAGTTAGACCGTATTCTAATTTAGAATTAATAAAAGCGAAGTAAACTGTTCTAAGAACTGAAGAATAACATATGTTGCCATGGAACATTGGTAAAGTGAGCATTAATTTTGAGTGGTTAAGGGGCTCGTTCTCAAGGACATTCAACCATATATGTTGCCATGGAATGTTCTCAAGGACATTCAACCATATATGTTGCCATGGAACAGTGGTAAAGTGAGCATTAAGGTTAAATGGTTAAGGGGCTCGTTCGCAAGGATATTCAACCATATATGTTGCCATGGAAATGTGGTAAAGGGCACAATAAGGTCAAGAGGTTAAGGGGTTCGTTCTCAAGGACATTCATCCATATATGTTGCCATTGAACAGTGGTAAAGTCAGCATTAAGGTCAAGTGGTTAAGGCTCTCGTTCTCAAGGACATTTAACCATATATGTTGCCATGGAACAGTGGTAAAGTGAGCATTAATTTTAAGTGGTTAAGGGGCTCGTTCTCAAGGACATTCAACCATATATGTTGCTATTTAATGTTCTCAAGGACATTCGACCATATATGTTGCCATGGAACAGTGGTAAAGTGAGCATTTAGGTCAAGTGGTTAAGGGGCTCGTTCTCAAGGATATTCAACCATATATGTTGCCATAGAACAGTGGTAAAATGAGCATAAAGGTTAAGTGGTTAAGGGGCTCGTTCTCAAGGACATTCAACCATATATGTTGCCATGGAACAGTGGTAAAGTGAACATTAAGGTTAAGTGGTTAAGGGGCTTGTTCTCAAGGACATTCAACCATATATGTTGCCATGGAATGTTCTTAAGGACATTGAACCATATATGTCGCTATGGAACATTGGTAAAGTGAACATTAAGGTAAAGTGGTTTAGGGGCTCGTTCTAAAGGACATTCAACCATATATGTTGCCATGGAACATTGGTAAAGTGAGCAGTAAGGTTAAGTGGTTAAGGGGATCGTTATCAAGGACATTCAACCATATATGTTGAAATGGAACAGTGGTAAAGTGAGCATTAATGTTAAGTGGTTAAGGGGCTCGTTCTCAAGAAGATTCGACCATATATGTTGCCATCAAACAGTGGTAAGGTGAGCATTAAGGTTAAATGGTTAAGGGGCTCGTTCGCAAGGATATTCAACCATATATGTTGCCATGGAAATGTGGTAAAGTGCGCATTAAGGTCAAGAGGTTAAGGGGTTCATTCTCAAGGACATTCAACCATATATAATGCAATGGAACAGTGGTAAAGTGAGCATTAAGGTCAAGTGATTAAGGGGCTCGTTCTCAAGGACATTCAACCATATATGTTGCCATTGAACAGTGGTAAGGTGAGCATTAAGGTCAAGTGGTTAAGGGGCTCGTTCTCAAGGACATTCAACCATATATGTTACCATGGAGCAGTGGTAAAGTGAGCATTAGGGTCACGTGGTTAAACGGCTCGTTCTCAATGATATTCAACCATATATGTTGCCAAGGAACAGTGGTAAGGTGAGCAATAAGGTTAAGTGGTTAAGGGGCTCGTTCTCAAGGACATTAAACCATATATGTTGCCATGGAACAGTTTTAAAGTGAATATTAAGGTTAAGTGGTTAAGAAGCTCGTTCTCAAGCACATTCAAGTATATATGTTGCCATGGAACATTGGTAAAGTGAGCATTAAGGTTAAGTGGTTAAGGGGCTGGTTTTCAAGAACATTCAATTATATATGTTGCCATGGAACAGTGGTAAATTGAGCATTAAGGTCAAGTGGTAAAGGGGCTCGTTCTCAAGGACATTAAAATATATATGTTGCTATGGAACAGTGGTAAGGTGCGCATTAAGGTCAAGTGGTTAAGGGGCTCGTTTTCAAGGACATTCAACCATATATGTTGCCATGGAACAGTGGTAAACTTATCATTAAGGTTAAGTGGTTAAGGGGCTCGTTCCCAAGGACATTCAACCATATATGTTGCACTGGAATGTTCCCAAGGACATTCAAGCATATATGTTGCCATGAAACATTGGTAAAGTGAGCATTAAGGTTAAGTGGTTAAGGGGCTCGTTATCAAGGACATTCAACCATATATGTTAAAATGGAACAGTGGTAAAGTGAGCTTTAATGTTAAGTGGTTAAGGGGCTCGTTCTCAAGGACATTCAACCATATATGTTGCCATGGAACAGTGGTAAAGTGAGCATTAAGGTTAAATGGTTAAGGAGCTCGTTCGCAAGGATATTCAACCATATATGTTGCCATGGAATGTTCCCAAGGACATTCAACCATATATGTTGCCATGGAATGTTCCCAAGGACATTCAACCATATATGTTGCCATGAAATGTTCCCAAGGACATTCAACCATATATGTTGCCATGGAACATTGGTAAAGTAAACATTAAGGTCAAGTGGTTAAGGAGCTCGTTCTCAAGGACATTAAACCATATATGTTGCCAAGGTACAGTGGTAAAGTCAGCATTTAGGTCAAGTGGTTATGTGGCTCGTTCTCAAGGACATTCAACTATATATGTTGCCATTGAACATTGGTAAAGTGAGCATTAAGGTTAAGTGGTTAAGGGGCTCGTTCTCAAGGACATTACACCATTTATGTTTCCAAGGAACAGTGGTAAAGTGAGCATTAAGGTCAAGTGGTAAAGGGGTTCGTTCTCAAGGACATTCAACCATATATGTTGCCAAGGAACAGTGGTAAAGTGAGCAATAAGGTTAAGTGGTTAAGGGGCTCGTTCTCAAGGACATTCAACCATATATGTTGCCATTGAACATTGGTAAAGTGAGCATTAATGTTAAGTGGTTAAGGGGCTTGTTCTCAAGGACATTCCACCATATATGTTGCCATGGAACAGTGGTAAAGTGATCATTAAGGTTAAGTGGTTAAGGGGCTCGTTCTCAAGGACATTCAAACATATATGTTTCCATGGAATGTTCCCAAGGACATTCAACCATATATGTTGCACTGGAATGTTCCCAAGGACATTCAACCATATATGTTGCCATGAAACATTGGTAAAGTGAGCATTAAGGTTAAGTGGTTAAGGGGCTCGTTATCAAGGACATTCAACCATATATGTTGAAATGGAACAGTGGTAAAGTGAGCTTTAATGTTAAGTGGTTAAGGGGCTCGTTCTCAAGGACATTCAACCATATATGTTGCCATGGAACAGTGGTAAAGTGAGCATTAAGGTTAAATGGTTAAGGGGCTCGTTCGCAAGGATATTCAACCATATATGTTGCCATGGAATGTTCCCAAGGACATTCAACCATATATGTTGCCATGGAATGTTCCCAAGGACATTCAACCATATATGTTGCCATGGAATGTTCCCAAGGACATTCAACCATATATGTTGCCATGGAACATTGTTAAAGTAAACATTAAGGTCAAGTGGTTAAGGGGCTCGTTCTCAAGGACATTCAACCATATATGTTGCCAAGGTACAGTGGTAAAGTCAGCATTTAGGTCAAGTGGTTATGTGGCTCGTTCTCAAGGACATTCAACCATATATGTTGCCATTGAACATTGGAAAAGTGAGCATTAAGGTTAAGTGGTTAAGGGGCTCGATCTCAAGGACATTACACCATTTATGTTTCCAAGGAACAGTGGTAAAGTGAGCATTAAGGTCAAGCGGTAAAGGGGTTCGTTCTCAAGGACATTCAACCATATATGTTGCCAAGGAACAGTGGTAAAGTGAGCAATAAGGTTAAGTGGTTAAGGGGCTCGTTCTCAAGGACATTCAACCATATATGTTGCCATTGAACATTGTTAAAGTGAGCATTAATGTTAAGTGGTTAAGGGGCTTGTTCTCAAGGACATTCAACCATATATGTTGCCCTGGAACAGTGGTAAAGTGATCATTAAGGTTAAGTGGTTAAGGGGCTCGTTCTCAAGGACATTCAACCATATATGTTGCCATGGAATGTTCTTAAGTACATTCAACCATATATGTTGCTATGGAACATTGGTAAAGTGAACATTAAGGTTAAGTGGTTTAGGGGCTCGTTCTAAAGGACATTCAACAATATATGTTGCCATGGAACATTGGTAAAGTGAGCATTAACCTTAATGCTCATTTTACCACTGTTCAATGGCAACATATATGGTTGAATATCCTTGAGAACGAGCCCCTTAACCACTTGACCTAACCGCTCACTTTACCACTGTTCCATGGCAACATATATGGTTGAATGTCCTTGAGAACATTCCATGGCAACATATATGGTTAAATGTCCTTGAGAACGAGCCCCTTAACCACTCAAAATTAATGCTCACTTTACCACTGTTCCATGGCAACATATATGGTTGAATGTCCTTGAGAACGAGAGCCTTAACCACTTGACCTTAATGCTGACTTTACCACTGTTTAATGGCAACATATATGGATGAATGTCCTTGAGAACGAACCCCCTAACCTCTTGACCTTAATGCGCACTTTACCACATTTCCATGGCAACGTATATGGTTGAATATCCTTGCGAACGAGCCCCTTAACCATTTAACCTTAATGCTCACTTTACCACTGTTCCATGGCAACATATATGGTTGAATGTCCTTGAGAACATTCCATGGCAACATATATGGTTGAATGTCCTCGAGAACGAGCCCCTTAACCACTCAAAATTAATGCTCACTTTACCAATGTTCCATGGCAACATATATGGTTGAATGTCCTTGGGAACATTCCATGGAAACATATATGGTTGAATGTCCTTGAGAACGAGCCCCTTAACCACTTAACCTTAATGATCAGTTTACCACTGTTCCATGGCAACATATATGGTTGAATGTCCTTGAGAACGAGCCCCTTAACCACTTGACCTTAATGCGAACTTTACCACTGTTCCATGGCAACATATATAAATGAATGTTCTTGAGAACCAGCCCCTTAACCACTTAACCTTAATGCTCACTTTACTAATGTTCCATGGCAACATATTTACTTGAATGTGCTTGAGAACGAGCTTCTTAACCGCTTAACCTTAATACTCACTTTAAAACTGTTCCATGGCAACATATATGGTTTAATTTCCTTGATAACGAGCCCCTTAACCACTTAACCTTATTGCTCACCTTACCACTGTTCCTTGGCAACATATATGGTTGAATGTCCTTGAGAACGAGCCCCTTAACCACTTAACATTAATGCTCACTTTACCACTGTTCCATTTCAACATATATGGTTGAATGTCCTTGATAACGATCCCCTTAACCACTTAACCTTAATGCTCACTTTACCAATGTTCCATGGCAACATATATGGTTGAATGTCCTTTAGAACGAGCCCATAAACCACTTTACCTTAATGTTCACTTTACCAATGTTCCATAGCGACATATATGGTTGAATGTCCTTAAGAACATTCCATGGCAACATATATATTTGAATGTCCTTGAGAACAAGCCCCTTAACTACTTAACCTTAATGTTCACTTTAACACTGTTCCATGGCAACATATATATGTGTGAATGTCCTTGAGAACGAGCCCCTTAACCACTTTACCTTAATGCTCATTTTACTACTGTTCTATGGCAACATATAGGGTTGAATATCCTTGAGAACGAGCCCCTTAACCACTTGACCTAAATGCTCACTTTACCACTGTTCCATGGCAACATATATGGTTGAATGTCCTTGAGAACATTCCATGGCAACATATATGGTTGAATGTCCTTGAGAACGAGCCCCTTAACCACACAAAATTAATGCTCACTTTACTACTGTTCCATGGCAACATATATGGTTGAATGTCCTTGAGAACCAGAGCCTTAACCACTTGACCTTAATGCTGACTTTACCAATGTTCCATGGCAACATATATGGTTGAATGTCCTTTAGAACGAGCCCATAAACCACTTTACCTTAATGTTCACTTTACCAATGTTCCATAGCGACATATATGGTTGAATGTCCTTAAGAACATTCCATGGCAACATATATATTTGAATGTCCTTGAGAACAAGCCCCTTAACTACTTAACCTTAATGTTCACTTTAACACTGTTCCATGGCAACATATATATGTGTGAATGTCCTTGAGAACGAGCCCCTTAACCACTTTACCTTAATGCTCATTTTACTACTGTTCTATGGCAACATATAGGGTTGAATATCCTTGAGAACGAGCCCCTTAACCACTTGACCTAAATGCTCACTTTACCACTGTTCCATGGCAACATATATGGTTGAATGTCCTTGAGAACATTCCATGGCAACATATATGGTTGAATGTCCTTGAGAACGAGCCCCTTAACCACACAAAATTAATGCTCACTTTACTACTGTTCCATGGCAACATATATGGTTGAATGTCCTTGAGAACCAGAGCCTTAACCACTTGACCTTAATGCTGACTTTACCACTGTTCAATGGCAACATAAATGGATGAATCTCCTTGAGAACGAGCCCCTTAACCACTTAAAATTAATGATCACTTTACCACTGTTCCTAGGCAACATATATGGTTACCACTGTTCCATTGCTACATATATGGTTGATTGTCCTTGAGAACGAGCCCCTTAACCACTTAACCTTAATGCTCACTTTACCACTGTTCCATGGCAACATTGTAATGGGCTAAAAATAGGGGATGCAAAAATATTCTTTTAGCACCGCTTATCTGTACCCAGCTCAGTACGAGAGGACTAGGGTTTTTAAATATAACATTTTTCTCGCCAAAATTATTTACATTTATTTTACATCAGAAACTTAATAACAACTTGCTAAAAAAGAATTATACATGCAAAATGGATAGTCATGGTGCTCAAATTAGGCCTAACATACGACCAACGTCTTAAAACGAGTTTCGCACACTCTTGATGCACTGCACGGCACTTTAACCACACAAACGAGATTCAAGAAAATAAAACTTAACTTCCGTTACCCAACAGGTGTGGTTTAATCTGATAATTTAGGTTCGAGGAGAAAATTTCCTCACTCGAACTGCCTGTCTGATATTTAAATTATTCCTGGATAGGCCTATTTACTCTTATGCAGTACCCAACCAACCCGGAAGAAACTTTCCTTCTCAGGCAATTACTAAAATTTTTGACAAACTCAGTTTACGTTAATTTGTTTAACTTAGAGCCGAGACACTTGCCTCAAGCACTCTAAGTATAATAGGAAGCCCGAAAAACACAGGATCTTGGCTCAAATAAGCCCGCTGAGACACTTGCCCCAAACGGCTAATAAAATCAAGTAAATTGAGGTCCTACTAATTTTTCGATCCGATGAGACACTTGTCCCAAACGAATCCCAGAATGAACTTTATTCTAACCAATTTGTTGACAGAAAAAGAATAGCAGGACTTTAAAAATAAATCCGATGAGACACCTGTCCCAAGCGAATTATTAAATTTAAATTCTTTAATCTTAAACAAATAACTATAATTTTTAACTTCAGGTAACTATTGGAATTTTTTTTAGGAAATAAACTTAAATTTTTAAGCTCTACGATAATTGGACTGAACAGAAATTTTATTTTTAACCAAACTCAAAACAACTCACGGTAGTCCGGCGGTATATCCTGGCGTGCACTCACGACGATACATCCTTCCTCCAAGCACTACGGAAAACTCTGTAAGACCATGTCACCACTTCCTGATATAACCTCTGATTTGGAGGGGAAATGAGGGGAAATTGACCCCACCAAGCTGGGCAACAATCCTTTAACCGCCACGCGGCTTATCTCGACGGTAACGGCAAAGTTCACCGTTACACTCCCCGGAAAACTCATAAAAATTTTATTTTCCCAAAAAAATTTATTTCCAAATGAAATATATCTTGCCCACACTCGCTA
This sequence comes from Neoaliturus tenellus, assembly GCA_030545055.2. Taxonomy (NCBI): domain Eukaryota; kingdom Metazoa; phylum Arthropoda; class Insecta; order Hemiptera; family Cicadellidae; genus Neoaliturus; species Neoaliturus tenellus. The sequence goes on along the minus strand of JAQYXR010000019.1, from coordinate 110,590 downwards.
GGCACACATAGTTCGCACTTAAAATGGTCTCATTACAACCCTAACATAAAGTATCATCTTCTAAATACACTTTAACCCAAAATCTACTAAAATAGTCTTATAAACAAAATTTAGATGTCCAAATCCCTCCCAGGTGTGACCGGTACCCACACACATAGGTCCTCAAAAGGCGGTGTCTCGCACCTAAACACTCTCCTGTCGCTCACGCCATGCCGAGGTGTCGTGGCCAACGCGGCCCTTCTCTCTATGTCTCTGCCAGGGAGTTAGGGAAACGGCTCTGCGAACTGTACAGGAGGATCATCCTCCACCACGCTCTGCAGCAGCTCCACCATATCGTGTTCTAAACACAACTCCTCAAACGAGGGAGCATCTAATAACAGCATGTCGTCGACACTAATCAACTCCTCCGAGTCCGCATTCAACTCCGCCGTTCGAGGTGCAGTACCGGGCTCTAGAGGAACTATACCCGCTGATACCGGAGACCGTGGCCGTGGTGACCTCCGCTGTGAGGCCTCGTTCAGCAAAGGCCAGCAGGTCACAGCTGCCAGAGAGCTGGAAACAAATTCTACCCGCCTCTCACCCGAGTGTTCATCTTGCACGGGAGTTCCTGGAGTCCCTAGAGCCGCGATCCCCGCGCACGAACTTCCGGACTTAGGCGTGCCTAATTTCTCCACCGGAGCGACAGGGGCCGACAATTCCCCGACTTCCTCCTGGAACCGGAACGGTAAAAACGGTATGCGGCCCTCGACCACTGACTTCATTAGTCTGAAGCGGTTGCGGCGCCTCCTAGACCTTCTACCGGGTTTCCTGGCCGATCTCTGGGAGAGTGGGCGATCCGACTCGGACTTACAACTACAACAATATACAACTATTATTTAGAAATGCACGAACATAATCATTAAATCACTCTTTAAAAGTAATAATCAAAATACATGTTTTTTTTTTTCTTTCTAAGCTTTTAATCTTTAAAAGCTTTCAAATCTTTTATATGCCAAGATCCTGCCGGCCCGCCGTTATCATCAATTAAATTATACACTCGAGGGGACTTTACTTCAGCGATAACAAACGGTCCCACGAACCTTGGAGCCAATCCCGCTGAATAATGTTGTAGAGCGGACGACAACTTATAATTGCGGCGGTATACTCTATCCCCAACCTGAAAACATACATTTCTACGACGGCGGTCGTAATAAACTTTTTGCTTTTTAGCCGCCTTTTCCAAGTTTTCACGCACTAACTTTACTAAGTTGCCAACTCTGGTAGACAATGTATCGGCATACTTATCAACTGGTGTTTTGCTACACTTCCGGTACCGGCCTGTTTTATTAGCCCTCAAAGAATTTAGAGGCGCTAACTCCCGACCGCAATTTACATAACCGTGTTTCACTTAACTTTTGTTTCTAAATTTTAAAAGCTTTCTCCTGAGCCTCGGACCAGTTCCACTTATCTGATTTCTTTAATAACTCGGTGAGAGGAGCAGAAATTTCTGAAAACTGTGGCACGTACTTTCTGTACCATGATGAAAGCCCTATAAACGCCCTTAACTGACGTGGCGTACGCGGAGTAGGATAGTCTGTTATCGCTTTTATTTTATCGGGATCCGTACTGATACCTTTTTCACTAACTAATTGACCCAGGTAACGCAACTCTTTCTGACAGAATTTACACTTCTCCAAGTTTAATCTTACACCGGCCTTTCTTATTCGATTAAACACCTCCTCCAATATCACCAAATGTTCATCAAAAGTAGCAGAAATCACAATAATATCGTCCAGGTATGCAAACACTTTATTCTCTAAATCCAGTCCGATAACCTTATCTAATAAACGCTGAAATGTCGCAGGCGCGGAATGCAGGCCGAACGGAAGTACTTTAAATTGAAAGAGTCCTCTATTTTGAATAGAAAACGCAGTGTATTGTTTACTATCCGGATGCAATGGTACTTGCCAGTAACCATTTTTCATATCTAGCGTTGAAATGTACACTGCGGCACGTAATTTATCTAAAATAGCTCACACGAACGGAATTGGATATGCGTCTTTAATTGTGCAGTCATTAACCTTTTTTAAATTCAACGCAAATCGATATTTTCCTGACGGTTTTTTCACCAACATTACCTCACTGGACCACGAACTATGAGAGGGTTCTATAACGTCATCTTTTAACATTTGATCAACCTCACCATTTAAAATTTTTAACATTGCTGGAGACCGGGGAAAGTGACGTTGTTTTATAGGTACAATACCGGGTTTGGGCCTAATTTCGTGGTAAACCAAATTTGTTCTGCCCGGAACATTTTCAAATAACCGTAACTGGGTTTTTAAAAACTCATCTAACCGCTCTTTTTCGCTTTCGGCGAGGGGTTTTATTTCCGCTAAAGTTTTTTCGGAGTTTCCATTTAATACACCAGTCAATTCACTGCAGGTCTCCCCCTCCCCCAAAGGTAGCGATTGATACGTCTCCCTCAGAATGTCCAAGCCTAACAATACATCTACCGTCAAATCCGGCATAACATAAAACACTCCCGGCACTACCCTGTTATTACATTCTATGTTGACTACAAAATATTTATTGATGGGTGCTAACGATCCGTTAGCCAATTTCACTTCTTGATTTAAATAAGTCGCTGGAAAACCCTCATTTTCTAATGTGTCGCCAATTTTAACACTAATGTAGGAATCGGCCGCCCCTGTGTCCAATAATGCCTTATATTTACAACTTGACAAAATTACGTCCGTGAACAATCGTTTATCTCCATTTCCCAACATAACATTATTTGACATTGATGTTAAATTTTGACACCTTGATGATGGCAAAACAGATCTGGGGGTTTCGTTAAATGGCCTAGTATTCCCCTTCCCTTCTAGGCCTTCCTGGCGTTTCCCTCCTTACACCTATCACATGTGTGAACCGTCACATTAGGTTCCCCACACTTATAACAAAAACGTTTCCGACTCTTATGACATTGAGAGTACCTATGACCCGGTATGTTACAATTCCAACACTTCTCGCCCTCTTGGGATTTCTTAACAGCATTTATTTTTACCTGAGGTGTTACGGCACTCACTTTTCGATCTGAAGACTGAGGTTTGGCGTTCGACTTATAGGCTGTATCCGAAAAATGAGCTTGTGCGACATTTGGTGGCGGCCTGTACAGTTTAGCCTGTTTAACTGAGAGTTCGTATTCTGTACCTAACGCTAATAATTCTGCCAAGGTAGTGAAATCGCGGCGCCTAATATATGTTCGGTATTCTGGCCTTAAGTTTTTGTAAATAATTCTAAGCTGCTCGTCACCTGACACTTGCCCGTCTAAATAGGGTTCTGATTGCTATTTCAAAGTCCCTTATCGGCTCATCCGGCCCCTGAGTGCGCCTACGATATTCATCTTCCAAATTTAACAGATAATCTAGAGGCAAAAATTGTAATTTCAACTCCTCGACAAACTGCGCCCAGCTCTGCCAGACTTGACTATTATTACGATACCACAGAATCGCTTTACCTTTCAATAATTCCGGCACGGCTGCAAGTAAATGTTTATCAGAAAAACCGTAAGCAGAACGTAATTCATCCACTCTTTCAATAAATGCCACTACGCCCTCCCCACCGTCAAATTTTATCGCCCATTTTCGCACCAAATCACAAATTTTTCCCGAATCTGTCGTAGGAATGTTATCCATTGTAGCCTGATTATCCGGCAAAGGTGAACTCTGTTGATTTGGGCCGATAAAATCGTTATCTAACGGCCGTCGCGGGGAAAAATTATCTTGCCTGCCCTGACTACTGCTCGTTTTAGATTTATCTTGCTCGGTACGCAAAAATTCACACAACCTATCTTTTAATTCTGACACACCACCACTCGCATTTAACCCACGAGCCAATAATTCACCCCTAAGTTGACGTTTACGCAATTTGTAGACCCAAATAAGAGATTGAGTCGAGTTCTCTTTTCGTTCAATTTCTTCGTCAGACATATTAAAATCTAAGCACCATGCTAAAATTGAATAATTATGCCATTCGTTCGGGCGCCATTGTAATGGGCTAAAAATAGGAGATACAAAAATATTCTTTTAGCACCGCTTATCTGTACCCAGCTCAGTACGAGAGGACCAGGGTTTTTAAATATAACATTTTTCTCGATAAAATTATTTACATTTATTTTACATCAGAAACTTAATAAAGAAGTTAATAAACTTCTTTCTTGCTAAAAAAGAATTATTCATGCAAAATGGATAGTCATGGTGCTCAGATTAGGCCTAACATACGACCAACGTCTTAAAACGAGTTTCGCACACTCTTGATGCACTGCACGGCACTATAACCACACAAACGAGATTCAAGAAAATAAAACTTAACTTCCGTTACCCAACAGGTGTGGTTTAATCTGATAATTTAGGTTCGAGGAGAAAATTTCCTCACTCGAACTGCCTGTCTGATATTTAAATTATTCCTGGATAGGCCTATTTACTCTTATGCTGTACCCAACCAACCCGGAAGAAACTTTCCTTCTCAGGCAATTACTAAAATTTTTGACAAACTCAGTTTACGTTAATTTGTTTAACTTAGAGCCGAGACACTTGCCTCAAGCACTCTAAGTATAATAGGAAGCCCGAAAAACACAGGATCTTGGCTCAAATAAGCCCGCTGAGACACTTGCCCCAAACGGCTAATAAAATCAAGTAAATTGAGGTGCTACTAATTTTTCGATCCGATGAGACACTTGTCCCAAACAAATCCCAGAATGAACTTTATTCTAACCAATTTGTTGACAAAAAAAGAATAGCAGGACTTTAAAAATAAATCCGATGAGACACCTGTCCCAAGCGAATTATTAAATTTAAATTCTTTAATCTTAAACAAATAACTATAATTTTTAAATTCATTTAACTATTGGAATTTTTTTTAGGAAATAAACTTTAATTTTTAAGCTCTACGATAATTGGACTGAACAGAAATTTTATTTTTAACCAAACTCAAAACAACTCACGGTAGTCCGGCGGTATATCCTGGCGTGCACTCACGACGATACATCCTTCCTCCAAGCACTACGGAAAACTCTGTAAGACCATGTCACCACTTCCTGATATAACCTCTGACCTGGAGGGGAAATGAGGGGAAATTGACCCCACCAAATTGGGCAACAATCCTTTAACCGCCGCGCGGCTTATCTCGACGGTAACGGCAAAGTTCACCGTTACAACATATATGGTTGAATGTCCTTGAGAACGAGCCCCTTAACGACTTAACCTTAATGCTCACTTTACCACTGTTCCATGGCAACATATATGGTTGAATATCATTGGGAACGAGCCCCTTAACCACTTAACCTTAATGCTCACTTTACTACTGTTCCATGGCAACATATAGGGTTGAATGTCCTTGAGAACGAGCCGCTTAACCACTTGACCTTAATGCTCATTTTACCACTGTTCCATAGCAACATATATGGTTGAAAGTCCTTGAGAACGAGCCCCTTTACCACTTGGTCTTAATGCTCACTTTACCACTGTTCCATGGCAACATATATGGTTGAATATCCTTGAGAACAAGCCCCTTAACCACTTAACAATCATGCTCACTTTACTACTGTTCCATGGCAACATATATCTTTGAATGTCCTTGAGAACGAGCCCCTTAACCACTAAACCTTAATGCTCACTTTACCAAGGTTCAATGGCAACATATATGGTTGAATGTCCTTGAGAACGAGCCCCTTAACCACTTGATCTTAATGCTCACTTTACCACTGTTCCATGGCAACATTAAGGTTGAATGTCCTTGAGAACGAGCCCCTTAATCACTTGACCTTAATGCTCACTTTACCACTGTTCCATGGCATTATATATGGTTAAATGTCTTTGAGAACGAACCCCTTAACCTCTTGACCTTAATGCGCACTTTACCACATTTCCATGGCAACATATATGGTTGAATATCCTTGCGAACGAGCCCCTTAACCACTTAACATTAATGCTCACTTTACCACTGTTCCATTCCAACATATATGGTTGAATGTCCTTGATAACGAGCCCCTAAAACACTAAACCTTAATGTTCACTTTACCAATGTTCCATAGCGACATATATGGCTGAATGTCTTTAAGAACATTCCATGGCAACATATATGGTTGAATGTCCTTGAGAACAAGCCCCTTAACCACTTAACCTTAATGTTCACTTTACCACTGTTCCATGGCAACATATATGGTTGAATGTCCTTGAGAACGAGCCCCTTAACCACTTGACCTTAATGCTGACTTAACCACTGTCCCATGGCAACATATATGGATAAATGTCCTTGAGAACGAGCCCCTTAACCACTTAAAATTAATGATCACTTTACCACTGTTCCATGGCAACATATATGGTTACCACTGTTCCATTGCTACATATATGGTTGATTGTCCTTGAGAACGAGCCCCTTAACCACATAACCTTAATGCTCATCTTACCACTGTTCCATGGCAACATATATGGTTAAATGTCCTTGAGAACGAGCCCCTTAACGACTTAACCTTAATGCTCACCTTACCACTGTTCCATGGCAACATATATGGTTGAATATCATTGGGAACGAGCCCCTTAACCACTTAACCTTAATGCTAACTTTACTACTGTTCCATTGCAACATATATGGTTGAATGTCCTTGAGAACGAGCAGCTTAACCACTTGACCTTAATGCTCATTTTACCACTGTTCCATGGCAACATATATGGTTGAATGTCCTTGAGAACGAGCCGCTTAACCACTTGACCTTAATGCTCATTTTACCACTGTTCCATGGCAACATATATCTTTGAATGTCCTTTAGAACGAGCCCCTTAACCACTTAACCTTAATGCTCACTTTACCAATGTTCAATGGCAACATATATAATTGAATGTGCTTGAGAACGAGCCCCTTAACCACTTGACCTTAATGCTCACTTTACCACTGTTCCATGGCAACATGTATGGTTGAATGTCCTTGAGAACGAGCCCCTTAACCACTAAACCTTAATGCTCACTTTACCAATGTTCAATGGCAACATATATAGTTGAATGTGCTTGAGAACGAGCACCTTAACCACTTGACCTTAATGCTCACTTTACCACTGTTCCATGGCAACATATATGGTTGAAGGTCCTTGAGAACGAGCCCCTTAACCCCTTAACCTTAATGCTCACTTTACCACTGTTCCATGGCAACATATATGGTTGAATGTCCTTGAGAACGAGCTTCTTAACCACTTAACCTTAATGATCATTTTACCACTGTTCTATGGCATCATATATGAATGAATATCCTTGAGAACGAGCCCCTTAACCACTTGACCTTAATGCTCACTTTACCACTGTTCCATGGCAACATATATGGTTGAATGTCCTTGAGAACAAGCCCCTTTATCACTTGACCTTAATGCTCACTTTACCACTGATCCATGGCAACATATATGGTTGAATGTCCTTGAGAACGAGCCCCTTAACCACTTAACCTTAATGTTTACTTTACCAATGTTCCATAGCAACAAATATGGTTGAATGTCCTTGAGAACATTCCATGGCAACACATATTGTTGAATGTCCTTGAGAACGAGCCCCTTAACCACTTAACCTTAATGATCACTTTACCACTGTTCCATGGCAACAAATATGGTTGAATGTCCTTGAGAACGAGCTCCTTAAACACTTAACCTTAATGCTCATTTTACCACTATTCTATGGCAACTTATATGGTTGAATGTCCTTGAGAACAAGCCCCTTAACCACTTAACCTTAATGATCACTTTACCACTGTTCCATGGCAACATATATGGTTGAATGTCCTTGAGAACAAGCCCCTTAACCACTTAACCTTAATGCTCACTTTACCAATGTTCAATTTCAACATATATCGTTGAATGTTCTTGAGAACGAGCCCCTTAACCACTTAACCTTATTGCTCACTTTACCAATGTTCAATGGCAACATATATGGTTGAATGTCCTTGAGAACGAGCCACATAACCACTTGACCTAAATGCTGACTTTACCACTGTTCCTTGGCAACATATATGGTTGAATGTCCTTGAGAACGAGCCCCTTAACCACTTGACCTTAATGTTCACTTTACCAATGTTCCATGGCAACATATATGGTTGAATGTCCTTAAGAACATTCCATGGCAACATATATGGTTGAATGTCCTTGGGAACATTCCATGGAAACATATATGGTTGAATGTCCTTGAGAACGAGCCCCTTAACCACTTAACCTTAATGATCAGTTTACCACTGTTCCATGGCAACATATATGGTTGAATGTCCTTGAGAACGAGCCCCTTAACCACTTGACCTTAATGCGCACTTTACCACTGTTCCATAGCAACATATATATTTTAATGTCCTTGAGAACGAGCCCCTTTACCACTTGACCTTAATGCTCAATTTACCACTGTTCCATGGCAACATATATAATTGAATGTTCTTGAGAACCAGCCCCTTAACCACTTAACCTTAATGCTCACTTTACCAATGTTCCATGGCAACATATATACTTGAATGTGCTTGAGAACGAGCTTCTTAACCACTTAACCTTAATACTTACTTTAAAACTGTTCCATGGCAACATATATGGTTTAATGTCCTTGAGAACGAGCCCCTTAACCACTTAACCTTATTGCTCACCTTACCACTGTTCCATGGCAACATATATGGATGAATGTCCTTGAGAACGAGCCCTTTAACCACTTAAAATTAATGATCACTTTACCACTGTTCCATGGCAACATATATGGTTACCACTGTTCCATGGCAACATATATGGTTGATTGTCCTTGAGAACGAGCCCCTTAACCGCATAACCTTAATGCTCATCTTACCACTGTTCCATGGCAACATATATGGTTGAATGTCCTTGAGAACGAGCCCCTTAACGACTTAACCTTAATGCTCACTTTACCACTGTTCCATGGCAACATATATGGTTGAATATCATTGGGAACGAGCCCCTTAACCACTTAACCTTAATGCTCACTTTACCACTGTTCCATGGCAACATATATGGTTGAATGTCCTTGAGAACGAGCCGCTTAACCACTTGACCTTAATGCTCATTTTACCACTGTTCCATGGCAACATATATCTTTGAATGTCCTTGAGAACGAGCCCCTTAACCACTTGACCTTAATGCTCATTTTACCACTGTTCCATAGCAACATATATGGTTGAATGTCCTAGAGAACGAGCCCCTTTACCACTTGGTTTTAATACTCACTTTACCACTGTTCCATATCAACATATATGGTTGAATGTCCTTTAGAACGAGCCCCTTAACCACTTAACCTTAATGCTCACTTTACCACTGTTCCATAGCAACATATATACTTGAATGTGCTTGAGAACGAGCTTCTTAACCACTTAACCTTAATACTCACTTTAAAACTGTTCCATGGCAACATATATGGTTGAATGTCCTTAAGAACATTCCATGGCAACATATATGGTTGAATGTCCTTGGGAACATTCCATGGAAACATATATGGTTGAATGTCCTTGAGAACGAGCCCCTTAACCACTTAACCTTAATGATCAGTTTACCACTGTTCCATGGCAACATATATGGTTGAATGTCCTTGAGAACGAGCCCCTTAACCACTTGACCTTAATGCGCACTTTACCACTGTTCCATAGCAACATATATATTTTAATGTCCTTGAGAACGAGCCCCTTTACCACTTGACCTTAATGCTCAATTTACCACTGTTCCATGGCAACATATATAATTGAATGTTCTTGAGAACCAGCCCCTTAACCACTTAACCTTAATGCTCACTTTACCAATGTTCCATGGCAACATATATACTTGAATGTGCTTGAGAACGAGCTTCTTAACCACTTAACCTTAATACTTACTTTAAAACTGTTCCATGGCAACATATATGGTTTAATGTCCTTGAGAACGAGCCCCTTAACCACTTAACCTTATTGCTCACCTTACCACTGTTCCATGGCAACATATATGGATGAATGTCCTTGAGAACGAGCCCTTTAACCACTTAAAATTAATGATCACTTTACCACTGTTCCATGGCAACATATATGGTTACCACTGTTCCATGGCAACATATATGGTTGATTGTCCTTGAGAACGAGCCCCTTAACCGCATAACCTTAATGCTCATCTTACCACTGTTCCATGGCAACATATATGGTTGAATGTCCTTGAGAACGAGCCCCTTAACGACTTAACCTTAATGCTCACTTTACCACTGTTCCATGGCAACATATATGGTTGAATATCATTGGGAACGAGCCCCTTAACCACTTAACCTTAATGCTCACTTTACCACTGTTCCATGGCAACATATATGGTTGAATGTCCTTGAGAACGAGCCGCTTAACCACTTGACCTTAATGCTCATTTTACCACTGTTCCATGGCAACATATATCTTTGAATGTCCTTGAGAACGAGCCCCTTAACCACTTGACCTTAATGCTCATTTTACCACTGTTCCATAGCAACATATATGGTTGAATGTCCTAGAGAACGAGCCCCTTTACCACTTGGTTTTAATACTCACTTTACCACTGTTCCATATCAACATATATGGTTGAATGTCCTTTAGAACGAGCCCCTTAACCACTTAACCTTAATGCTCACTTTACCACTGTTCCATAGCAACATATATACTTGAATGTGCTTGAGAACGAGCTTCTTAACCACTTAACCTTAATACTCACTTTAAAACTGTTCCATGGCAACATATATGGTTTAATGTCCTTGAGAACGAGCCCCTTAACCACTTAACCTTAATGATCAGTTTACCACTGTTCCATGGCAACATATATGGTTGAATGTCCTTGAGAACGAGCCCCTTTACCACTTGACCTTAATGCTCAATTTACCACTGTTCCATGGCAACATATATAATTGAATGTTCTTGAGAACCAGCCCCTTAACCACTTAACCTTAATGCTCACTTTACCAATGTTCCATGGCAACATATATACTTGAATGTGCTTGAGAACGAGCTTCTTAACCACTTAACCTTAATACTCACTTTAAAACTGTTCCATGGCAACATATATGGTTTAATGTCCTTGAGAACGAGCCCCTTAACCACTTAACCTTATTGCTCACCTTACCACTGTTCCTTGGCAACATATATGGTTGAATATCATTGAGAACAAGCCGTTTAACCACGTGACCCTAATGCTCACTTTACCACTGCTCCATGGCAACATATATGGTTGAATGTCCTTGAGAACGAGCCCCTTAACCACTTGACCTTAATGCTCACTTTACCACTGTTGCATGGCAACATATATGGTTGAATGTCCTTGAGAACGAGCCCCTTAATCACTTGACCTTAATGCTCACTTTACCACTGTTCCATGGCATTATATATGGTTAAATGTCCTTGAGAACGAACCCCTTAACCTCTTGACCTTAATGCGCACTTTACCACATTTCCATGGCAACATATATGGTTGAATATCCTTGCGAACGAGCCCCTTAACCACTTAACATTAATGCTCACTTTACCACTGTTCCATTCCAACATATATGGTTGAATGTCCTTGATAACGAGCCCCTAAACCACTTAACCTTAATGTTCACTTTACCAATGTTCCATAGCGACATATATGGTTGATTGTCCTTAAGAACATTCCATGGCAACATATATGGTTGAATGTCCTTGAGAACAAGCCCCTTAACCACTTAACCTTAATGTTCACTTTACCACTGTTCCATGGCAACATATATGGTTGAATGTCCTTGAGAACGAGCCCCTTGACCACTTAAACTTAATGCTCATTATACCACTGTTCTATGGCAACATATATGGTTGAATATCCTTGAGAACGAGCCCCTTAACCACTTGACCTAAATGCTCACTTTACCACTGTTCCATGGCAACAAATATGGTTGAATGTCCTTGAGAACATTCCATAGCAACGTATATGGTTGAATGTCCTTGAGAACGAGCCCCTTAACCACTCAAAATTAATGCTCACTTTACCACTGTTCCATGGCAACATATATGGTTGAATGTCCTTGAGAACGAGCCCCTTAACCACTTAAAATTAATGATCACTTTACCACTGTTCCATGGCAACATATATGGTTACCACTGTTCCATTGCTACATATATGGTTGATTGTCCTTGAGAACGAGCCCCTTAACCGCATAACCTTAATGCTCATCTTACCACTGTTCCATGGCAACATATATGGTTGAATGTCTTTGAGAACGAGCCCCTTAACGACTTAACCTTAATGCTCACTTTACTACTGTTCCATGGCAACATATATGGTTGAATGTCCTTGAGAACGAGCCGCTTAACCACTTGACCTTAATGCTCATTTTACCACTGTTCCATGGCAACATATATCTTTGAATGTCCTTGAGAACGAGCCCCTTAACCACTAAACCTTAATGCTCACTTTACCAAGGTTCAATGGCAACATATATAGTTGAATGGGCTTGAGAACGAGCCCCTTAACCACTTGACCTTAATGCTCATTTTACCACTGTCCATGGCAACATATATGGTTAAATGTCCTTGAGAACGAGCCCTTTAACCACTTAAAATTAATGATCACTTTACCACTGTTCCATGGCAACATATATGGTTACCACTGTTCCATTGCTACATATATGGTTGATTGTCCTTGAGAACGAGCCCCTTAACCGCATAACCTTAATGCTCATCTTACCTCTGTTCCATGGCAACATATATGGTTGAATGTCCTTGAGAACGAGCCCCTTAACGACTTAACCTTAATGCTCACTTTACCACTGTTCCATGGCAACATATATGGTTGAATATCATTGAGAACGAGCCCCTTAACCGCTTAACCTTAATGCTCAATTTACTATTGTTCCATGGCAACATATATGGTTGAATGTCCTTGAGAACGAGCCGCTTAACCACTTGACCTTAATGCTCATTTTACCACTGTTCCATGGCAACATATATCTTTGAATGTCCTTGAGAACGAGCCCCTTAACCACTAAACCTTAATGCTCACTTTACCAAGGTTCAATGGCAACATATATAGTTGAATGGGCTTGAGAACGAGCCCCTTAACCACTTGACCTTAATGCTCATTTTACCACTGTTCCATGGCAACATATATGGTTGAATGTCCTTGAGAACGAGCCCCTTAAACACTTAACCTTAATGCTGACTTTGCCACTGTTCCATGGCAACATATATGGTTGAATGTACTTGAGAACGAGCCGCTTAACCACTTGACCTTAATGCTCACTTTACCACAGTTCCTTGGCAACATATATGGTTGAATGTCCTTGAGAACGAGCCGCTTAACCACTTGACCTTAATGCTCATTTTACCACTGTTCCATAGCAACATATATGGTTGAATGTCCTTGAGAACGAGCCCCTTTACCACTTGGTCTTAATGCTCACTTTACCACTGTTCCATGGCAACATATATGCTTGAATATCCTTGGGAACGAGCCCCTTAACCACTTAACCTTAATGCTCACTTTACTACTGTTCCATGGCAACATATATCTTTGAATGTCCTTGAGAACGAGCCCCTTAACCACTAAACCTTAATGCTCACTTAACCAATGTTCAATGGCAACATATATAGTTGAATGGGCTTGAGAACGAGCCCCTTAACCACTTGACCTTAATGCTCATTTTACCACTGCTCCATGGCAACATATATTTTTAAATGTCCTTGAGAACGAGCCCCTTAACCACTTGACCTTAATGCTCATTTTACCACTGTTCCATAGCAACATATATGGTTGAATGTCCTAGAGAACGAGCCCCTTAACCACTTAACCTTAATGCTCACTTTACCAATGTTCAATGGCAACATATATGGTTGATTGTGCTTGAGAACGAGCCCCTTAACCACTTGACCTTAATGCTCACTTTACCACTGTTCCATGGCAACATATATGGTTGAATGTTCTTGAGAACGAGCCCCTTAACCACTAAACCTTAATGCTCACTTTACCAATGTTCTATGGCAACATATTTATTTGAATGTGCTTGAGAACGAACCCCTTAACCTCTTGACCTTAATGCGCACTTTACCACTGATCCATGGCAACATATATGGTTGGATGTCCTTGAGAACGAGCCCCTTAACCACTTAACCTTAATGTTCACTTTACCAATGTTCCATAGCAACATATATGGTTGAATGTCCTTGAGAACATTCCATGGCAACACATATGGTTTAATGTCCTTGAGAACGAGCCCCTTAACCACTTAACCTTAATGATCACATTACCACTGTTCCATGGCAACATATATAGTTGAATGTCCTTGAGAACGAGCCCCTTAAACACTTGACCTTAATGCTCACTTTACTACCAATTTACCAATTTACCAATGTTCAATGGCAACATATATGGATGAATGTCCTTAAGAACGAGAACCCTAACCACTTAACCTTATTGCTCACTTTACCACTGTTCCTTGGCAACATATATGGTTGAATATCCTTGAGAACGAGCCCCTAAACCACTTAACCTTAATGCTCACTCAAGCACTGTTCCATGACAACATATATGGTGGAATGTCCTTAAAAACGAGCCCCTTGACCACTTAACATTAATGCTCACTTTACCACTGTTCCATGGCACCATATATGGTTGAATGTCCTTGAGAACGAGACCCTTAACCACTTAACCTTCATGCTCACTTTACCACTGTTCCATGGCACCATATATGGTTGAATGTCCTTGAGAACGAGCTTCTTAACCACTTAACCTTAAGCTCACTTGTCCACTGTTCCATGGCAACATATATGGTTGAATGTCCTTGAGAACGAGCCACTTAATCACTTGACCTTAATGCTAATTTTACCACTGTTCTATAGCAACATATATGGTTGAATGTCCTTGAGAACGAGCCCCTTTACCACTTGACCTTAATGCTCACTTTACCACTGTTCTATGGCAACATATATGGTTGAATGTCCTTGAGAACGAGCCCCTTAACCACTTGACCTTAATGCTCACTTTACCACTGTTCCATGGCAACATATATGGTTGAATGTCCTTGAGAACGAGTACCTTAATCACTTGACCTTAATGCTCATTTTACCTATGTTCCATGGCAAAGTATATGGTTGAATGTCCTTGAGAACGAATAAATTAATCACTTGACCTTAATGCTCATTTTACCACTGTTCCATGGCAACATATATGGTTGAATGTCCTTGAGAACGAGCCCCTTAACCACTTGACCTTAATGCTCACTTTACCACTGTTCCATGGCAACATATATGGTTGAATGTCCTTGAGAACGAGTACCTTAATCACTTGACCTTAATGCTCATTTTACCTATGTTCCATGGAAAAGTATATGGTTGAATGTCCTTGAGAACGAGTAAATTAATCACTTGACCTTAATGCTCACTTTACCAATGTTCCATGGCATCATATATGGTTGAATGTCCTTGAGAACGAGCCGCTTAACCACTTGACCTTAATGCTCACTTTACCACTGTTCCATGGCAACATATATGGTTGAATGTCCTTGAGAACGAGCAACTTAACCACTTGACCTAAATGCTCACTTTACCACAGTTCCATGGCAACATATATGGTTGAATGTCCTTGAGAATGAGCCGCTTAACCACTTGACCTTAATTCTCACTTTACCACTGTTCCATGGCAACATATATGGTTGAATGTCCTTGAGAACGAGCCCCTTTACCACTTAAAATTAATGATTACTTTACCACTGTTCCATGGCAACATATATGGTTGAATGTCCTTGAGAACGAGCAACTTAACCACTTGACCTAAATGCTCACTTTACCACTGTTCCATGGCAACATATATGGTTGAATGTCCTTGAGAACGAGCCCCTTAACCTCTTGACCTAAATGCTCACTTTACCACTGTTCCATGGCAACATATATGGTTGAATGTCCTTGAAAATGAGCCGCTTAACCACTTGACCTTAATTCTCACTTTACCACTGTTCCATGGAAACATATATGGTTGAATGTCCTTGAGAACGAGCCCCTTAACCACTTAAAATTAATGATCACTTTACCACTGTTCCCTGGCAACATATATGGTTGAATGTGCTTGAGAACGAGCAACTTAACCACTTGACCTAAATGCTCACTTTACCACTGTTCCATGGCAACATATATGGTTGAATGTCCTTGAGAACGAGCCCCTTAACCACTTGACCTTAATGCGCACTTTACCACTGTTCCTTGGCAACATATATGGTTGAATGTCCTTGAGAACGAGCCCCTTAACCACTTGACCTTAATGCTGACTTTACCACTGTTCCATGGCAACAAATATGGTTGAATGTCCTTGAGAACGATCCCCTTAACCACTTAACTTTAATGCTCACTTTACCAATCTTCCATGGCAACATATATGGTTGAATGTCCTTGAGAACGAGCCCCTTAACCACTTAACCTTAATTCTCACTTTACCAATGTTCAATGGCAACATATATGGTTGAATGTCCTTGAGAACGAGCCCCTTAACCACTTAACCTTAATGCTTACTTTACCACTGTTCCATGGCAACATATATTTTTGAATGTCCTTGAGAACGAGCCCCTTAACCACTTAACTTTAATTTAATGCTCACTTCACCACTGTTCCATGGCAACATATATGGTTGAATGACATTGAGAACGAGCTTCTTAACAACTTAGACTTAATGCTCACTTTACCACTGTTCCATGGCAACATATATGGTTGAATGTCCTTGAGAACGAGAACCTTTACCACTTGACCTGAATGCTCACTTTACCACTGTTCCATGGCAACATATATGATTGAATGTCCTTGAGAACGAGCCCCTTAACCACTTAACCTTAATGCTCACTTTACCAATGTTCCATGGCAACATATATGGTTGAATTTCCTTGAGAACGAGCCCCTTAACCACTTAAAATTAATGATCACTTTACCACTGTTCCATAGCAACATATATGGTTACCACTGTTCCATGGCAACATATATGGTTGTATGTTCTTGAGAACGAGCCGATTAACCACTTGACCATAATGCTCATTTTACCTCTGTCCCATGGCAACATATATGGTTGAATGTCATTGAGAACGAGCCCCTTAACAACTTAACTTTAATGCTCACTTTACTATTGTTATATGGCAACATATATGGTTGAATGTCCTTGAGAACGAGCCCCTTAACCACTTGACCTTAATGCGCACTTTACCACTGTTCCATGGCAACATATATGGTTGAATATCCTTGAGAACGAGCCCCTTAACCACTTAACCTTAATGCTTACTCTACCACTGTTCCATGGCAACATATAATGTGGAATGTCTTTGAGAACGAGCCCCTTAACCACTTACCATTAATGCTCACTTTACCACTGTTCCATGGCAACATATATGGTTGAATGTCCTTGAGAACGAGCCCCTTAACCACTTGACCTTAATGCTAACTTTACCACTGTTTCATGGCAACATATATGGTTGAATGTCCTTAAGAACGAGCCCCTTAACCACTTGACCTAAATGCTGACTTTACCACTGTTCCATGGCAACAAATATGGTTGAATGACCTTGAGAACGATCCCCTTAACCACTTAACTTTAATGCTCACTTTACCACTGTTCCATGGCAACATATATGGTTGAATGTCCTTGAGAACGAGCCCCTTAACCACTTAACCTTAATTCTCACTTTACCAATGTTCAATGGCAACATATATGGTTGAATGTCCTTGAGAACGAGCCCCTTAACCACTTAACCTTAATGCTTACTTTACCACTGTTCCATGGCAACATATATTTTTGAATGTCCTTGAGAACGAGCCCCTTAACCACTTAACTTTAATTTAATGCTCACTTCACCACTGTTCCATGGCAACATATATGGTTGAATGACCTTGAGAACGAGCTTCTTAACAACTTAGACTTAATGCTCACTTTACCACGGTTCCATGGCAACATATATGGTTGAATGTCCTTGAGAACGAGCCGCTTAACCACATGACCTTAATGCTCACTTTACCACTGTTCCATGGCAACATATATGGTTGAATGTCCTTGAGAACGAGCCCCTTAACCACTTAAAATTAATGATCACTTTACCACTGTTCCATAGCAACATATATGGTTACCACTGTTCCATGGCAACATATATGGTTGTATGTTCTTGAGAACGAGCCTATTAACCACTTGACCATAATGCTCATTTTACCTCTGTCCCATGGCAACATATATGGTTGAATGTCATTGAGAACGAGCCCCTTAACAACTTAACTTAATGCTCACTTTACTATTGTTATATGGCAACATATATGGTTGAATGTCCTTGAGAACGAGCCCCTTAACCACTTAACCTTATTGCTCGCTTTACCACTGTTCCTTGGCAACACATATGGTTGAATATCCTTGAAAACGAGCCCCTTAACCACTTAACCTTAATGCTTACTCTACCACTGTTCTATGGCAACATATAATGTGGAATGTCTTTGAGAACGAGCCCCTTAACCACTTAACATTAATGCTCACTTTACCACTGTTCCATGGCAACATATATGGTTGAATGTCCTTGAGAACGAGCCCCTTAACCACTTAACATTAATGCTCACTTTACCACTGTTCCATGGCAACATATATGGTTGAATGTCCTTGAGAACGAGCCCCTTAACCACTTAACTTTAATGCTCACTTTACCACTGTTCCATGGCAACATATATGGTTGAATGTCCTTGAGAACGAGCCCCTTAACCACTTAAACTTAATGCTCACTTTACCACTGTTCCATGGCAACATATATGGTTGAATGTCCTTGAGAACATTCCATGGCAACATATATGGTTGGATGTCGTTGAGAACGAGCCGCTTAATCACTTAACTTTAATGATCACTTTACCACTGTTCCATGGCAACATATATGGTTGAATGTCCTTGAGAACGAGCCCCTTAACCACTTAACCCTAATGCTCACTTTACAACTGTTCCATGACAACATATATGGTTGAATGTCCTAGAGAACGAGCCGCTTAACCACTTAACCTTAATGCTCACTTTAACAATGTTCCATGGCAACATATATGGTTGAATTTCCTTAAGAACGAGCCCCTTAACCACTTAACCTTAATGTTCACTCTACCACTGTTCCGTGGCAACATATATTTTTTAATGTATTTGAGAACGAGCCGCTTAACCACTTGACCTTAATGGTCACTTTACCACTGTTCCATGGCAACATATATTGTTGAATGTCCTTGAAAACGAGCCCCTTAACCACTTAAAATTAATAATCACTTCACCACTGTTCCATGGCAACATATATGGTTACCACTGTTCCAAGGCAACATATATGGTTGAATGTCCTTGAGAACGAGCCCCATAACCACATGACCTTAATGCTCATTTTACCACTGTCCCATGGCAACATATATGATTGAATGTCCTTGAGAACGAGAACCTTTACCACTTGACCTGAATGCTCACTTTACCACTGTTCCATGGCAACATATATGGTTGAATGTCCTTGAGAACGAGCCCCTTAACCACTTAACCTTAATGCTCACTTTAGCAATGTTCCATGGCAACATATATGGTTGAATTTCCTTGAGAACGAGCCCCTTAACCACTTAACCTTAATGCTCACTCTACCACTGTTCCGTGGCAACATATATGGTTAAATGTCCTTGAAAACTAGCCCCTTAACCACATGACCTTAATGCTCATTTTACCACTTTTCCATGGCAACTTATATGGTTGAAATTCCTTGAGAACGAACCCTTTAACCACTTAAACTTAATGCTCACTTTACCACTGTTCCATGGCAACATATATGGTTGAATGTCCTTGAGAACATTCCATGGCAACATATATGGTTGAATGTCGTTGAGAACGAGCCGCTTAATCACTTAACTTTAATGATCACTTTACCACTGTTCCACGGCAACATATATGGTTGAATGTCCTTGAGAACGAGCCCCTTAACCACTTAACCTTAATGCTCACTTTACAACTGTTTCATGACATAATATATGGTTGAATGTCCTAGAGAACGAGCCGCTTAACCACTTAACCTTAATGCTCACTTTACCAATGTTCCATGGCAACATATATGGTTGAATTTCCTTAAGAACGAGCCCCTTAACCACTTAACCTTAATGCTCACTCTACCACTGTTCCGTGGCAACATATATTTTTTAATGTTTTTGAGAACGAGCCGCTTAACCACTTGACCTTAATGGTTACTTTACCACTGTTTAATGGCAACATATATTGTTGAATGTCCTTGAGAACGAGCCCCTTAACCACTTAAAATTAATAATCACTACACCACTGTTCCATGGCAACATATATGGTTACCACTGTTCCATGGCAACATATATGGTTGAATGTACTTGAGAACGAGCCCCATAACCACTTGACCTTAATGCTCATTTTACCATTGTCCCATGGCAACATATATGGTTGAATGTCCTTGAGAACGAGCCCCTTAACCACTTAACCTTAATGCTCACTTTACCACTGTTCCATGGCAACATATATGGTTGAATGTCCTTGAGAACGAGCCCCTTAACCACTTAACTTTAATGCTCACTTTACCACTGTTCCATGGCAACATATATGGTTGAATGTCCTTGAGAACGAGCCCCTTAACCACTTAAACTTAATGCTCACTTTACCACTGTTCCATGGCAACATATATGGTTGAATGTCCTTGAGAACATTCCATGGCAACATATATGGTTGAATGTCGTTGAGAACGAGCCGCTTAATCACTTAACTTTAATGATCACTTTACCACTGTTTCATGGCAACATATATGGTTTAATGTCCTTGAGAACGAGCCCCTTAACCACTTAACCTTAATGCTCACTTTACAACTGTTCCATGACAACATATATGGTTGAATGTCCTAGAGAACGAGCCGCTTAACCACTTAACCTTAATGCTCACTTTAACAATGTTCCATGGCAACATATATGGTTGAATTTCCTTAAGAACGAGCCCCTTAACCACTTAACCTTAATGTTCACTCTACCACTGTTCCGTGGCAACATATATTTTTGAATGTATTTGAGAACGAGCCGCTTAACCACTTGACCTTAATGGTCACTTTACCACTGTTCCATGGCAACATATATTGTTGAATGTCCTTGAGAACGAGCCCCTTAACCACTTAAAATTAATAATCACTACACCACTGTTCCATGGCAACATATATGGTTACCACTGTTCCATGGCAACATATATGGTTGAATGTCCTTGAGAACGAGCCCCTTAACCACTTAACCTTAATGCTCACTTTACCACTGTTCCATGGCAACATATATGGTTGAATGTCCTTGAGAACGAGCCCCTTAACCACTTAACTTTAATGCTCACTTTACCACTGTTCCATGGCAACATATATGGTTGAATGTCCTTGAGAACGAGCCCCTTAACCACTTAAACTTAATGCTCACTTTACCACTGTTCCATGGCAACATATATGGTTGAATGTCCTTGAGAACATTCCATGGCAACATATATGGTTGAATGTCGTTGAGAACGAGCCGCTTAATCACTAACTTTAATGATCACTTAACCACTGTTCCATGGCAAGATATATGGTTGAATGTCCTTGAGAACGAGCCCCTTAACCACTTAACCTTAATGCTCACTTTACAACTGTTCCATGACAACATACATGGTTGAATTTCCTAGAGAACGAGCCGCTTAACCACTTAACCTTAATGCTCACTTTAACAATGTTCCATGGCAACATATATGGTTGAATTTCCTTAAGAACGAGCCCCTTAACCACTTAACCTTAATGTTCACTCTACCACTGTTCCGTGGCAACATATATTTTTGAATGTATTTGAGAACGAGCCGCTTAACCACTTGACCTTAATGGTCACTTTACCACTGTTCCATGGCAACATATATTGTTGAATGTCCTTGAGAACGAGCCCCTTAACCACTTAAAATTAATAATCACTTCACCACTGTTCCATGGCAACATATATGGTTACCACTGTTCCATGGCAACATATATGGTTGAATGTCCTTGAGAACGAGCCCCATAACCACATGACCTTAATGCTCATTTTACCACTGTCCCATGGCAACATATATGATTGAATGTCCTTGAGAACGAGAACCTTTACCACTTGACCTGAATGCTCACTTTACCACTGTTCCATGGCAACATATATGGTTGAATGTCCTTGAGAACGAGCCCCTTAACCACTTAACCTTAATGCTCACTTTACCAATGTTCCATGGCAACATATATGGTTGAATTTCCTTGAGAACGAGCCCCTTAACCACTTAACCTTAATGCTCACTCTACCACTGTTCCGTGGCAACATATATGGTTAAATGTCCTTGAAAACTAGCCCCTTAACCACATGACCTTAATGCTCATTTTACCACTTTTCCATGGCAACTTATATGGTTGAATGTCCTTGAGAACGAGCCCTTTAACCACTTAAACTTAATGCTCACTTTACCACTGTTCCATGGCAACATATATGGTTGAATGTCCTTAAGAACATTCCATGGCAACATATATGGTTGAATGTCGTTGAGAACGAGCCGCTTAATCACTTAACTTTAATGATCACTTTACCACTGTTCCATGGCAACATATATGGTTGAATGTAGTTGAGAACGAGCCCCTTAACCACTTAACCTTAATGCTAACTTTACAACTGTTTCATGACAAAATATATGGTTGAATGTCCTAGAGAACGAGCCGCTTAACCACTTAACCTTAATGCTCACTTTACCAATGTTCCATGGCAACATATATGGTTGAATTTCCTTAAGAACGAGCCCCTTAACCACTTAACCTTAATGCTCACTCTACCACTGTTCCGTGGCAACATATATTGTTGAATGTCCTTGAGAACGAGCCCCTTAACCACTTAAAATTTATAATCACTACACCACTGTTCCATGGCAACATATATGGTTACCACTGTTCCATGGCAACATATATGGTTGAATGTACTTGAGAACGAGCCCCATAACCACTTGACCTTAATGCTCATTTTACCATAGTCCCATGGCAACATATATGGTTACCACTGTTCCATGGCAACATATATTGTTGAATGTCCTTGAGAACGAGCCCCTTAACCACTTAAAATTAATAATCACTACACCACTGTTCCATGGCAACATATATTGTTACCACTGTTCCATGGCAACATATATGGTTGAATGTCGTTGAGAACGAGCCGCTTTATCACTTAACTTTAATGATCACTTTACCACTGTTCCATGGCAACATATATGGTTGAATGTCCTTGAGAACGAGCCCCTTAACCACTTAACCTTAATGCTCACTTTACAACTGTTCCATGACAACATATATGGTTGAATGTCCTAGAGAACGAGCCGCTTAACCACTTAACCTTAATGCTCACTTTAACAATGTTCCATGGCAACATATATGGTTGAATTTCCTTAAGAACGAGCCCCTTAACCACTTAACCTTAATGTTCACTCTACCACTGTTCCGTGGCAACATATATTTTTGAATGTATTTGAGAAGAGCCGTTTAACCACTTGACCTTAATGGTCACTTTACCACTGTTCCATGGCAACATATATTGTTGAATGTCCTTGAGAACGAGCCCCTTAACCACTTAAAATTAATAATCACTTCACCACTGTTCCATGGCAACATATATGGTTACCACTGTTCCATGGCAACATATATGGTTGAATGTCCTTGAGAACGAGCCCCATAACCACATGACCTTAATGCTCATTTTACCACTGTCCCATGGCAACATATATGATTGAATGTCCTTGAGAACGAGAACCTTTACCACTTGACCTGAATGCTCACTTTACCACTGTTCCATGGCAACATATATGGTTGAATGTCCTTGAGAACGAGCCCCTTAACCACTTAACCTTAATGCTCACTCTACCACTGTTCCGTGGCAACATATATGGTTAAATGTCCTTGAAAACTAGCCCCTTAACCACATGACCTTAATGCTCATTTTACCACTTTTCCATGGCAACTTATATGGTTGAATGTCCTTGAGAACGAGCCCTTTAACCACTTAAACTTAATGCTCACTTTACCACTGTTCCATGGCAACATATATGGTTGAATGTCCTTGAGAACATTCCATGGCAACATATATGGTTGAATGTCGTTGAGAACGAGCCGCTTAATCACTTAACTTTAATGATCACTTTACCACTGTTCCATGGCAACATATATGGTTGAATGTCCTTGAGAACGAGCCCCTTAACCACATAACCTTAATGCTCACTTTACAACTGTTTCATGACAAAATATATGGTTGAATGTCCTAGAGAACGAGCCGCTTAACCACTTAACCTTAATGCTCACTTTACCAATGTTACATGGCAACATATATGGTTGAATTTCCTTAAGAACGAGCCCCTTAACCACTTAACCTTAATGCTCACTCTACCACTGTTCCGTGGCAACATATATTTTTTAATGTATTTGAGAACGAGCCGCTTATCCACTTGACCTTAATGGTTACTTTACCACTGTTCCATGGCAACATATATTGTTGAATGTCCTTGAGAACGAGCCCCTTAACCACTTAAAATTAATAATCACTACACCACTGTTCCATGGCAACATATATGGTTACCACTGTTCCATGGCAACATATATGGTTGAATGTACTTGAGAACGAGCCCCATAACCACTTGACCTTAATGCTCATTTTACCATTGTCCCATGGCAACATATATGGTTGAATGTCCTTGAGAACGAGCCCCTTAACCACTTAACCTTAATGCTCACTTTACCACTGTTTCATGGCAACATATATGGTTGAATGTCCTTGAGAACGAGCCCCATAACCACTTGACTTTAATGCTGACTTTATCACTGTTCCATGGCAACATATATGGTTGAATGTCCTTGAGAACGAGCCCCTTAACCACTTAACCTTAATGCTCACTTTACCAATGTTCAAGGGCAACATATATAGTTGAATGTCCTTAAGAACGAGTCCCTTAAACACTTAACCTTAATGTTCACGTTACCACTGTTCCATGTTAACATATATGGTTGAATGTCCTTGAGAACGAGCTTCTTAACCACTTGACCTTAATGCTCACTTTACCACTGTTCCATGGCAACATATATGGTTACCACTGTTCCATGGCATCATATATGGTTGAATGTCCTTGAGAACGAGCCCCTTAACCACTTGACCTTAATGCTCATTTTACCATCTTCCCATGGCAACATATATAGTTGAATGTCCTTGAGAACGAGCCCCTTTACCACTTGACCTTAATGCTCACTTTACCACTGTTCCATGGCAACATATATGGTTGAATGTCCTTGAGAACGAGCCCCTTAACAACTTAACATTAATGCTCACTTTACCACTGTTCCATGGCAACATATATGGTTGAATGTCCTTGAGAACGAGCCCCTTAACCACTTAACTTTAATGCTCACTTTACCACTGTTCCATGGCAACATATATGGTTGAATGTCCTTGAGAACGAGCCCCTTAACCACTTAAACTTAATGCTTACTTTACCACTGTTCCATGGCAACATATATGGTTGAATGTCCTTGAGAACATTCCATGGCAACATATATGGTTGAATGTCGTTGAGAACTAGCCGCTTAATCACTTAACTTTAATGATCACTTTACCGCTGTTCCATGGCAACATATATGGTTGAATGTCCTTGAGAACGAGCCCCTTAACCACTTAACCTTAATGCTCACTTTACAACTGTTCCATGACAACATATATGGTTGAATGTCCTAGAGAACGAGCCGCTTAACCACTTAACCTTAATGCTCACTTTACCAATGTTCCATGGCAACATATATGGTTGAATTTCCTTAAGAACGAGCCCCTTAACCACGTGACCTTAATGCTCATTTTACCACTGTCCCATGGCAACATATATGGTTGAATGTCCTTGAGAACGAGAACCTTTACCACTTGACCTGAATGCTCACTTTACCACTGTTCCATGGCAACATATATTTTTGAATGTCCTTGAGAACGAGAACCTTTACCACTTGACCTGAATGCTCACTTTACCACTGTTCCGTGGCAACATATATTTTTAAATGTATTTGAGAACGAGCCGCTTAACCACTTGACCTTAATGGTCACTTTACCACTGTTCCATGGCAACATATATTGTTGAATGTCCTTGAGAACGAGCCCCTTAACCACGTGACCTTAATGCTCATTTTACCACTGTCCCATGGCAACATATATGGTTGAATGTCCTTGAGAACGAGAACCTTTACCACTTGACCTGAATGCTCACTTTACCACTGTTCCATGGCAACATATATTTTTGAATGTCCTTGAGAACGAGAACCTTTACCACTTGACCTGAATGCTCACTTCACCACTGTTCCATGGCAACATATATGGTAACCTCTGTTCCATGGCAACATATATGGTTGAATGTCCTTGAGAACGAGCCCCTTAACCACTTAACCTTAATGCTCACTCTACCACTGTTCCGTGGCAACATATATGGTTAAATGTAGTTGAGAACTAGCCCCTTAACCACTTGACCTTAATGCTCGTTTTACCACTTTTCCATGGCAACTTATATGGTTGAATGTCCTTGAGAACGAGCCCCTTAACCAATTAAACTTAATGCTCACTTTACCACTGTTCCATGGCAACATATATGGTTGAATATCCTTGAGAACATTCCATGGCAACATATATAGTTGAATGTCGTTGACAACGAGCCGCTTAATCACTTAACTTTAATGATCACTTTACCACTGTTCCATGGCAACATATATGGTTGAATGTCCTTGAGAACGAGCCCCTTAACCACTTAACCTTAATGCTCACTTTACAACTGTTTCATGACAAAATATATGGTTGAATGTCCTAGAGAACGAGCCGCTTAACCACTTAACCTTAATGCTCACTTTACCAATGTTCCATGGCAACATATATGGTTGAATGTCCTTGAGAACGAGCCCCTTAACCACTTGACCTAAATGCTTACTTTACCACTGTTCCATGGCAACATATATGGTTGATTGTCCTTGAGAACGAGCCCCTTGACCACTTGACCTTAATGCTCACTTAACCACAGTTCCATAGAAACATATATGGTTGAATGTCCTTGAGAACGAGCCCCTTAACCACTTGACCTTAATGCTGACTTTACCACTGTTCCATGGCAACATATATGGTTGAATGTCCTAGAGAACGATTCGCTTAACCACTTAAACTTAATGCTCACTCTACCACTGTTCCGTGGCAACATATATTTTTGAATGTATTTGAGAACGAGCCGCTTAACCACTTGACCTTAATGCTCACTTTACCACTGTTTCATGGCAACATATATGGTTGAATGTCCTTGAGAACGAGCCCCATAACCACTTGACTTTAATGCTGACTTTATCACTGTTTAATGGCAACATATATGGTTGAATGTCCTTGAGAACGATTCCCTTAACCACTTAAATGTAATGCTCACTTTACCACTGTTATATGGCAACATATATGGTTGAATGTCCTTGAGAACGAGCCCCTTAACCACTTAACCTTAATGCTCACTTTACCAATGTTCAATGGTAACATATATGGTTGAATTTCCTTAAGAACGAGCCCCTTTATTTTATTAATTTTTTAAGAACTCTACCACTGTTCCGTGGCAACATATATTTTTTAATATATTTGAGAACGAGCCGCTTAACCACTTGACCTTAATGGTTACCTTACCACTGTTCCATGGCAACATATATTGTTGAATGTCCTTGAGAACGAACCCCTTAACCACTTAAAATTAATAATCACTACACCACTGTTCCATGGCAACATATATGGTTACCACTGTTCCATGGCAACATATATGGTTGAATGTACTTGAGAACGAGCCCCATAACCACTTGACCTTAATGCTTATTTTACCATTTTCCCATGGCAACATATATGGTTGAATGTCCTTGAGAACGAGAACCTTTACCACTTGACCTGAATGCTCACTTTACCACTGTTCCATGGCAACATATATTTTTGAATGTCCTTGAGAACGAGAACCTTTACCACTTGACCTGAATGCTCACTTCACCACTGTTCCATGGCAACATATATGGTAACCTCTGTTCCATGGCAACATATATGGTTGAATGTCCTTGAGTACGAGCCCCATAACCACGTGACCTTAATGCTCATTTTACCAATGTCCCATGGCAACATATATGGTTGAATGTCCTTGAGAACGAGAACCTTTACCACTTGACCTGAATGCTCACTTTACCACTGTTCCATGGCAACATATATGGTTGAATGTCCTTGAGAACGAGCCCCTTAACCACTTGACCTTAATGCTCACTCTACCACTGTTCCGTGGCAACATATATGGTTAAATGTCCTTGAGAACTAGCCCCTTAACCACTTGACCTTAATGCTCATTTTACCACTTTTCCATGGCAACTTATATGGTTGAATGTCCTTGAGAACGATCCCCTTAACCACTTAAACTTAATGCTCACTTTACCACTGTTCCATGGCAACATATATGGTTGAATATCCTTGAGAACATTCCATGGTAACATATATAGTTGAATGTCGTTGACAACGAGCCGCTTAATCACTTAACTTTAATGATCACTTTACCACTGTTCCATGGCAACATATATGGTTGAATGTCCTTGAGAACGAGCCCCTTAACCACTTAACCTTAATGCTCACTTTACAACTGTTTCATGACAAAATATATGGTTGAATGTCCTAGAGAACGAGCCGCTTAACCACTTAACCTTAATGCTCACTTTACCAATGTTCCATGGCAACATATATGGTTGAATTTCCTTAAGAACGAGCCCCTTTATTTTATTAATTTTTTAAGAACTCTACCACTGTTCAGTGTCAACATATATATTTTAATGTATTTGAGAACGAGCCGCTTAACCACTTGACCTTAATGGTTACCTTACCACTGTTCCATGGCAACATATATTGTTGAATGTCCTTGAGAACGAACCCCTTAACCACTTAAAATTAATAATCACTACACCACTGTTCCATGGCAACATATATGGTTACCACTGTTCCATGGCAACATATATGGTTGAATGTACTTGAGAACGAGCCCCATAACCACTTGACCTTAATGCTTATTTTACCATTTTCCCATGGCAACATATATGGTTGAATGTCCTTGAGAACGAGCCCCTTAACCACTTAACCTTAATGCTAACTTTACCACTGTTCCATGGCAACATATATGGTTGAATGTCCTTGAGAACGAGCGACTTAACAACTTGACCTTAATGCTCACTTTACCACTGTTCCATGGCAATATATATGGTTGAATGTCCTTGAGAACGAGCCAATTGACCACTTGACCTTAACGCTCAATTAACCACTGTTCCATAGAAACATATATGGTTGAATTTAGTTGAGAACGAGCCCCTTAACCACTTGACCTTAATGCTCACTTTACCACTGTTTCATGGCAACATATATGGTTGAATGTCCTTGAGAACGATTCCCTTAACCACTTAAATGTAATGCTCACTTTACCACTGTTATATGGCAACATATATGGTTGAATGTCCTTGAGAACGAGCCCCTTAACCACTTAACCTTAATGCTCACTTTACCAATGTTCAATGGTAACATATATAGTTGAATGTCCTTAAGAACGAGTCCCTTAAACACTTAACCTTAATGTTCACTTTACCACTGTTCCATGTTAACATATATGGTTGAATGTCCTTGAGAACGAGCTTCTTAACCACTTGACCTTAATGCTCACTTTACCACTGTTCCATGGCAACATATATGGTTACCACTGTTCCATGGCATCATATATGGTTGAATGTCCTTGAGAACGAGCCCCTTAACCACTTGACCTTAATGCTCATTTTACCACCTTCCCATAGCAACATATATAGTTGAATGTCCTTGAGAACGAGCCCCTTTACCACTTGACCTTAATGCTCACTTTACCACTGTTCCATGGCAACATATATGGTTGAATGTCCTTGAGAACAAGCCCCTTAACCACTTACCCTTATTGCTCACTTTACAACTGTTCCTTGGCAACATAGACGGTTTAATGTCCTTGAGAACGACCCCCTATACCACTCTACCTTAATGCTCACTTTACCACTGTTCCATGGCAACATATATGGTTGAATGTCCTTGAGAACGAGCCCCTTAACAGCCCCTTAACCACTTAACCTTAATGCTCACTTTACCAATGTTCAATGGCAACATATATGGTTGAATGTCCTTGAGAACGAGCCCCTTAACCACTTAACCTTATTGCTCACTCTATTACCGTTCCATTTCAACATATATGTTGGAATGTTCTTGAGAACGAGCCCCTTAACCACTTAACCTTAATGCTCACTTTACCACTGTTCCATGGCAACATATATGGTTGAATGTCCTTGAGAACGAGCCCCTTAACCACTTGACCTAAATGCTCACTTTACCACTGTTCCATGGCAACATATATGATTGATTGTCCTTGAGAACGAGCCCCTTGACCACTTGACCTTAATGCTCACTTAACCACAGTTCCATAGAAACATATATGGTTGAATGTCCTTGAGAACGAGCCCCTTAACCACTTGACCTTAATGCTGACTTTACCACTGTTCCATGGCAACATATATGGTTGAATGTCCTTGAGAACGAGCCGCTTAACCACTTGACTTTAATGCTTACTTTACCACTGTTCCATGGCAACATATATGGTTGAATGTCCTAGAGAACGATTCGCTTAACCACTTAAACTTAATGCTCACTCTACCACTGTTCCGTGGCGACATATATTTTTGAATGTATTTGAGAACGAGCCGCTTAACCACTTGACCTTAATGCTCACTTTACCACTGTTTCATGGCAACATATATGGTTGAATGTCCTTGAGAACGAGCCCCATAACCACTTGACTTTAATGCTGACTTTATCACTGTTTAATGGCAACATATACGGTTGAATGTCCTTGAGAACGATTCCCTTAACCACTTAAATGTAATGCTCACTTTACCACTGTTATATGGCAACATATATGGTTGAATGTCCTTGAGAACGAGCCCCTTAACCACTTAACCTTAATGCTCACTTTACCAATGTTCAATGGTAACATATATAGTTGAATGTCCTTAAGAACGAGTCCCTTAAACACTTAACCTTAATGTTCACTTTACCACTGTTCCATGTTAACATATATGGTTGAATGTCCTTGAGAACGAGCTTCTTAACCACTTGACCTTAATGCTCACTTTACCACTGTTCCATGGCAACATATATGGTTACCACTGTTCCATGGCATCATATATGGTTGAATGTCCTTGAGAACGAGCCCCTTAACCACTTGACCTTAATGCTCATTTTACCACCTTCCCATAGCAACATATATAGTTGAATGTCCTTGAGAACGAGCCCCTTTACCACTTGACCTTAATGCTCACTTTACCACTGTTCCATGGCAACATATATGGTTGAATGTCCTTGAGAACAAGCCCCTTAACCACTTACCCTTATTGCTCACTTTACAACTGTTCCTTGGCAACATAGACGGTTTAATGTCCTTGAGAACGACCCCCTATACCACTCTACCTTAATGCTCACTTTACCACTGTTCCATGGCAACATATATGGTTGAATGTCCTTGAGAACGAGCCCCTTAACAGCCCCTTAACCACTTAACCTTAATGCTCACTTTACCAATGTTCAATGGCAACATATATGGTTGAATGTCCTTGAGAACGAGCCCCTTAACCACTTAACCTTATTGTTCACTCTATTACCGTTCCATTTCAACATATATGTTGGAATGTTCTTGAGAACGAGCCCCTTAACCACTTAACCTTAATGCTCACTTTACCACTGTTCCATGGCAACATATATGGTTGAATGTCCTTGAGAACGAGCCCCTTAACCACTTGACCTAAATGCTCACTTTACCACTGTTCCATGGCAACATATATGGTTGATTGTCCTTGAGAACGAGCCCCTTGACCACTTGACCTTAATGCTCACTTAACCACAGTTCCATAGAAACATATATGGTTGAATGTCCTTGAGAACGAGCCCCTTAACCACTTGACCTTAATGCTGACTTTACCACTGTTCCATGGCAACATATATGGTTGAATGTCCTTGAGAACGAGCCGCTTAACTACTTGACTTTAATGCTCACTTTACCACTGTTCCATGGCAACATATATGGTTGAATGTCCTAGAGAACGATTCGCTTAACCACTTAAACTTAATGCTCACTCTACCACTGTTCCGTGGCAACATATATTTTTGAATGTATTTGAGAACGAGCCGCTTAACCACTTGACCTTAATGGTCACTTTACCACTGTTCCATGGCAACATATATTGTTGAATGTCCTTGAGAACGAGCCCCTTAACCACTTAAAATTAATAATCACTTCACCACTGTTCCATGGCAACATATATGGTTGAATGTCCTTGAGAACGAGCCCCATAACCACGTGACCTTAATGCTCATTTTACCACTGTCCCATGGCAACATATATGGTTGAATGTCCTTGAGAACGAGAACCTTTACCACTTGACATGAATGCTCACTTTACCACTGTTCCATGGCAACATATATGGTTGAATGTCCTTGAGAACGAGCCCCTTAACCACTTAACTTTAATGCTCACTTTACCAATGTTCCATGGCAACATATATGGTTGAATTTCCTTGAGAACGAGCCCCTTAACCACTTAACCTTAATGCTCACTCTACCACTGTTCCGTGGCAACATATATGGTTAAATGTCCTTGAGAAATAGCCCCTTAACCACTTGACCTTAATGCTCATTTTACCACTTTTCCATGGCAACTTATATGGTTGAATGTCCTTGAGAACGAGCCCCTTAACCACTTAAAATTAATAATCAATACACCACTGTTCCATGGCAACATATATGGTTACCACTGTTCCATGGCAACATATATGGTTGAATGTACTTGAGAACGAGCCCCATAACCACTTGACCTTAATGCTCACTTTACCACTGTTTCATGGCAACATATATGGTTGAATGTCCTTGAGAACGAGCCCCATAACCACTTGACTTTAATGCTGACTTTATCACTGCTCCATGGCAACATATATGGTTGAATGTCCTTGAGAACGATCCCCTTAACCACTTAAATTTAAAGCTCACTTTACCACTGTTATATGGCAACATATATGGTTGAATGTCCTTGAGAACAAGCCCCCTAACCACTTAACCTTAATGCTCACTTTACCAATGTTCAATGGCAACATATATAGTTGAATGTCCTTAAGAACGAGTCCCTTAAACACTTAACCTTAATGTTCACTTTACCACTGTTCCATGTTAACATATATGGTTGAATGTCCTTGAGAACGTGCCCC
Source organism: Neoaliturus tenellus (assembly GCA_030545055.2). Lineage (NCBI taxonomy): Eukaryota > Metazoa > Arthropoda > Insecta > Hemiptera > Cicadellidae > Neoaliturus > Neoaliturus tenellus. The sequence continues at coordinate 77,276 of JAQYXR010000019.1, read as the reverse complement.
TTAACCACTTGACCTTAATGCTCATTTTACCACCTTCCCATGGCAACATATATAGTTGAATGTCCTTGAGAACGAGCCCCTTTACCACTTGACCTTAATGCTCACTTTACCACTGTTCCATGGCAACATATATGGTTGAATGTCCTTGAGAACAAGCCCCTTAACCACTTACCCTTATTGCTCACTTTACCACTGATCCTTGGCAACATATACGGTTTAATGTCCTTGAGAACGACCCCCTATACCACTCCACCTTAATGCTCACTTTACCACTGTTCCATGGCAACATATATGGTTGAATGTACTTGAGAACGAGCCCCATAACCACTTGACCTTAATGCTCATTTTACCATTGTCCCATGGCAACATATATGGTTGAATGTCCTTGAGAACGAGCCCTTTAACCACTTAACCTTAATGCTCACTTTACCACTGTTCCATGGCAACATATATGGTTGAATGTCCTTGAGAACGAGCGACTTAACAACTTGACCTTAATGCTCACTTAACCACTGTTCCATGGCAATATATATGGTTGAATGTCCTTGAGAACGAGCCCCTTAACCACTTAACCTTAATGCTCACTTTACCACTGTTCCATGGCAACATATATGGTTGAATGTCCTTGAGAACGAGCGACTTAACAACTTGACCTTATTGCTCACTCTATTACCGTTCCATTTCAACATATATGTTGGAATGTTCTTGAGAACGAGCCCCTTAACCACTTAACCTTAATGGTCACTTTACCACTGTTCCGTGGCAACATATATTTTTTAATGTATTTGAGAACGAGCCGCTTAACCACTTGACCTTAATGGTCACTTTACCACTGTTCCATGGCAACATATATTGTTGAATGTCCTTGAGAACGAGCCCCTTAACCACTTAAAATTAATAATCACTACACCACTGTTCCATGGCAACATATATGGTTACCACTGTTCCATGGCAACATATATGGTTGAATGTACTTGAGAACGAGCCCCATAACCACTTGACCTTAATGTTCATTTTACCATTGTCCCATGGCAACATATATGGTTGAATGTCCTTTTGAACGAGCCCCTTAACCACTTAACCTTAATGCTCACTTTACCACTGTTCCATGGCAACATATATGGTTGAATGTCCTTGAGAACGAGCGACTTAACAACTTGACCTTAATGCTCACTTTACCACTGTTCCATGGCAATATATATGGTTGAATGTCCTTGACAACGAGCCAATTGACCACTTGACCTTAACGCTCACTTAACCACTGTTCCATAGAAGCATATATGGTTGAATTTAGTTGAGAACGAGCCCCTTAACCACTTGACCTTAATGCTCACTTTACCACTGTTTCATGGCAACATATATGGTTGAATGCCCTTGAGAACGAGCCCCATAACCACTTGACTTTAATGCTGACTTTATCACTGTTCCATGGCAACATATATGGTTGAATGTCCTTGAGAACGATCCCCTTAACCACTTAAATGTAATGCTCACTTTACCACTGTTATATGGCAACATATATGGTTGAATGTCCTTGAGAACGAGCCCCTTAACCACTTAACCTTAATGCTCACTTTACCAATGTTCAATGGCAACATATATAGTTGAATGTCCTTAAGAACGAGTACCTTAAACACTTAACCTTAATGTTCACTTTACCACTGTTCCATGTTAACATATATGGTTGAATGTCCTTGAGAACGAGCTTCTTAACCACTTGACCTTAATGCTCACTTTACCACTGTTCCATGGCAACATATATGTTTACCACTGTTCCATGGCATCATATATGGTTGAATGTCCTTGAGAACGAGCCCCTTTACCACTTGACCTTAATGCTCATTTTACACCTTCCCATGGCAACATATATAGTTGAATGTCCTTGAGAACGAGCCCCATAACCACGTGACCTTAATGCTCATTTTACCACTGTCCCATGGCAACATATATGGTTGAATGTCCTTGAGAACGAGAACCTTTACCACTTGACATGAATGCTCACTTTACCACTGTTCCATGGCAACATATATGGTTGAATGTCCTTGAGAACGAGCCCCTTAACCACTTAACTTTAATGCTCACTTTACCAATGTTCCATGGCAACATATATGGTTGAATTTCCTTGAGAACGAGCCCCTTAACCACTTAACCTTAATGCTCACTCTACCACTGTTCCGTGGCAACATATATGGTTAAATGTCCTTGAGAAATAGCCCCTTAACCACTTGACCTTAATGCTCATTTTACCACTTTTCCATGGCAACTTATATGGTTGAATGTCCTTGAGAACGAGCCCCTTAACCACTTAAACTTAATGCTCACTTTACCACTGTTCCATGGCAACATATATGGTTGAATGTCCTTGAGAACATTCCATGGCAACATATATGGTTGAATGTCCTAGAGAACGATTCGCTTAACCACTTAACCTTAATGCTCACTTTACCAATGTTCCATGGCAACATATATGGTTGAATTTCCTTAAGAACGAGCCCTTTAACCACTTAACCTTAATGCTCACTCTACCACTGTTCCGTGGCAATATATATTTTTTAATGTATTTGAGAACGAGCCGCTTAACCACTTGACCTTAATGGTCACTTTACCACTGTTCCATGGCAACATATATTGTTGAATGTCCTTGAGAACGAGCCCCTTAACCACTTAAAATTAATAATCAATACACCACTGTTCCATGGCAACATATATGGTTACCACTGTTCCATGGCAACATATATGGTTGAATGTACTTGAGAACGAGCCCCATAACCACTTGACCTTAATGCTCACTTTACCACTGTTTCATGGCAACATATATGGTTGAATGTCCTTGAGAACGAGCCCCATAACCACTTGACTTAAATGCTGACTTTATCACTGCTCCATGGCAACATATATGGTTGAATGTCCTTGAGAACGATCCCCTTAACCACTTAAATTTAAAGCTCACTTTACCACTGTTATATGGCAACATATATGGTTGAATGTCCTTGAGAACAAGCCCCCTAACCACTTAACCTTAATGCTCACTTTACCAATGTTCAATGGCAACATATATAGTTGAATGTCCTTAAGAACGAGTCCCTTAAACACTTAACCTTAATGTTCACTTTACCACTGTTCCATGTTAACATATATGGTTGAATGTCCTTGAGAACGTGCCCCTTAACCACTTGACCTTAATGCTCATTTTACCACCTTCCCATGGCAACATATATAGTTGAATGTCCTTGAGAACGAGCCCCTTTACCACTTGACCTTAATGCTCACTTTACCACTGTTCCATGGCAACATATATGGTTGAATGTCCTTGAGAACAAGCCCCTTAACCACTTACCCTTATTGCTCACTTTACCACTGTTCCTTGGCAACATATACGGTTTAATGTCCTTGAGAACGACCCCCTATACCACTCCACCTTAATGCTCACTTTACCACTGTTCCATGGCAACATATATGGTTGAATGTACTTGAGAACGAGCCCCATAACCACTTGACCTTAATGCTCATTTTACCATTGTCCCATGGCAACATATATGGTTGAATGTCCTTGAGAACGAGCCCTTTAACCACTTAACCTTAATGCTCACTTTACCACTGTTCCATGGCAACATATATGGTTGAATGTCCTTGAGAACGAGCGACTTAACAACTTGACCTTAATGCTCACTTAACCACTGTTCCATGGCAATATATATGGTTGAATGTCCTTGAGAACGAGCCCCTTAACCACTTAACCTTAATGCTCACTTTACCACTGTTCCATGGCAACATATATGGTTGAATGTCCTTGAGAACGAGCGACTTAACAACTTGACCTTATTGCTCACTCTATTACCGTTCCATTTCAACATATATGTTGGAATGTTCTTGAGAACGAGCCCCTTAACCACTTAACCTTAATGGTCACTTTACCACTGTTCCGTGGCAACATATATTTTTTAATGTATTTGAGAACGAGCCGCTTAACCACTTGACCTTAATGGTCACTTTACCACTGTTCCATGGCAACATATATTGTTGAATGTCCTTGAGAACGAGCCCCTTAACCACTTAAAATTAATAATCACTACACCACTGTTCCATGGCAACATATATGGTTACCACTGTTCCATGGCAACATATATGGTTGAATGTACTTGAGAACGAGCCCCATAACCACTTGACCTTAATGTTCATTTTACCATTGTCCCATGGCAACATATATGGTTGAATGTCCTTTTGAACGAGCCCTTTAACCACTTAACCTTAATGCTCACTTTACCACTGTTCCATGGCAACATATATGGTTGAATGTCCTTGAGAACGAGCGACTTAACAACTTGACCTTAATGCTCACTTTACCACTGTTCCATGGCAATATATATGGTTGAATGTCCTTGACAACGAGCCAATTGACCACTTGACCTTAACGCTCACTTAACCACTGTTCCATAGAAGCATATATGGTTGAATTTAGTTGAGAACGAGCCCCTTAACCACTTGACCTTAATGCTCACTTTACCACTGTTTCATGGCAACATATATGGTTGAATGCCCTTGAGAACGAGCCCCATAACCACTTGACTTTAATGCTGACTTTATCACTGTTCCATGGCAACATATATGGTTGAATGTCCTTGAGAACGATCCCCTTAACCACTTAAATGTAATGCTCACTTTACCACTGTTATATGGCAACATATATGGTTGAATGTCCTTGAGAACGAGCCCCTTAACCACTTAACCTTAATGCTCACTTTACCAATGTTCAATGGCAACATATATAGTTGAATGTCCTTAAGAACGAGTACCTTAAACACTTAACCTTAATGTTCACTTTACCACTGTTCCATGTTAACATATATGGTTGAATGTCCTTGAGAACGAGCTTCTTAACCACTTGACCTTAATGCTCACTTTACCACTGTTCCATGGCAACATATATGTTTACCACTGTTCCATGGCATCATATATGGTTGAATGTCCTTGAGAACGAGCCCCTTTACCACTTGACCTTAATGCTCATTTTACACCTTCCCATGGCAACATATATAGTTGAATGTCCTTGAGAACGAGCCCCTTTACCACTTGACCTTAATGCTCACTTTACCACTGTTCCATGGCAACATATATGGTTGAATGTCCTTGAGAACAAGCCCCTTAACCACTTATTCTTATTGCTCACTTTACCACTGTTCCTTGGCAACATATACGGTTTAATGTCCTTGAGAACGACCCCCTATACCACTCCACCTTAATGCTCACTTTACCACTGTTCCATGGCAACATATATGGTTGAATGTCCTTGAGAACGAGCCCCTTAACCATTTAACCTTAATGCTCACTTTACCAATGTTCAATGGCAACATATATGGTTGAATGTCCTTGAGAACGAGCCCCTTAACCACTTAACCTTATTGCTAACTCTATTACCGTTCCATTTTAACATATATGTTGGAATGTTCTTGAGAACGAGCCCCTTAACCACTTAACCTTAATGCTCACTTTACCACTGTTCCATGGCAACATATATGGTTGAATGTCCTTGAGAACGAGCCCCTTGACCACTTGACCTTAATGCTCACTTAACCACTGTTCCATAGAAACATATATGGTTGAATGTCCTTGAGAACGAGCCCCTTAACCACTTGACCTTAATGCTGACTTTACCACTGTTCCATGGCAACATATATGGTTGAAAGTCCTTGAGAACGAGCCGCTTAACCACTTGACTTTAATGCTCACTATACCACTGTTCCATGGCAACATATATGGATGAATGTCCTTGAGAACGAGCCCCTTAACCACTTAACCTTAATGCTCACTTTACCAATGTTAAATGGCAACATATATGGTTGAATGTCCTTGAAACGAGCCCCTTAACCACTTAACCTTATTGCTCACTCTATTACCGTTCCATTTCAACATATATGTTGGAATGTTCTTGAGAACGAGCCCCTTAACTACTTAACCTTAATGCTCACTTTACCACTGTTCCATGGCAACATATATGGTTGAATGTCCTTGAGAACGAGCCCCTTAACCACTTGACCTAAATGCTCACTTTACCACTGTTCCATGGCAACATATATGGTTTAATGTCCTTGAGAACGAGCCCCTTGACCACTCTACCTTAATGCTCACTTTACCACTGTTCCATGGCAACATATATGGTTGAATGTCCTTGAGAACGAGCCCCTTAACAGCCCCTTAACCACTTAACCTTAATGCTCACTTTACCAATGTTCAATGGCAACATATATGGTTGAATGTCCTTGAGAACGAGCCCCTTAACCACTTAACCTTATTGCTCACTCTATTACCGTTCCATTTCAACATATATGTTGGAATGTTCTTGAGAACGAGCCCCTTAACCACTTAACCTTAATGCTCACTTTACCACTGTTCCATGGCAACATATATGGTTAAATGTCCTTGAGAACGAGCCCCTTAACCACTTGACCTAAATGCTCACTTTACCACTGTTCCATGGCAACATATATGATTGATTGTCCTTGAGAACGAGCCCCTTGACCACTTGACCTTAATGCTCACTTAACCACAGTTCCATAGAAACATATATGGTTGAATGTCCTTGAGAACGAGCCCCTTAACCACTTGACCTTAATGCTGATTTTACCACTGTTCCATGGCAACATATATGGTTGAATGTCCTTGAGAACGAGCCGCTTAACCACTTGACTTTAATGCTTACTTTACCACTGTTCCATGGCAACATATATGGTTGAATGTCCTAGAGAACGATTCGCTTAACCACTTAAACTTAATGCTCACTCTACCACTGTTCCGTGGCGACATATATTTTTGAATGTATTTGAGAACGAGCCGCTTAACCACTTGACCTTAATGCTCACTTTACCACTGTTTCATGGCAACATATATGGTTGAATGTCCTTGAGAACGAGCCCCATAACCACTTGACTTTAATGCTGACTTTATCACTGTTTAATGGCAACATATACGGTTGAATGTCCTTGAGAACGATTCCCTTAACCACTTAAATGTAATGCTCACTTTACCACTGTTATATGGCAACATATATGGTTGAATGCCCTTGAGAACGAGCCCCTTAACCACTTAACCTTAATGCTCACTTTACCAATGTTCAATGGTAACATATATAGTTGAATGTCCTTAAGAACGAGTCCCTTAAACACTTAACCTTAATGTTCACTTTACCACTGTTCCATGTTAACATATATGGTTGAATGTCCTTGAGAACGAGCTTCTTAACCACTTGACCTTAATGCTCACTTTACCACTGTTCCATGGCAACATATATGGTTACCACTGTTCCATGGCATCATATATGGTTGAATGTCCTTGAGAACGAGCCCCTTAACCACTTGACCTTAATGCTCATTTTACCACCTTCCCATAGCAACATATATAGTTGAATGTCCTTGAGAACGAGCCCCTTTACCACTTGACCTTAATGCTCACTTTACCACTGTTCCATGGCAACATATATGGTTGAATGTCCTTGAGAACAAGCCCCTTAACCACTTACCCTTATTGCTCACTTTACAACTGTTCCTTGGCAACATAGACGGTTTAATGTCCTTGAGAACGACCCCCTATACCACTCTACCTTAATGCTCACTTTACCACTGTTCCATGGCAACATATATGGTTGAATGTCCTTGAGAACGAGCCCCTTAACAGCCCCTTAACCACTTAACCTTAATGCTCACTTTACCAATGTTCAATGGCAACATATATGGTTGAATGTCCTTGAGAACGAGCCCCTTAACCACTTAACCTTATTGTTCACTCTATTACCGTTCCATTTCAACATATATGTTGGAATGTTCTTGAGAACGAGCCCCTTAACCACTTAACCGTAATGCTCACTTTACCACTGTTCCATGGCAACATATATGGTTGAATGTCCTTGAGAACGAGCCCCTTAACCACTTGACCTAAATGCTCACTTTACCACTGTTCCATGGCAACATATATGGTTGATTGTCCTTGAGAACGAGCCCCTTGACCACTTGACCTTAATGCTCACTTAACCACAGTTCCATAGAAACATATATGATTGAATGTCCTTGAGAACGAGCCCCTTAACCACTTGACCTTAATGCTGACTTTACCACTGTTCCATGGCAACATATATGGTTGAATGTCCTTGAGAACGAGCCGCTTAACCACTTGACTTTAATGCTCACTTTACCACTGTTCCATGGCAACATATATGGTTGAATGTCCTAGAGAACGATTCGCTTAACCACTTAAACTTAATGCTCACTCTACCACTGTTCCGTGGCAACATATATTTTTGAATGTATTTGAGAACGAGCCGCTTAACCACTTGACCTTAATGGTCACTTTACCACTGTTCCATGGCAACATATATGGTTGAATGTCCTTGAGAACGAGCCCCTTAACCACTTAAAATTAATAATCACTTCACCACTGTTCCATGGCAACATATATGGTTGAATGTCCTTGAGAACGAGCCCCATAACCACGTGACCTTAATGCTCATTTTACCACTGTCCCATGGCAACATATATGGTTGAATGTCCTTGAGAACGAGAACCTTTACCACTTGACATGAATGCTCACTTTACCACTGTTCCATGGCAACATATATGGTTGAATGTCCTTGAGAACGAGCCCCTTAACCACTTAACTTTAATGCTCACTTTACCAATGTTCCATGGCAACATATATGGTTGAATTTCCTTGAGAACGAGCCCCTTAACCACTTAACCTTAATGCTCACTCTACCACTGTTCCGTGGCAACATATATGGTTAAATGTCCTTGAGAAATAGCCCCTTAACCACTTGACCTTAATGCTCATTTTACCACTTTTCCATGGCAACTTATATGGTTGAATGTCCTTGAGAACGAGCCCCTTAACCACTTAAACTTAATGCTCACTTTACCACTGTTCCATGGCAACATATATGGTTGAATGTCCTTGAGAACATTCCATGGCAACATATATGGTTGAATGTCCTAGAGAACGATTCGCTTAACCACTTAACCTTAATGCTCACTTTACCAATGTTCCATGGCAACATATATGGTTGAATTTCCTTAAGAACGAGCCCCTTAACCACTTAACCTTAATGCTCACTCTACCACTGTTCCGTGGCAATATATATTTTTTAATGTATTTGAGAACGAGCCGCTTAACCACTTGACCTTAATGGTCACTTTACCACTGTTCCATGGCAACATATATTGTTGAATGTCCTTGAGAACGAGCCCCTTAACCACTTAAAATTAATAATCAATACACCACTGTTCCATGGCAACATATATGGTTACCACTGTTCCATGGCAACATATATGGTTGAATGTACTTGAGAACGAGCCCCATAACCACTTGACCTTAATGCTCACTTTACCACTGTTTCATGGCAACATATATGGTTGAATGTCCTTGAGAACGAGCCCCATAACCACTTGACTTTAATGCTGACTTTATCACTGCTCCATGGCAACATATATGGTTGAATGTCCTTGAGAACGATCCCCTTAACCACTTAAATTTAAAGCTCACTTTACCACTGTTATATGGCAACATATATGGTTGAATGTCCTTGAGAACAAGCCCCCTAACCACTTAACCTTAATGCTCACTTTACCAATGTTCAATGGCAACATATATAGTTGAATGTCCTTAAGAACGAGTCCCTTAAACACTTAACCTTAATGTTCACTTTACCACTGTTCCATGTTAACATATATGGTTGAATGTCCTTGAGAACGTGCCCCTTAACCACTTGACCTTAATGCTCATTTTACCACCTTCCCATGGCAACATATATAGTTGAATGTCCTTGAGAACGAGCCCCTTTACCACTTGACCTTAATGCTCACTTTACCACTGTTCCATGGCAACATATATGGTTGAATGTCCTTGAGAACAAGCCCCTTAACCACTTACCCTTATTGCTCACTTTACCACTGTTCCTTGGCAACATATACGGTTTAATGTCCTTGAGAACGACCCCCTATACCACTCCACCTTAATGCTCACTTTACCACTGTTCCATGGCAACATATATGGTTGAATGTACTTGAGAACGAGCCCCATAACCACTTGACCTTAATGCTCATTTTACCATTGTCCCATGGCAACATATATGGTTGAATGTCCTTGAGAACGAGCCCTTTAACCACTTAACCTTAATGCTCACTTTACCACTGTTCCATGGCAACATATATGGTTGAATGTCCTTGAGAACGAGCGACTTAACAACTTGACCTTAATGCTCACTTTACCACTGTTCCATGGCAATATATATGGTTGAATGTCCTTGAGAACGAGCCCCTTAACCACTTAACCTTAATGCTCACTTTACCACTGTTCCATGGCAACATATATGGTTGAATGTCCTTGAGAACGAGCGACTTAACAACTTGACCTTATTGCTCACTCTATTACCGTTCCATTTCAACATATATGTTGGAATGTTCTTGAGAACGAGCCCCTTAACCACTTAACCTTAATGCTCACTCTACCACTGTTCCGTGGCAACATATATTTTTTAATGTATTTGAGAACGAGCCGCTTAACCACTTGACCTTAATGATCACTTTACCACTGTTCCATGGCAACATATATTGTTGAATGTCCTTGAGAACGAGCCCCTTAACCACTTAAAATTAATAATCACTACACCACTGTTCCATGGCAACATATATGGTTACCACTGTTCCATGGCAACATATATGGTTGAATGTACTTGAGAACGAGCCCCATAACCACTTGACCTTAATGCTCATTTTACCATTGTCCCATGGCAACATATATGGTTGAATGTCCTTTTGAACGAGCCCCTTAACCACTTAACCTTAATGCTCACTTTACCACTGTTCCATGGCAACATATATGGTTGAATGTCCTTGAGAACGAGCGACTTAACAACTTGACCTTAATGCTCACTTTACCACTGTTCCATGGCAATATATATGGTTGAATGTCCTTGACAACGAGCCAATTGACCACTTGACCTTAACGCTCACTTAACCACTGTTCCATAGAAGCATATATGGTTGAATTTAGTTGAGAACGAGCCCCTTAACCACTTGACCTTAATGCTCACTTTACCACTGTTTCATGGCAACATATATGGTTGAATGCCCTTGAGAACGAGCCCCATAACCACTTGACTTTAATGCTGACTTTATCACTGTTCCATGGCAACATATATGGTTGAATGTCCTTGAGAACGATCCCCTTAACCACTTAAATGTAATGCTCACTTTACCACTGTTATATGGCAACATATATGGTTGAATGTCCTTGAGAACGAGCCCCTTAACCACTTAACCTTAATGCTCACTTTACCAATGTTCAATGGCAACATATATAGTTGAATGTCCTTAAGAACGAGTACCTTAAACACTTAACCTTAATGTTCACTTTACCACTGTTCCATGTTAACATATATGGTTGAATGTCCTTGAGAACGAGCTTCTTAACCACTTGACCTTAATGCTCACTTTACCACTGTTCCATGGCAACATATATGTTTACCACTGTTCCATGGCATCATATATGGTTGAATGTCCTTGAGAACGAGCCCCTTTACTACTTGACCTTAATGCTCATCTTACACCTTCCCATGGCAACATATATAGTTGAATGTCCTTGAGAACGAGCCCCTTTACCACTTGACCTTAATGCTCACTTTACCACTGTTCCATGGCAACATATATGGTTGAATGTCCTTGAGAACAAGCCCCTTAACCACTTATTCTTATTGCTCACTTTACCACTGTTCCTTGGCAACATATACGGTTTAATGTCCTTGAGAACGACCCCCTATACCACTCCACCTTAATGCTCACTTTACCACTGTTCCATGGCAACATATATGGTTGAATGTCCTTGAGAACGAGCCCCTTAACCATTTAACCTTAATGCTCACTTTACCAATGTTCAATGGCAACATATATGGTTGAATGTCCTTGAGAACGAGCCCCTTAACCACTTAACCTTATTGCTAACTCTATTACCGTTCCATTTTAACATATATGTTGGAATGTTCTTGAGAACGAGCCCCTTAACCACTTAACCTTAATGCTCACTTTACCACTGTTCCATGGCAACATATATGGTTGAATGTCCTTGAGAACGAGCCCCTTGACCACTTGACCTTAATGCTCACTTAACCACTGTTCCATAGAAACATATATGGTTGAATGTCCTTGAGAACGAGCCCCTTAACCACTTGACCTTAATGCTGACTTTACCACTGTTCCATGGCAACATATATGGTTGAAAGTCCTTGAGAACGAGCCGCTTAACCACTTGACTTTAATGCTCACTATACCACTGTTCCATGGCAACATATATGGATGAATGTCCTTGAGAACGAGCCCCTTAACCACTTAACCTTAATGCTCACTTTACCAATGTTAAATGGCAACATATATGGTTGAATGTCCTTGAGAGCGAGCCCCTTAACCACTTAACCTTATTGCTCACTCTATTACCGTTCCATTTCAACATATATGTTGGAATGTTCTTGAGAACGAGCCCCTTAACTACTTAACCTTAATGCTCACTTTACCACTGTTCCATGGCAACATATATGGTTGAATGTCCTTGAGAACGAGCCCCTTAACCACTTGACCTAAATGCTCACTTTACCACTGTTCCATGGCAACATATATGGTTTAATGTCCTTGAGAACGAGCCCCTTGACCACTTGACCTTAATGCTCACTTAACCACTGTTCCATAGAAACATATATGGTTGAATGTTCTTGAGAACGAGCCCCTTAGTCACTTAACCTTAATGCTCACTCTACCACTGTTCCGTGGCAACATATATTTTTTAATGTATTTGAGAACGAGCCGCTTAACCACTTGACCTTAATGGTCACTTTACCACTGTTCCATGGCAACATATATTATTGAATGTCCTTGAGAACGAGCCCCTTAACCACTTAAAATTAATAATCACTACACCACTGTTCCATGGCAACATATATGGTTACCACTGTTCCATGGCAACATATATGGTTGAATGTACTTGAGAACGAGCCCCATAACCACTTGACCTTAATGCTCATTTTACCATTGTCCCATGGCAACATATATGGTTGAATGTCCTTGAGAACGAGCCCCTTAACCACTTAACCTTAATGCTCACTTTACCACTGTTCCATGGCAACATATATGGTTGAATGTCCTTGAGAACGAGCGACTTAACAACTTGACCTTAATGCTCACTTTACCACTGTTCCATGGCAATATATATGGTTGAATGTCCTTGAGAACGAGCCAATTGACCACTTGACCTTAACGCTCACTTAACCACTATTCCATAGAAACTTATATGGTTGAATTTAGTTGAGAACGAGCCCCTTAACCACTTGACCTTAATGCTCACTTTACCACTGTTTCATGGCAACATATATATTGTTGAATGTCCTTGAGAACGAGCCCCATAACCACTTGACTTTAATGCTGACTTTATCACTGTTCCATGGCAACATATATGGTTGAATGTCCTTGAGAACGAGCCCCTTAACCACTTAACCTTAATGCTCACTTTACCAATGTTCAATGGCAACATATATAGTTGAATGTCCTTAAGAACGAGTCCCTTAAACACTTAACCTTAATGTTCACTTTACCACTGTTCCATGTTAACATATATGGTTGAATGTCCTTAAGAACGAGCCCCTTAACCACTTAACCTTAATGCTCACTCTACCACTGTTCCGTGGCAATATATATTTTTTAATGTATTTGAGAACGAGCCGCTTAACCACTTGACCTTAATGGTCACTTTACCACTGTTCCATGGCAACATATATTGTTGAATGTCCTTGAGAACGAGCCCCTTAACCACTTAAAATTAATAATCAATACACCACTGTTCCATGGCAACATATATGGTTACCACTGTTCCATGGCAACATATATGGTTGAATGTACTTGAGAACGAGCCCCATAACCACTTGACCTTAATGCTCACTTTACCACTGTTTCATGGCAACATATATGGTTGAATGTCCTTGAGAACGAGCCCCATAACCACTTGACTTTAATGCTGACTTTATCACTGCTCCATGGCAACATATATGGTTGAATGTCCTTGAGAACGATCCCCTTAACCACTTAAATTTAAAGCTCACTTTACCACTGTTATATGGCAACATATATGGTTGAATGTCCTTGAGAACAAGCCCCCTAACCACTTAACCTTAATGCTCACTTTACCAATGTTCAATGGCAACATATATAGTTGAATGTCCTTAAGAACGAGTCCCTTAAACACTTAACCTTAATGTTCACTTTACCACTGTTCCATGTTAACATATATGGTTGAATGTCCTTGAGAACGTGCCCCTTAACCACTTGACCTTAATGCTCATTTTACCACCTTCCCATGGCAACATATATAGTTGAATGTCCTTGAGAACGAGCCCCTTTACCACTTGACCTTAATGCTCACTTTACCACTGTTCCATGGCAACATATATGGTTGAATGTCCTTGAGAACAAGCCCCTTAACCACTTACCCTTATTGCTCACTTTACCACTGTTCCTTGGCAACATATACGGTTTAATGTCCTTGAGAACGACCCCCTATACCACTCCACCTTAATGCTCACTTTACCACTGTTCCATGGCAACATATATGGTTGAATGTACTTGAGAACGAGCCCCATAACCACTTGACCTTAATGCTCATTTTACCATTGTCCCATGGCAACATATATGGTTGAATGTCCTTGAGAACGAGCCCTTTAACCACTTAACCTTAATGCTCACTTTACCACTGTTCCATGGCAACATATATGGTTGAATGTCCTTGAGAACGAGCGACTTAACAACTTGACCTTAATGCTCACTTTACCACTGTTCCATGGCAATATATATGGTTGAATGTCCTTGAGAACGAGCCCCTTAACCACTTAAAATTAATAATCACTACACCACTGTTCCATGGCAACATATATGGTTACCACTGTTCCATGGCAACATATATGGTTGAATGTACTTGAGAACGAGCCCCATAACCACTTGACCTTAATGCTCATTTTACCATTGTCCCATGGCAACATATATGGTTGAATGTCCTTGAGAACGAGCCCCTTAACCACTTAACCTTAATGCTCACTTTACCACTGTTCCATGGCAACATATATGGTTGAATGTCCTTGAGAACGAGCGACTTAACAACTTGACCTTAATGCTCACTTTACCACTGTTCCATGGCAATATATATGGTTGAATGTCCTTGAGAACGAGCCAATTGACCACTTGACCTTAACGCTCACTTAACCACTATTCCATAGAAACTTATATGGTTGAATTTAGTTGAGAACGAGCCCCTTAACCACTTGACCTTAATGCTCACTTTACCACTGTTTCATGGCAACATATATATTGTTGAATGTCCTTGAGAACGAGCCCCATAACCACTTGACTTTAATGCTGACTTTATCACTGTTCCATGGCAACATATATGGTTGAATGTCCTTGAGAACGAGCCCCTTAACCACTTAACCTTAATGCTCACTTTACCAATGTTCAATGGCAACATATATAGTTGAATGTCCTTAAGAACGAGTCCCTTAAACACTTAACCTTAATGTTCACTTTACCACTGTTCCATGTTAACATATATGGTTGAATGTCCTTGAGATCGAGCTTCTTAACCACTTGACCTTAATGCTCACTTTACCACTGTTCCATGGCAACATATATGGTTACCACTGTTCCATGGTATCATATATGGTTGAATGTCCTTGAGAACGAGCCCCTTAACCACTTGACCTTAATGCTCATTTTACACCTTCCCATGGCAACATATATAGTTGAATGTCCTTGAGAACGAGCCCCTTAACCACTTGACCTTAATGCTCATTTTACACCTTCCCATGGCAACATATATGGTTGAATGTAATTGAGAACGTGCCTCTTAACCACTATATATGCACTATATATGCAGAGCACTAGGTCTGCAGAGAGTCTTCGTTCCTTAAGAGACCGGAGGCCTAGGTCAAAGGACAGGCTCATAATTGGCACTTCGTGGTATGGAAAACCTGTCCTTAAGCCCACCATGCGGATAAATCGTCGTTGGATTTATTCAAGCTCTTCGGTTAAATACCTTTGGTTGGGGTTCCACACTGGCGAACCATATTCAAGAATTTGCCTCACCAAGGCACAATAAAGGAACTTTATATACGGAATGATAATAATATCATCATTCATTCCTGAATGAATACTCCTCAATTACCGTAGTATTGTTCTGTATTGTATTGGGTTTGTTTTTGGTTAAATGTGTTTTTAGACTTGTATGTAAGTTAAGTCAACATAAAAATAATCCAGCCTATACTGACCCTCAGAAATCTTTCATTTCCCATCTTTCCGAAAAGATTAAAAATACTTCTTAAATTGTTCGGGGTTTTGCAATAAATTCCAAAACTAATTATAAATTATTATACAGTACTACAATTCCATAGATTACATCGATAAGCACATTAAATTTACGTAAATTCATATGCTTTTCCGTGTAATCTATGAAATTGCATTGCTGTGTACTAATTTAGAATTCATTTTGAAATTTATTGTAATATTGATTTACCAGGCAAACACATAAATTATTATATTTCCATTAACTATTTATAAGTATATGTTTTTACCCATCAGTGATAATTATTTACTACATTTAAATTTCGTCAATTCTGTAATTTTTCAAAATTTAAAAACTTTTCTTAATTTTTTTTAGGTTTTGTAGTGGGTATAAAATTGTTATTGCATTAAATGTTCTTTAGACAATCAAATGGGGTTTCACTGTCTTTGAAAATCCATTATATTATATTAATAATTTTTCACTTTCAATGACAATTATATTATATTATTTTGAAAATATTCATTTGCATATAAAATATTGATTAGTAAAATGTATAATGTTATTAGTAATACCACAGAGCAGTAAAGTAAAATAAATTTAACTAAGTTTGATGTGAGCAGTTAATTGCAAAAATAAGAATTAATTCAAACTGTTATAAAAAGTAACAAAAACTTACTGGTTTTGTAGACTGGTCCACGTAATTGATAGGCCTATAAAAATATTTTAAATCATATTATGAAGATATCCTTTTATGCTTTGTAATTTGAGCACAAATTCACAACTTTTGGTGTTAGTAATATGTACACAAGTCAAGCTATGAACTCAGTGACTTGGCGAAACATAAGCTCCATATATCAAAGATATCAAGTTCAGGTGTTTCATACATAATGTATCAAGTTCTAGTTACCAGCAATACCGGGTGTCCACATAGTAATGTCAACAAGTTGAAGCAAACTCGTCTATTAGTTTTTTCATCCATATTGCATATAAAAGAAAGAAAATGTGATTTTTTTGTAATCTTTATAAAAGTTTGATGTGGGTAAACTATTCCTAGATATGACAACATTTCCGCTCTCATGTGATAGTGTAATAAGAAAAAGAGTGACAAATAATAAACATTCAATATTAAAAACGTTGGGTTTTAAAAAGGGTTTCCCTCCCCTTCTAACCTGGTAAACTTACTTATAAGTGATTAAAATTTTAAGTTTGTAATTAAGTTTTAAATTAGAAACATGTTGCTCATACTAATATTCTAAATGATTTGAAACATATTAAACTATTAAAAACATGCATAAAAATCATAATTATTTTTGTTATAAATTTACAACACCACTAGAGACTGAAACACTCTCTATTACTTAGTCAGGAACCTTGAGGTTAAACCCTCGCACTAATGTCTCTTGATGTGGTCTAACTACATTACTGAGTTAGTTAATATTTGAACCCTGCTTTAGTCTTTTGACTATAACGTAAGAAGCTTTGAGACTTCTTGAATGATTAAACATAATCTTAAAAAACAAGAGTACATAATTTATAGTTATCTCTATGAATTGTACAAAAGATTAAATTTAGGGCTCTTGGTTGGTTGCAGTTGTCTCCAATTGTTGGAAAACATTGAATTTATCTTTTAAAATTATCTTCGGTGGTAAAGAATTTGTTGATCATAATCTGTGAATAAAGTTTTATTCGTTGTAAATCGTATTATTAAATGGAACTAAATAACTTTTGTCTTGTAGGTCCAACAATATTTCACGATTGTAGATGATTGCAAACTATACCATTGACTCAGCACGTCTTGTCGTTAAAACCTACGATAAATAGCAAAGGTTATGTGGTTACCCAGGTGTTTTTTTTTTTGTTTTTTTTTTGTTTTTTTTTTGTTTTTTTTTTTCTTAGCGAATTTCCCTAAAGGGTAACTGATATTTTCTTACAACACCCCATGGCAGCAAACCTACATACCCATTCCTATGGTGTTTATGGGGAAAATACGATATCTCGAGATCGTTTGGAAGTTCGCTGAGCACGCAGGTTTGCTGCGATTGGGGTATTTTTTTATTTTTTATTTGTTTATGTGGAGACGGTCTGCATAAAGATGATGGCGGACCAGGGCAACTGGGATTGTTTATCACAGTTCGTACGGGGCATCCTACTGGAAGAGACATCCGATCTGGAACTCGTATCGATGTGGCCCAGATCCACTGTCCGAGTTTCTGGATAAGGAGCGGGCCTCAAGGGCGTAAGAAAAATTTAGTCCTATCCTGACGATATGGGATGAACAATTCAAGATTATAATACTAAAGAGCAAAGGAAGTTTTTTGTGGGTAAACCTGTATTCAGGGGAGTCCCAAGCTCTAGGCTGGTCACCTGCATTAGTAAAATTTTTCTTTCCTCCCCTTAAAATTAATAAACAAAAATAATCTGCTTAGGAGTGTATATTAATTTTGTCCTATAAGGCTTTAAAGCTGTATCCAAGAGTAATTTATAGTTAATTTTTAAATGAATTTTACTGGGTTTGGAGCTACAACATTATGTAAGATTAATTGTTCCTAATTATATGAGTTTTACTTTACAATAAAATTGTTCTCGATATTGTACATTTAAAATACTGTAAATACTATTTACCAGTGTTTTATGTGATTAAACTCGGTCGGTATTATCTGTGAACCTCATTTTACAAGATATTCATCTAACTTGACCTCAATATAACAAACCTCGGTGTAACGAAACACTTGATATAACGAGTTTTCATCTCGGCCTCTTGAGGTTGGTCGCCGCCGGTTTGACTGTCGTTTAAAATTTCACTTATTAAGATTTAACTCCAGACCAAAATTGCCTTGGCTCACAATCATTATAGTGACAGTTGTGCCGGAAATGAGAGATATTTAAATTTTGTTGCGGCACAGGCAGCCTGAGTGCATCGCCACGAAACCTGTTGGCGGCACGGCGAACTACTTGAAGCGGTGGCCGTGCGATGCTGCGCTCTGAAACTTTCTGTCGAAGTGCCGTTTTTCGAGGCATTTCCGTTTAAGTAAAGAAATAAAATAGACTTAAATAATAATGAAATTTTGTGTGTGAGAAATAAATATTGGTGGGAGATTCCTGAGCCCACCGGACTATTAAAAACATCAACGATTGTAGAAATAATTTATTTTCCATTGTTTCCCTCCAGCGGAAGCTGTTCCGACCAAGGTCAAGAGTAGTTTTATTTGAGTTCACAAATGAAGTTTTATTCATTATCAGAGTGGCTTTCTGGTTTGAAAGTATGTAAAAAATTCAAATGAGACAAATTTTAAGTTTTGAATGGAGTTTTTACCCAGCAAAGGGTTTATTTCAGTTTAGTTTGTAAAGCGTTTGACGCAGGTGGTTATTGTTCGTCTTCCCCAACTCAGCCCATGTCTCTCTCTATAGCCAGCTTTCGGAAAGTAAGCATGCAAAAGTTAAATCAAATGCTTTGAATTTTTATTGGAAGGCTAAAGTAGCCTAGTTTAATTCAAGATGAAGTCTGTTTAAGTCTTTGTACTACTTGTATCGACTCACCACCCCATTTGGTAAGTGTCAGTTTTAAATATGTAGTTGCTAAATTATTATATTCTCAAAGTCTTTGTAATGGTATGCCCAAACTGAATTTGTAATGTACAGCACTCAACATCCTTGACTATGTAAAAGGAGCAAAGAAAGTAGGCCAATGTTTCTGCTCATTTTATTCTGATATATTAGTTAAATACAGTTTTCTGTTTCACTGAGAATTTATGATTCAACAAAGGTTTGGCTAGGAAAATGTTTGTTTTTGCTTTTGTAAATTCATGTAGACTAGGCCACATAGCTGATCTTTTCAAAGTTCAAATAGTTGTGTTGTTTTCATTTCAAATGAGTATTTTCCCTCTCATATTCTTTATATTTAGTGGTGAGAGTCACCTGGTTTCAAATCAAGCAAGTAAAATCAATATATTTCTCATGTAAGTAGTATGCACTAAATTGTACGGTACAGTTATTAGAATTAGGGCCTAATTTCATAATTTGGGTTTTGGAATTTTGGGATTCAAAGAAATTACCTAGTTTTCAAAAGGGCAAACACTGTCAAGTTATCCTTATTTAGTAAAAAAAGGGCAAATTTCACAATTGTAAAGCGTGTATCCACAAGCTATAATATCATGATGAGCTGTTGTATGAAATAGATGTTTAAGTTAGGCCTAAACATTTCTATGGTTTACCCACAAGAAGCATACATTTAGTAAAGATTCAATTTTAAAATCAGTGATGGTATAGTGAGACTAAAAGTTTGATTTTGTAATGAGAAATGATAGCCTATATATACAATTTTTGGAAATATTGCCTTTGATAAACCGAAATGTAAATTAAATTGCCAGTTTCATAAATAAAGATGTACGTGATGTTTATGCAATTGTAAGGTTAGGATTTTTGTGAATATCTGTGTTAAATTGTAAATTGGCAAAATTTAGAAAGAACTGGAGTAGGCTATATGGATTTTGTTTCATACTCTTGTATATCCTACTTTGTATTGGGGAATTCATTTTAGGGGTTTCAAGTACCGGCTTTAGAAGCACTACTCTTCATTTTCCACGCTTGAGGTGATGTGAGACGTCCACACCCGTCTGACTACCGCTCCATGGGTCCTCTGGCGTAGTCGGTCACACGCTACACTGCAGAGTCCTTAAGCTGGGTGCTGCACCTAACCCTCGCCTGCTCTCCGGGGCTGGCCGTTTCATCTTACTCGGACCATGTACTTGGGTGTGCCTGAAACTTCGGTTGCTGGGCTAACCGGACCGCTGTGACTGCATTGGTCTGCAACTTCTCAGGTGATAGTTTTCCTTTTTTTTATTCGGACTTTTCAACCTTCAAAAAACGTCGTGGGAATTTTCATCGAGGGAACTTATCATCGTTAGTGGTTAGGGTGCACCCGTAGCTTAATTTTAAATTGGACTTATTAAATTTTATAGTCTTAGATAATTTCAAACCTTTGTAAAAATTTTGATTAACTGATTTTGGTAATTAAATTTTCGTAAACCTTTAAAATACAAATTTTTTTGAGCAAATTTATCAAAACTTTATTAAGTAAACTTATTTCATTTAACTTGAGATGTTTTCTTGTGGAAACTGAAGATTAAGCGCTTAGGTGAAATTGACATTTTTTTTAACGTAGATTTTAAGTCTCAGAACTAGTTTTCTTTGGTAACATCAAATTTCTTTAACTGAAATTGTCATTAAACCATGTAAAAAAAATTAACCTTGCGTTTGACCAGTGGATCACTAAATATTAAGTTAAGATGCTTTTGTTTATTTAGTTTTTAGAAAATGTATGTACCAAATGGAAAGGTATGGTTAAAATAGATCCATTTACAGGTGTATTTTTGGTTTAATGTGTTTTCTAAGGCTGTTGTTCTTAATAAACTTGGGTGAGTCGATATTCAGGCGTTTTATTCCTCGCCCCTTGCAATCTTGCACTGGCTGGGTAGCTGAGTGGTTAAAGAGCTCGCCTTTGAATCTGAAGGTAGCCGGTTCGATCCTGAGAAAAGTTAGTGCTTTTTGATGGTTCGATACTGGACCCAGCTGCCTTTGGTCATTGGGCTATTAATTAATGATCCTGACAAATAAAAAAAAAAAACAGCTGATATTTGTCAGTAACAAAGCTACACCTCATCTGATCCATCACAATCATCACACTCACCCCTTCAGTCATACTCACCTTAAAATACGCCAAAGTGCGTCGGTGTTTCAAATGAAGTCTCTCAAATGAAGTCTCTCAAATCTCAGGTACTTGAGACTTGTCACATTCTTCGAATGCGACAAGAGAGTGCGCCACTCTGCTTACTTGAGATCAAGGGTGTTAGGAATTAAGTTAATTTACTTGCGATACAAATTTCAAATTGTTTGGCTGAGCTGAGTTGGGTATTTGAGCAAATCTTTGCAATAACTAGGTTGAGTAAATTTTTTTTGCATTTGAAGTAGCAAAATGACTTTCAATCCAGACTTGTTGCTCAAAGATGAGCTTGCTTTTGAACTGGCCATTCGCGGGCTTGCATATGACAAACTTGATGTTAATACTATGAGACGGGATCTCAGACAGGCCTTTTTGGATGAAATCGAGAGTGATGTTGAAAATTTGTCCGGACACTCTCATTTTAAGTTGACCGAAGAAGTTAGTCAGTGTTATAGGAAATATGAGGAATTTTCAGGCATTGTGGAAGGATTGCTATCAGAATATTCTCGGACCGTCTTGCGGAGGTACCAGGCTAGGGTAGAACATTTAATTAGACGCTTAAGTTTTGTGATTCAGTTGAAGACAACAGATACTGAGCCAAGAGTAGTTAAGCTTTTAGACAATTTACAAACCCAATGTCCAATTGTGCTGAGGTTAATTATAGCTCGAGTTGGAGAGGTGGATCAAAGTAAGCTCAGTGAAGCCTCACGTTCGGCCAAACTACCAGAAGGTGGATTAGGTAAGCAATCTTCTCAAACAGGTGCTTCCAGTAGCGAAACCCCTGCAACCCCTGCGGACGAGGTGCTGGCAGCCGACACCGAGACGGACCAAAGAGGTGCTCTTCCGGAATCAGGTACTCAAACATTAGTTGTTCCAAGCATGAATTCGAGGAGTTTAGTTGAACAGTTTCCACCACCACAGCAACAACTAATGCATGTACCGGTAGCCAATCCCCAACAGGCTTGTTCAGGCTTTAATACCGCTAAAACCGTTTATAGTATATTGCCACATCCGATGGGGCGATTTTTGAAGGATATCCCGGAAAATGATGGTCTGTTTTGGACCTCCCTGTTCTGGATTCCAGCATCCCTGTCGAACAAGCTGGGTTTAGGCCTGGGCGCAACTGTTGTGACCAGGTTCTAGCTCTTACTTCCTTCATCGAGAATGGGTTTGAGCGAAAACTGAAAACCTCTGTTGCTTTCTTAGATCTTACTGCAGCTTATGACACTGTCTGGAGAAAAGGCCTTCTCATTAAATTTTTTAACCTGATTCCTTGCCCTTTCCTGTTGCGTCTCCTCAACTCGATGCTCTCCAAAAGGATGATTAAAGTATATTTGGGACGCAAGGAAAGTACTTTTAGGCAATTAAAAGATGGCCTGCCACTAGGGTCAGTGCTTGCCCCACTGCTGTTTAATGTGTATACTGCCGACATGCCTGACACTTGCTCCTTAAAGTTTGCCTATGCGGATGATATTGCACTGGCTTATCAGCACAAGGAATTCCGACACGCTGAGGAAGTACTAACAAATGACCTCAAGACTCTCGGTGAATACTTTAAGGCCTGGAAGCTAAATCCAAACCCAACTAAAACCGAGGTATCTTGCTTTCACTTGAACAATAGACTAGCCCACCAAAAGCTTAAAATCGTATTTGACGGTGTTGAGCTAAAGCACAATGATCACCCACAGTACCTGGGAGTCACTTTAGATCGGTCTCTCACATTCAAAAGCCACCTACAAAAGACAGCAGCCAAGGTGAGAGCTAGGACTAACATTGTCCATCACCTTGCTGGCTCCACATGGGGAGCTAATGCACAAGCTCTGCGAACCACTGCTTTGTCCCTGGTTTACTCAACCGCAGAGTACTGTGCTCCCGTGTGGCTGAACAGTGTGCATGTCAGAGAGATCGACGTCCAACTGAACAGGACTATGAGAGCCATAAGTGGTACACTCATGGCAACACCTGTACCGTGGCTCCCAGTGTTGTGTAATATCGCTCCACCTGAAATAAGACGAAGGGAGGCACTTACCAGGGAATGTAATAAGATCGTATCCAATCCACATCTACCCATCCATTATTACCTACCCCAGGAGACGGGCAGATTGAGGTCCCGAAGACCACCACTGCGGACAGCATCCCAGTAGACGGAGACAAACTTTTCCATCCATACCGACTGGACTTCCTCCTGGGACTCTTTCCAAGGCCGGAATCAATTTTTAATTACTGACCCAACCTTAGCAGTAAGTGGTATGGATCTTCCTCGGAAGCAGTGGACCGTTCTCAATCGATTCCGCACTGGTGTGGGAAGATGCAATTATTGGAAATACAAATGGGGAATGACAGAAGACCAGTCATGCCGCTGTGGAGCGGAGTTGCAGACTATGACTCACATAGTCAATGAGTGCCCTTTGAGTGCTTTCCCCGAAGGATTGATTGGGCTGCATTGTGCAAGTGAAGCTGGGCTGCAATGGCTTAGCGCCCTGGATTTAGCTTTGTAAAGTGAGATCATAACTTTATGTTTTTAGTTTAGTTTTTAAATTTTTTGACGCAGGTGCTAAGCACCTCAGAGAATGTATTATATTTTTCTGAAGTTGGTGGCTGGCTATTAATGCCATACGATATATATATATATATATATATATATATATATATATATATATATATATATATATATATATATATATATATATATATATATATATGGTCTGTTTTTGCCGAAACTAATCGATTTTCTCAAAAGGATCTTAAAAATGAAACAGCAACCCGGAACAACAGATACCGACATTCTGCATTTGATTTATCCTTTCACTCGCGGTCCACTTGAGGAAAGAACGAAGTTAGCTTTGTCGGAGAATTGGTCGTTTGAACAATACCATGCGGATCTTTTAGAAAAATTCATACCTAAGAGACATCTAAACTCAATGAAACAAGACATGTTCCACCGGTTACAGAGGAATGGTGAGCCTCTTGCATGTTATATAGCGGATATCAAGGGTGCCGCTGAACTCTTAAAGTTACAAGTATCGGAAACTGAAATTGTTGAAACCATTTTAGAAGGAATTAATCCAATCGAAAGATCCAGGTTTGTGTTCGCCCCCATGCCATCTTCACTTCAGGAGTTAAACAGACTCTGTATTCGCTCTCAAAATTTAGGTTTTGCTGATCGCCAACGTGTAAACATCCCAAACAACAATCCAGGTAGATTTTTGGCCCAGCGAAGTGCTGTAAGTACAGTTAGAGAAGTCACTCAGAGTAGTCGAGGAAACTACGGTACCCCACGTGCGTCTTCCGACCCAGTACAACGTCGTCCGCCTCCTCGCTGCTACAATTGTCATCAGATCGGACACGTTGTGAGCAATTGTAATCAACCTCGTAGAGACTCAAAAAACTCGGGACCGTGAGGGCGTCAGGCCGAGGCGACCCTCGAAACGGAATAAGGCAAAGACTGTTACGGAAACCTAGTAGAAGGAAACAGGGTAAACGCATGACATGGAAGTTATCAGCTAACATATATGCAGTCTCTGGTTCTGATTTTGGAGTGCCTTTAGTAAAAATAGATTTTGGTTGTGAAATAGTAAATGGATTAATTGACTCGGGTTCAGCGAGAAGTTTGATATCACAAAGTTTATTTTTAAATTTGCAGAGTAAAGGTTTGATTAGTAAATGGGAGAAGTCTACTGTACGGTGTGTCACGGCCACTGGATCGCCCATCAGTATCACAGGTTTGGCAACATGTAAGATTAAGATAGAATACTTTTCCTGGAAGGTTTCATTTCTGGTATCGCAGGACCTGGGAACGACTTGTATTTTAGGTGCGGATTTTATTGAGAAAACTGGACTAGTACTAGATCTTCAGGCTAGAAGTATGTATTTCAAATTTAATCGCAACCTAAAGATTCCAGTTTTTCCTTCTCGGAAGATGGGTGAGACTAACGAAGTTTTGGAGACTCGGGGGCTCTCTGAGGAGCAAAAGAGGTTAGTGGATGAGCTTTGTTCAAAGTTCCCTGACGTTTTGACAAAGAAATTAGGGTTGACACATTTAATTGAATATGATATAAAACTAAAGGAAAACGCTGTCGTGAAGGCCCATCCTTACAGGTTGTCTCCTCCCAAGATGGAAGTGATGAGGGCGCATATAAACGAATTGCTGTCCAAAAAGATTATCGAACCCTCAGTTTCACCGTCCTCTAGCCCGGCCTTCCTGGTTCCCAAAGGCCCCCAAACAGATAATACTAGTGAACAGCAATGGTGGTGCGTAGTAGATTTTCGCAAACTAAATCAGCTGATAGAGATTGAACAAGTACCTTTACCGGATCTACATCCAGCTTTTCATTGGTTTAGTAATGCTAAGTATTTCAGTTGTATTGATTTAAACCAAGCTTATCATCAGATACCACTTTCGGAGAGGTCAAAACCCCTGACCGGGTTTTGTGTGCCATGGAACTTATACCAGTTCACTCGTGTTCCATTTGGATTGGCAACAGGCGCTCAAGTTCTCACACGTTTGTTGGACCAGGTATTTAGCGATATCAAGTACAGGTATGTTTTTAATTTTCTGGATGACTGTGTGATATATTCAAATTCATTCGAAGAGCATCTTCAGCACTTGGAGGAAGTTTTCAGCCGTCTGCGAGCAGCCGGATTAACGGTAAATCCAAAGAAATTGTACCTAGCTGTACAGGAAATCTCCTTTTTAGGACACCTTGTCTCCAGACGTGGGGTATCGATCGACATGACTCGGACGCAGAGTATCCGGGACTACAAAGCTCCTCCAAAAGATGCCAGGGGAGTAGCGAGATTCGTAGGTATGGTGAACTTTTATTCCAAGTTCATACCCAGGTTTGCCGAGATTTGTGCCCCCTTAAATAGGCTGAGAAAAAAGGGAGTAACTTTCAAGTGGGGTCCTGAAGAAGACCATGCTTTCAATGCCCTGAAAGAAGCACTCATGAATTCACCCGTTCTTAGTATGGTAGATTTTTCTAAGGAGTTAATCCTCACTACCGACAGCAGTGGAATTGCGATTGCAGCTGTACTGCAACAGGAAACCAATGGAGTTAGGCAACCTGTTGCTTATTATTCTCGCCTTCTTTCAGTGGGAGAGAGAAAGTTTTCTGTTTATGAGCTAGAGGGATTAGCTGTTGTGGAGGCCATTGATAAATTCCGTTCTTACTTGGAACATGCACCTTTTCTCTTAGAAACGGACAACCAGGCATTATCTTGGCTCTTGTCGCATCCAAAACAAATTGGTAGAATCGGCCGATGGGTTATGAGAATTTTGTCACTCAAGTTTCGGGTGCAGCACATTAGGTCTAGCATGAATGTAGTTGCTGACGCACTGTCACGAATGTATGATCCCGATACCCTTGCCCCGGGAGTGGAAAAGGCCGACAGAGGTGAGACGGGAGTGGTAGGTGGAGTTCTGTTAGATTTTCCCATGGCCTTTTCAGATATAGGTTCGCATCAGCGAGGAGATGCCGAGATCCAAGGTATTGTAGCTCAAATCAAGAATGGAACTACTCCGACGGGTTTTAGTTTAAGTAAAGGTATTTTGTATCATCACTCAGGAAGAGAAAGTAAACAGATAATTGTTCCCAAGTCGCTTGTGCCCTTGATATTTGATTATTTTCATGTCTCGGCTGTTGGAGGACATCTAGGTATACAAAAAACAACCATGAAGATCGGTGAGCTGTTTTATTGGCCAAAGTAGCGAGATGAAATTAGAGATAAAGTCCGGGCGTGTGAAGTTTGTAGCCTAAGCAAACCTGCTCAAGACATCTTGGTAAGATGGCGTCCGAAGTTGCAAACTATGTATTGGAAAAGATTTATATAGATTTTATTGGACCGTTTCCCAGGTCACGGCAAGGCAATGTATACTTGTTGACGGCAATGGATGCTTTCAGTAAATTTATCTGGATTTTCCCTATCAGGCAAGCCAATGCGGAAACTGTAGTTAAGGTTTTGAAAGAGAGGCTTTTTCAACATTTCTCTTTTCCAAAGAGCATTGTCTCCGATAACGGGACACCTTTTGTAAGTAGAAATTTTAGACATTTTTGTTTTTCCCATGGTATCAGGCATGTGACCACCTCACCGTACCGACCCCATGGAAATCAGGTAGAACGATTTCATAGAAACCTTAAGTCTGCACTAATAGCTTTCCATGCCGAATCACGAAACAGATGGGACGAGAACATTCCATGGTTGCAGTTGGCTTCTCATCATGAGTCTAATCGGGACTCGCCCTTCAGGTTGGTTTTTGGTTTTCGGCCTAGTTATCCCCTCTCAAATCTTTGGAAAATTGATGAGTTACTTCCCGAGCAACGGTCATATGAGGAACTGAAAGAAAACTGGTGTAGAGCAAAGAAAAATTTATTGAAGGCCCATGAAAAGGTAAGGAGTAGGTATGATCAAAGGCAGAGAGACTGTCCTTTCAAACGAGGGCAATTTGTGTGGTGTAAAGATTTCCCTATCAGCAAAGGGAAGGACAAAATAATGGAAAAGTTGAGTTATAGATGGAAAGGACATTTTAGGATTCATCGGTTCCTGACACCGGTGACAATAGAATTAGTTGACCCTTCTGGAAAATTCGTTGGCCGCAGGAGTCATATCTCACATTTGAAGCCCCACTATATGGCTAAGACTTGAACCTTACGAGGTAAGGCACATCGAGTTTATGTAGCAAATTTTATGTAGGCCTACATAAGAACAAAACGGAGTTGACAAACCTGATTGGAGGACTGATCACCCTCTAGTCACTTATTACCCGAAAAGGACGCTTTATGCATTTTACTCTATATACATATATGTGGAGTTTTATCATTTTTCTCAGCTGAGTATAAAAGACCATGGCAGTATTTTTAAGGAAAATAACTTTTGTAGATATGAAAATTAAACCCGTCGTTTCATTTTAGTTGAAGGGGGGAGTGTGTGCCGGAAATGAGAGATGTTTAAATTTTGTTGCGGCACAGGCGGCCTGAGTGCATCGCCACGAAACCTGTTGGCGGCACGGCGAACTACTTGAAGCGGTGGCCGTGCGGTGCTGCGCTCTGAATCTTTCTGTCGAAGTGCCGTTTTTCGAGGCATTTCCGTTTAAGTAAAGAAATAAAATAGACTTAAATAATAATGAAATTTTTTGTGTGAGAAATAAATATTGGTGGGAGATTCCTGAGCCCACCGGACTATTAAAAACATCAACGATTGTAGAAATAATTTATTTTTCATTGTTTCCCTCCAGCGGAAGCTGTTTCGACCAAGGTCAAGAGTAGTTTTATTTGAGTTCACAAATGAAGTTTTATTCATTATCAGAGTGGCTTTCTGGTTTGAAAGTATGTAAAAATTTCAAATGAGACAAATTTTAAGTTTTGAATGGAGTTTTTACCCAGCAAAGGGTTTATTTCAGTTTAGTTTGTAAAGCGTTTGACGCAGGTGGTTATTGTTCGTCTTCCCCAACTCAGCCCATGTCTCTCTCTATAGCCAGCTTTCGGAAAGTAAGCATGCAAAAGTTAAATCAAATGCTTTGAATTTTTATTGGAAGGCTAAAGTAGCCTAGTTTAATTCAAGATGAAGTCTGTTTAAGTCTTTGTACTACTTGTATCGACTCACCACCCCATTTGGTAAGTGTCAGTTTTAAATATGTAGTTGCTAAATTATTATATTCTCAAAGTCTTTGTAATGGTATGCCCAAACTGAATTTGTAATGTACAGCACTCAAAATTCTTGACTATGTAAAAGGAGCAAAGAAAGTAGGCCAATGTTTCTGCTCATTTTATTCTGATATATTAGTTAAATACAGTTTTCTGTTTCACTGAGAATTTATGATTCAACAAAGGTTTGGCTAGGAAAATGTTTGTTTTTGCTTTTGTAAATTCATGTAGACTAGGCCACATAGCTGATCTTTTCAAAGTTCAAATAGTTGTGTTGTTTTCATTTCAAATGAGTATTTTCCCTCTCATATTCTTTATATTTAGTGGTGAGAGTCACCTGGTTTCAAATCAAGCAAGTAAAATCAATATATTTCTCATGTAAGTAGTATGCACTAAATTGTACGGTACAGTTATTACAATTAGGGCCTAATTTCATAATGTGGGTTTTGGAATTTTGGGATTCAAAGAAATTACCTGGTTTTCAAAAGGGCAAACACTGTCAAGTTATTATTATTTAGTAAAAAAAGGGCAAATTTCATAATTCTAAAGCGTGTATCCACAAGCTATAATATCATAATGAGCTGTTGTATGAAATAGATGTTTAAGTTAGGCCTAAACTTTTCTATGGTTTACCCACAAGAAGCATACATTTAGTAAAGATTCAATTTTAAAATCAGTGATGGTATAGTGAGACTAAAAGTTTGATTTTGTAATGAGAAATGATAGCCTATATATACAATTTTTGGAAATATTGCCTTTGATAAAATGAAATGTAAATTAAATTGCCAGTTTCATAAATAAAGATGTACGTGATGTTTATGCAATTGTAAGGTTAGGATTTTTGTGAATATCTGTGTTAAATTGTAAATTGGCAAAATTTAGAAAGAACTGGAGTAGGCTATATGGATTTTGTTTCATACTCTTTTCCTACTTTGTATTGGGAAATTCATTTTAGGGGTTTCAAGTACCGGCTTTAGAAGCACTACTCTTCATTTTCCACGCTTGAGGTGATGTGAGACGTCCACACCCGTCTGACTACCGCTCCATGGGTCCTCTGGCGTAGTCGGTCACACGCTACACTGCAGAGTCCTTAAGCTGGGTGCTGCACCTAACCCTCGCCTGCTCTCCGGGGCTGGCCGTTTCATCTTACTCGGACCATGTACTTGGGTGTGCCTGAAACTTCGGTTGCTGGGCTAACCGGACCGCTGTGACTGCATTGGTCTGCAACTTCTCAGGTGATAGTTTTCCTTTTTTTTATTCGGACTTTTCAACCTTCAAAAAACGTCGTGGGAATTTTCATCGAGGGAACTTTTCATCGTTAGTGGTTAGGGTGCACCCGTAGCTTAATTTTAAATTGGACTTATTAAATTTTATAGTCTTAGATAATTTCAAACCTTTGTAAAAATTTTGATTAACTGATTTTGGTAATTAAATTTTCGTAAACCTTTAAAATACAAATTTTTTTGAGCAAATTTATCAAAACTTTATTAAGTAAACTTATTTCATTTAACTTGAGATGTTTTCTTGTGGAAACTGAAGATTAAGCGCTTAGGTGAAATTGACATTTTTTTTAACGTAGATTTTAAGTCTCAGAACTAGTTTTCTTTGGTAACATCAAATTTCTTTAACTGAAATTGTCATTAAACCATGTAAAAAAATTAACCTTGCGTTTGACCAGTGGATCACTAAATATTAAGTTAAGATGCTTTTGTTTATTTAGTTTTTAGAAAATGTATGTACCAAATGGAAAGGTATGGTTAAAATAGATCCATTTACAGGTGTATTTTTGGTTTAATGTGTTTTCTAAGGCTGTTGTTCTTAATAAACTTGGGTGAGTCGATATTCAGGCGTTTTATTCCTCGCCCCTTGCAATCTTGCACTGGCTGGGTAGCTGAGTGGTTAAAGAGCTCGCCTTTGAATCTGAAGGTAGCCGGTTCGATCCTGAGAAAAGTTAGTGCTTTTTGATGGTTCGATACTGGACCCAGCTGCCTTTGGTCATTGGGCTATTAATTAATGATCCTGACAAATAAAAAAAAAAAACAGCTGATATTTGTCAGTAACAAAGCTACACCTCATCTGATCCATCACAATCATCACACTCACCCCTCTAGTCATACTCACCTTAAAATACGCCAAAGTGCGTCGGTGTTTCAAATGAAGTCTCTCAAATGAAGTCTCTCAAATCTCAGGTACTTGAGACTTGTCACATTCTTCGAATGCGACAAGAGAGTGCGCCACTCTGCTTACTTGAGATCAAGGGTGTTAGGAATTAAGTTAATTTACTTGCGATACAAATTTCAAATTGTTTGGCTGAGCTGAGTTGGGTATTTGAGCAAATTTTTGCAATAACTAGGTTGAGTAAATTTTTTTTTGCATTTGAAGTAGCAAAATGACTTTCAATCCAGACTTGTTGCTCAAAGATGAGCTTGCTTTTGAACTGGCCATTCGCGGGCTTGCATATGACAAACTTGATGTTAATACTATGAGACGGGATCTCATAGTATTAGCCTTTTTGGATGAAATCGAGAGTGATGTTGAAAATTTGTCCGGACACTCTCATTTTAAGTTGACCGAAGAAGTTAGTCAGTGTTATAGGAAATATGAGGAATTTTCAGGCATTGTGGAAGGATTGCTATCAGAATATTCTCGGACCGTCTTGCGGAGGTACCAGGCTAGGGTAGAACATTTAATTAGACGCTTAAGTTTTGTGATTCAGTTGAAGACAACAGATACTGAGCCAAGAGTAGTTAAGCTTTTAGACAATTTACAAACCCAATGTCCAATTGTGCTGAGGTTAATTATAGCTCGAGTTGGAGAGGTGGATCAAAGTAAGATCAGTGAAGCCTCACGTTCGGCCAAACTACCAGAAGGTGGATTAGGTAAGCAATCTTCTCAAACAGGTGCTTCCAGTAGCGAAACCCCTGCAACCCCTGCGGACGAGGTGCTGGCAGCCGACACCGAGACGGACCAAAGAGGTGCTCTTCCGGAATCAGGTACTCAAACATTAGTTGTTCCAAGCATGAATTCGAGGAGTTTAGTTGAACAGTTTCCACCACCACAGCAACAACTAATGCATGTACCGGTAGCCAATCCCCAACAGGCTTGTTCAGGCTTTAATACCGCTAAAACCGTTTATAGTATATTGCCACATCCGATGGGGCGATTTTTGAAAGATATCCCGGAAAATGATGGTCTGTTTTGGACCTCCCTGTTCTGGATTCCAGCATCCCTGTCGAACAAGCTGGGTTTAGGCCTGGGCGCAACTGTTGTGACCAGGTTCTAGCTCTTACTTCCTTCATCGAGAATGGGTTTGAGCGAAAACTGAAAACCTCTGTTGCTTTCTTAGATCTTACTGCAGCTTATGACACTGTCTGGAGAAAAGGCCTTCTCATTAAATTTTATAACCTGATTCCTTGCCCTTTCCTGTTGCGTCTCCTCAACTCGATGCTCTCCAATAGGATGAATAAAGTATATTTGGGACGCAAGGAAAGTACTTTTAGGCAATTAAAAGATGGCCTGCCACTAGGGTCAGTGCTTGCCCCACTGCTGTTTAATGTGTATACTGCCGACATGCCTGACACTTGCTCCTTAAAGTTTGCCTATGCGGATGATATTGCACTGGCTTATCAGCACAAGGAATTCCGACACGCTGAGGAAGTACTAACAAATGACCTCAAGACCCTCGGTGAATACTTTAAGGCCTGGAAGCTAAATCCAAACCCAACTAAAACCGAGGTATCTTGCTTTCACTTGAACAATAGACTAGCCCACCAAAAGCTTAAAATCGTATTTGACGGTGTTGAGCTAAAGCACAATGATCACCCACAGTACCTGGGAGTCACTTTAGATCGGTCTCTCACATTCAAAAGCCACCTACAAAAGACAGCAGCCAAGGTGAGAGCTAGGACTAACATTGTCCATCACCTTGCTGGCTCCACATGGGGAGCTAATGCACAAGCTCTGCGAACCACTGCTTTGTCCCTGGTTTACTCAACCACAGAGTACTGTGCTCCCGTGTGGCTGAACAGTGTGCATGTCAGAGAGATCGACGTCCAACTGAACAGGACTATGAGAGCCATAAGTGGTACACTCATGGCAACACCTGTACCGTGGCTCCCAGTGTTGTGTAATATCGCTCCACCTGAAATAAGACGAAGGGAGGCACTTACCAGGGAATATAATAAGATCGTATCCAATCCACATCTACCCATCCATGATTACCTACCCCAGGAGACGGGCAGATTGAGGTCCCGAAGACCACCACTGCGGACAGCATCCCAGTAGACGGAGACAAACTTTTCCATCCATACCGACTGGACTTCCTCCTGGGACTCTTTCCAAGGCCGGAATCAATTTTTAATTACTGACCCAACCTTAGCAGTAAGTGGTATGGATCTTCCTCGGAAGCAGTGGACCGTTCTCAATCGATTCCGCACTGGTGTGGGAAGATGCAATTATTGGAAATACAAATGGGGAATGACAGAAGACCAGTCATGCCGCTGTGGAGCGGAGTTGCAGACTATGACTCACATAGTCAATGAGTGCCCTTTGAGTGCTTTCCCCGAAGGATTGATTGGGCTGCATTGTGCAAGTGAAGCTGGGCTGCAATGGCTTAGCGCCCTGGATTTAGCTTTGTAAAGTGAGATCATAACTTTATGTTTTTAGTTTAGTTTTTAAATTTTTTGACGCAGGTGCTAAGCACCTCAGAGAATGTATTATATTTTTCTGAAGTTGGTGGCTGGCTATTAATGCCATACGATATATATATATATATATATATATATATATATATATATATATATATGGTCTGTTTTTGCCGAAACTAATCGATTTTCTCAAAAGGATCTTAAAAATGAAACAGCAACCCGGAACAACAGATACCGACATTCTGCATTTGATTTATCCTTTCACTCGCGGTCCACTTGAGGAAAGAACGAAGTTAGCTTTGTCGGAGAATTGGTCGTTTGAACAATACCATGCGGATCTTTTAGAAAAATTCATACCTAAGAGACATCTAAACTCAATGAAACAAGACATGTTCCACCGGTTACAGAGGAATGGTGAGCCTCTTGCATGTTATATAGCGGATATCAAGGGTGCCGCTGAACTCTTAAAGTTACAAGTATCGGAAACTGAAATTGTTGAAACCATTTTAGAGGGAATTAATCCAATCGAAAGATCCAGGTTTGTGTTCGCCCCCATGCCATCTTCACTTCAGGAGTTAAACAGACTCTGTTTTCGCTCTCAAAATTTAGGTTTTGCTGATCGCCAACGTGTAAACATCCCAAACAACAATCCAGGTAGATTTTTGGCCCAGCGAAGTGCTGTAAGTACAGTTAGAGAAGTCACTCAGAGTAGTCGAGGAAACTACGGTACCCCACGTGCGTCTTCCGACCCAGTACAACGTCGTCCGCCTCCTCGCTGCTACAATTGTCATCAGATCGGACACGTTGTGAGCAATTGTAATCAACCTCGTAGAGACTCAAAAAACTCGGGACCGTGAGGGCGTCAGGCCGAGGCGACCCTCGAAACGGAATAAGGCAAAGACTGTTACGGAAACCTAGTAGAAGGAAACAGGGTAAACGCATGACATGGAAGTTATCAGCTAACATATATGCAGTCTCTGGTTCTGATTTTGGAGTGCCTTTAGTAAAAATAGATTTTGGTTGTGAAATAGTAAATGGATTAATTGACTCGGGTTCAGCGAGAAGTTTGATATCACAAAGTTTATTTTTAAATTTGCAGAGTAAAGGTTTGATTAGTAAATGGGAGAAGTCTACTGTACGGTGTGTCACGGCCACTGGATCGCCCATCAGTATCACAGGTTTGGCAACATGTAAGATTAAGATAGAATACTTTTCCTGGAAGGTTTCATTTCTGGTATCGCAGGACCTGGGAACGACTTGTATTTTAGGTGCGGATTTTATTGAGAAAACTGGACTAGTACTAGATCTTCAGGCTAGAAGTATGTATTTCAAATTTAATCGCAACCTAAAGATTCCAGTTTTTCCTTCTCGGAAGATGGGTGAGACTAACGAAGTTTTGGAGACTCAGGGGCTCTCTGAGGAGCAAAAGAGGTTAGTGGATGAGCTTTGTTCAAAGTTCCCTGACGTTTTGACAAAGAAATTAGGGTTGACACATTTAATTGAATATGATATAAAACTAAAGGAAAACGCTGTCGTAAGGGCCCATCCTTACAGGTTGTCTCCTCCCAAGATGGAAGTGATGAGGGCGCATATAAACGAATTGCTGTCCAAAAAGATTATCGAACCCTCAGTTTCACCGTCCTCTAGCCCGGCCTTCCTGGTTCCCAAAGGCCCCCAAACAGATAATACTAGTGAACAGCAATGGCGGTGCGTAGTAGATTTTCGCAAACTAAATCAGCTGATAGAGATTGAACAAGTACCTTTACCGGATCTACATCCAGCTTTTCATTGGTTTAGTAATGCTAAGTATTTCAGTTGTATTGATTTAAACCAAGCTTATCATCAGATACCACTTTCGGAGAGGTCAAAACCCCTGACCGGGTTTTGTGTGCCATGGAACTTATACCAGTTCACTCGTGTTCCATTTGGATTGGCAACAGGCGCTCAAGTTCTCACACGTTTGTTGGACCAGGTATTTAGCGATATCAAGTACAGGTATGTTTTTAATTTTCTGGATGACTGTGTGATATATTCAAATTCATTCGAAGAGCATCTTCAGCACTTGGAGGAAGTTTTCAGCCGTCTGCGAGCAGCCGGATTAACGGTAAATCCAAAGAAATTGTACCTAGCTGTACAGGAAATCTCCTTTTTAGGACACCTTGTCTCCAGACGTGGGGTATCGATCGACATGACTCGGACGCAGAGTATCCGGGACTACAAAGCTCCTCCAAAAGATGCCAGGGGAGTAGCGAGATTCGTAGGTATGGTGAACTTTTATTCCAAGTTCATACCCAGGTTTGCCGAGATTTGTGCCCCCTTAAATAGGCTGAGAAAAAAGGGAGTAACTTTCAAGTGGGGTCCTGAAGAAGACCATGCTTTCAATGCCCTGAAAGAAGCACTCATGAATTCACCCGTTCTTAGTATGGTAGATTTTTCTAAGGAGTTAATCCTCACTACCGACAGCAGTGGAATTGCGATTGCAGCTGTACTGCAACAGGAAACCGATGGAGTTAGGCAACCTGTTGCTTATTATTCTCGCCTTCTTTCAGTGGGAGAGAGAAAGTTTTCTGTTTATGAGCTAGAGGGATTAGCTGTTGTGGAGGCCATTGATAAATTCCGTTCTTACTTGGAACATGCACCTTTTCTCTTAGAAACGGACAACCAGGCATTATCTTGGCTCTTGTCGCATCCAAAACAAATTGGTAGAATCGGCCGATGGGTTATGAGAATTTTGTCACTCAAGTTTCGGGTGCAGCACATTAGGTCTAGCATGAATGTAGTTGCTGACGCACTGTCACGAATGTATGATCCCGATACCCTTGCCCCGGGAGTGGAAAAGGCCGACAGAGGTGAGACGGAAGTGGTAGGTGGAGTTCTGTTAGATTTTCCCATGGCCTTTTCAGATATAGGTTCGCATCAGCGAGGAGATGCCGAGATCCAAGGTATTGTAGCTCAAATCAAGAATGGAACTACTCCGACGGGTTTTAGTTTAAGTAAAGGTATTTTGTATCATCACTCAGGAAGAGAAAGTAAACAGATAATTGTTCCCAAGTCGCTTGTGCCCTTGATATTTGATTATTTTCATGTCTCGGCTGTTGGAGGACATCTAGGTATACAAAAAACAACCATGAAGATCGGTGAGCTGTTTTATTGGCCAAAGTAGCGAGATGAAATTAGAGATAAAGTCCGGGCGTGTGAAGTTTGTAGCCTAAGCAAACCTGCTCAAGACATCTTGGTAAGATGGCGTCCGAAGTTGCAAACTATGTATTGGAAAAGATTTATATAGATTTTATTGGACCGTTTCCCAGGTCACGGCAAGGCAATGTATACTTGTTGACGGCAATGGATGCTTTCAGTAAATTTATCTGGATTTTCCCTATCAGGCAAGCCAATGCGGAAACTGTAGTTAAGGTTTTGAAAGAGAGGCTTTTTCAACATTTCTCTTTTCCAAAGAGCATTGTCTCCGATAACGGGACACCTTTTGTAAGTAGAAATTTTAGACATTTTTGTTTTTCCCATGGTATCAGGCATGTGACCACCTCACCGTACCGACCCCATGGAAATCAGGTAGAACGATTTCATAGAAACCTTAAGTCTGCACTAATAGCTTTCCATGCCGAATCACGAAACAGATGGGACGAGAACATTCCATGGTTGCAGTTGGCTTCTCATCATGAGTCTAATCGGGACTCGCCCTTCAGGTTGGTTTTTGGTTTTCGGCCTAGTTATCCCCTCTCAAATCTTTGGAAAATTGATGAGTTACTTCCCGAGCAACGGTCATATGAGGAACTGAAAGAAAACTGGTGTAGAGCAAAGAAAAATTTATTGAAGGCCCATGAAAAGGTAAGGAGTAGGTATGATCAAAGGCAGAGAGACTGTCCTTTCAAACGAGGGCAATTTGTGTGGTGTAAAGATTTCCCTATCAGCAAAGGGAAGGACAAAATAATGGAAAAGTTGAGTTATAGATGGAAAGGACATTTTAGGATTCATCGGTTCCTGACACCGGTGACAATAGAATTAGTTGACCCTTCTGGAAAATTCGTTGGCCGCAGGAGTCATATCTCACATTTGAAGCCCCACTATATGGCTAACACTTGAACCTTACGAGGTAAGGCACATCGAGTTTATGTAGCAAATTTTATGTAGGCCTACATAAGAACAAAACGGAGTTGACAAACCCGATTGGAGGACTGATCACCCTCTAGTCACTTATTACCCGAAAAGGACGCTTTATGCATTTTACTCTATATACATATATGTGGAGTTTTATCATTTTTCTCAGCTGAGTATAAAAGACCATGGCAGTATTTTTAAGGAAAATAACTTTTGTAGATATGAAAATTAAACCCGTCGTTTCATTTTAGTTGAAGGGGGGAGTGTGTGCCGGAAATGAGAGATGTTTAAATTTTGTTGCGGCACAGGCGGCCTGAGTGCATCGCCACGAAACCTGTTGGCGGCACGGCGAACTACTTGAAGCGGTGGCCGTGCGGTGCTGCGCTCTGAATCTTTCTGTCGAAGTGCCGTTTTTCGAGGCATTTCCGTTTAAGTAAAGAAATAAAATAGACTTAAATAATAATGAAATTTTTTGTGTGAGAAATAAATATTGGTGGGAGATTCCTGAGCCCACCGGACTATTAAAAACATCAACGATTGTAGAAATAATTTATTTTTCATTGTTTCCCTCCAGCGGAAGCTGTTTCGACCAAGGTCAAGAGTAGTTTTATTTGAGTTCACAAATGAAGTTTTATTCATTATCAGAGTGGCTTTCTGGTTTGAAAGTATGTAAAAATTTCAAATGAGACAAATTTTAAGTTTTGAATGGAGTTTTTACCCAGCAAAGGGTTTATTTCAGTTTAGTTTGTAAAGCGTTTGACGCAGGTGGTTATTGTTCGTCTTCCCCAACTCAGCCCATGTCTCTCTCTATAGCCAGCTTTCGGAAAGTAAGCATGCAAAAGTTATATCAAATGCTTTGAATTTTTATTGGAAGGCTAAAGTAGCCTAGTTTAATTCAAGATGAAGTCTGTTTAAGTCGTTGTACTACTTGTATCGACTCACCACCCCATTTGGTAAGTGTCAGTTTTAAATATGTAGTTGCTAAATTATTATATTCTCAAAGTCTTTGTAATGGTATGCCCAAACTGAATTTGTAATGTACAGCACTCAAAATTCTTGACTATGTAAAAGGAGCAAAGAAAGTAGGCCAATGTTTCTGCTCATTTTATTCTGATATATTAGTTAAATACAGTTTTCTGTTTCACTGAGAATTTATGATTCAACAAAGGTTTGGCTAGGAAAATGTTTGTTTTTGCTTTTGTAAATTCATGTAGACTAGGCCACATAGCTGATCTTTTCAAAGTTCAAATAGTTGTGTTGTTTTCATTTCAAATGAGTATTTTCCCTCTCATATTCTTTATATTTAGTGGTGAGAGTCACCTGGTTTCAAATCAAGCAAGTAAAATCAATATATTTCTCATGTAAGTAGTATGCACTAAATTGTACGGTACAGTTATTACAATTAGGGCCTAATTTCATAATGTGGGTTTTGGAATTTTGGGATTCAAAGAAATTACCTGGTTTTCAAAAGGGCAAACACTGTCAAGTTATTATTATTTAGTAAAAAAAGGGCAAATTTCATAATTCTAAAGCGTGTATCCACAAGCTATAATATCATAATGAGCTGTTGTATGAAATAGATGTTTAAGTTAGGCCTAAACTTTTCTATGGTTTACCCACAAGAAGCATACATTTAGTAAAGATTCAATTTTAAAATCAGTGATGGTATAGTGAGACTAAAAGTTTGATTTTGTAATGAGAAATGATAGCCTATATATACAATTTTTGGAAATATTGCCTTTGATAAAATGAAATGTAAATTAAATTGCCAGTTTCATAAATAAAGATGTACGTGATGTTTATGCAATTGTAAGGTTAGGATTTTTGTGAATATCTGTGTTAAATTGTAAATTGGCAAAATTTAGAAAGAACTGGAGTAGGCTATATGGATTTTGTTTCATACTCTTTTCCTACTTTGTATTGGGAAATTCATTTTAGGGGTTTCAAGTACCGGCTTTAGAAGCACTACTCTTCATTTTCCACGCTTGAGGTGATGTGAGACGTCCCCACCCGTCTGACTACCGCTCCATGGGTCCTCTGGCGTAGTCGGTCACACGCTACACTGCAGAGTCCTTAAGCTGGGTGCTGCACCTAACCCTCGCCTGCTCTCCGGGGCTGGCCGTTTCATCTTACTCGGACCATGTACTTGGGTGTGCCTGAAACTTCGGTTGCTGGGCTAACCGGACCGCTGTGACTGCATTGGTCTGCAACTTCTCAGGTGATAGTTTTCCTTTTTTTTATTCGGACTTTTCAACCTTCAAAAAACGTCGTGGGAATTTTCATCGAGGGAACTTTTCATCGTTAGTGGTTAGGGTGCACCCGTAGCTTAATTTTAAATTGGACTTATTAAATTTTATAGTCTTAGATAATTTCAAACCTTTGTAAAAATTTTGATTAACTGATTTTGGTAATTAAATTTTCGTAAACCTTTAAAATACAAATTTTTTTGAGCAAATTTATCAAAACTTTATTAAGTAAACTTATTTCATTTAACTTGAGATGTTTTCTTGTGGAAACTGAAGATTAAGCGCTTACGTGAAATTGACATTTTTTTTAACGTAGATTTTAAGTCTCAGAACTAGTTTTCTTTGGTAACATCAAATTTCTTTAACTGAGATTGTCATTAAACCATGTAAAAAAAATTAACCTTGCGTTTGACCAGTGGATTACTAAATATTAAGTTAAGATGCTTTTGTTTATTTAGTTTTTGGAAAATGTATGTACCAAATGGAAAGGTATGGTTTAAATGGATCCATTTACAGGTGTATTTTTTGTTTAATGTGTTTTCTAAGGCTGTTGTTCTTAATAAACTTGGGTGAGTCGATATTCAGGCGTTTTATTCCTCGCCCTTTGCAATATCAGGTACTTGAGACTTGTCACATTCTTCGAATGCGACACAGTATGATTCAAAATTAGTTAAATTTGCGAAAACTAAAGTATTTTCGATAGTTTTTAGCGT
Organism: Neoaliturus tenellus; assembly: GCA_030545055.2. Taxonomy (NCBI): domain Eukaryota; kingdom Metazoa; phylum Arthropoda; class Insecta; order Hemiptera; family Cicadellidae; genus Neoaliturus; species Neoaliturus tenellus. Next base: position 35,849 of record JAQYXR010000019.1, on the reverse strand, counting down.
AAATTGTTATTTATTTCAGCAGAAACAACCAATACAACACAAAACACAAAAATTAATTACAAGTTAAATGATTTTGAAATTATATAAATCTTACGATAAAAATTTCCCCCGTATATTAAATATTTGTTCATCCTTTCTGTGATTATTTTATTTTTCATTGCCATCCCTCCCCTGCAGCTGCTATACCCCCCCCCCCCAACACTTTATCCCATGTTTATCGTCCTCCAGGGGACAGTCCAACGTCTAATGAAACTTTGGACACTTACTTGTTGGGCCTTTTCATTATGTTTTATGTTTTATACATAGATTTTTAAAGGATGACAACTCTATTTCAAGTGTCATTTCAATGCATTGAACAATTATTACAAATATAAAAGTTGTTAAAACATTAATAAAATTACAGTCAAATACGCACACTATTAATTTGATTTTTAATTTTTACTAGTAGTCCAGTTCCTTCAATAATCTTGTCAGTTTATAGTCTGAAAGAGGTTTCAAATCCCTTGTCTGTGGTGGAGAAATTACATCACTAGATTTTAGTGGAATGTAAAAACATTGTCGAAATATCTGTCATCACCAACACCGCTTCATAGGATAGTTGTAGCAGTATTTTAAATTATACATTCTATGGTATACAACTGTATTGTAGACCATTACTTATACTGTATAAAGTATATGCCATGATATATATATATATATATATATATATATATATATATATACTATTTTTATCTTATATTTTATAAATCAAGACATATAATAAAGGTTTCAAGTTAATATAAACTTCATTGACAAAAGAAATTAAAAAATATGTGTTTTGTTATACAGTTTTTTACAGAGTCTGAATTCATTTACTTGAAAGCTAAATTTTGAACATCTCGAATTGTAAAAGCACCTTTGACCCCTTTGCCAATGTTCCCTTTCAAGGATGAGGACTAAATCGTAAGTCATGGCAATGATTCAACATTTTAAACAAATTATTGTTCTGATTGTACCAATATAATTAACTCCTGGCGTTTGATTCCAAATTAAAATTCGTTATTGATCTAATCTATTTCGTATTCTGAAACCTTTATGTTCACACTTACTTTTAAGGAGCTACAATGCAGCTTTTGGGTTGTCTTCTCAAACTTAAGATAACAACAATAAATTTACATCGATAATGAACTAGAAAGTTTGCACGTTTTTCACAATATTTTGATAATATAAATAATGAATTTGAAGTTGTTAAAACATTAATAATATTACAGTCAAATACGCACACTATTAATTTGATTTTTAATTTTTACTAGTAGTCCAGTTCCTTCAATAATCTTGTCAGTTTATAGTCTGAAAGAGGTTTCAAATCCCTTGTCTGTGGTGGAGAAATTACATCACTAGATTTTAGTGGAATGTAAAAACATTGTCGAAATATCTGTCATCACCAACACCGCTTCATAGGATAGTTGTAGCAGTATTTTAAATTATACATTCTATGGTATACAACTGTATTGTAGACCATTACTTATACTGTATAAAGTATATGCCATGATATATATATATATATATATATATATATATATATATATACTATTTTTATCTTATATTTTATAAATCAAGACATATAATAAAGGTTTCAAGTTAATATAAACTTCATTGACAAAAGAAAAAAAAATATGTGTTTTGTTATACAGTTTTTTACAGAGTCTGAATTCATTTACTTGAAAGCTAAATTTTGAACATCTCGAATTGTAAAAGCACCTTTGACCCCTTTGCCAATGTTCCCTTTCAAGGATGAGGACTAAATCGTAAGTCATGGCAATGATTCAACATTTTAAACAAATTATTGTTCTGATTGTACCAATATAATTAACTCCTGGCGTTTGATTCCAAATTAAAATTCGTTATTGATCTAATCTATTTCGTATTCTGAAACCTTTATGTTCACACTTACTTTTAAGGAGCTACAATGCAGCTTTTGGGTTGTCTTCTCAAACTTAAGATAACAACAATAAATTTACATCGATAATGAACTAGAAAGTTTGCACGTTTTTCACAATATTTTGATAATATAAATAATGAATTTGCTGTAGAACAGAAAATGTTGCAATTAAAAATAATCATATGAACTCATTTAAAGAATAAAACTCTCAATTAACAAAAATGATTGAGATCCCAAGTTTATGTTTAAAACATAGCACATTGTTTGATATTTTTATAAGATTAGTGTTGATTGCCTTGCCTAATAAATTAGGCTAAGCGTTTTAGGTTATTCATGGCAATGCAACAAAACTATTGAATGTCCATTTTAGTTCAAAATATTTTGTTATTGAAAATGTGTTATTTTAATATAATTTATAAATTAGGGGCGCAATTAAAATGAAGTGTAAAAAATATTAATTTTTGGTGCAATAATATTAATGAGGGACTTATTTCGTACAGATTTTAAACCAACTATTTAAAGGATGCTGTAAAAACATTCGACTGCAAATTTAGGTATTTGGTCTTTCTATCCAGATTATTCTTAATTTTGTTAAAATAATTGTCCTATTAAAATTAGAAACCTCTTCTAAAAAATTGTAAACTTCCTTTGGACTGTGAAATTTTTAGGAAAGTTAATGACCTTAAATAAATCAAAAACAATTTTAGTATAATTGAATTTCATATTAATTTGCTATGTATTTTGTTTGAATAAGACCTCATTGGTATTAAATAACATTTTACGAAGATCATAAAATTGTTTTAATTTTATGAAAGCCATCATTATAAGAGGCCTTATAGAACAAAGATCCCGGTTCTCGAAAAGAAGCTTATCCCTCATTCTCCGTTGGCTTAAAACTAATACCCGTTGCTTGGATAACCGTCTTATATCAAAACAATTATCGAATTCTACGTTAATGTTTTTTACATAATGTAACAATTTATAATACTGTATTTAAAATAGTTACCAATCACAACTTTTGTACGATTATGTACGTATTGTACGGTACAAATGTTATTAACAATGTTAAATCATCTAACCACACACTATTAGATAACCTCAAGTATAGCGTTAATCAATAAGTCGTAGTGATAACCAAGCAGGGTTTGGAATTAATTTATTATATTTGGATTTGCAGTTAAAATATAGTTGTTTTTTAGTTTGAATAATAGCTTCATTTGCATATAAATAATTGTTTACCTTATAACATGATAACACTAGTAGATAAACTACTTTTTTTAATGGCTCATTACGAACTACTGAACTACTAACCAATAGGTAATTATTTAATGGTTTCTTAACAACTATGAATGATATTTAGCGAGATCTTTTAAATATGTTTTACCCTTTCTTTACCAAGTTCAGTCAGTTATCATATTTCGTATATGGGTGTTAATTTCTAATTTAAATAAAATAAGTTTTATCCAAAGAATTATCAGGTGAAATAAAACTTGCTTTAAAAACTGTTTAACTACAACATAAAAAAACACTATTACTCGTTCTGCTTGCGACCAAAAACAATTAAATTAGAAATTTGGTTCGACTAATTAACTTTCTTTTGGTTTTTCAAAATTATAAGATGTTTACTGTAATTTCAATTCTTAAGACATTGCCAACATTAAATTTCACTATCCTAGAAAGTAAAATTTATCAAATTATTGAAATTTTGTAGTGATATTTTAATGACAAAATAATATGTTATCATTGTGTATGAAGCTCTATAAAATGATGTTTGCGATGTCTGATCAGTTCATCCCCATCACATTACAACGTCATCGTATTTCATCCCTTGTTGTTGTTTACACTAACTGGCGTGATAAATTTTCCATCCACCCTCCCAACACGGCCGAGTTTCTGTTTACATTTACTCAGAAAACGTATTACATTTCTATTTGTAACTCTTTAAATTAATTTAGGTTATGATTTCAAGATGATCGCAATTAAATTCAGTCATGCGAATGCAAAGTTATTTTTATCTAAAAAAATTTAAAGAACTGTTACATTTCATAAATTGTTGTATGTGTTGAAACTGTCTTTTTTGAAACTAGGGTATTTCAAAACTTATGTTATAAAGCATGGATCAATTATTTTTAGTCGTATCTTTTAACTTGTTTCTTGTAACAATGAGTATATTTTGACGATGGAAAAGTTATAGGATTAAGTAACCACCCAAATGTAACAAGGAAACTACTTTTTAGCTCAATAAAATCATTCAAAATAGCGCTCAAATCAATTTATTTAAATACGAATTATACTCTGTCAAACTTTATTAAGTGGGCGAATACCATGAATTCCATTACAATAGAACTGCGAACAACATTGTGAGAGAGGATTTTCACCAATAATTGTTTTACAGAAATACCTTCAACCATATTTCAATTAAAACTATTGATCAAAATATGATTTTAGTGCAGATATTTTAAGCTAAATTGTTATTGATTGCTGTTGACATGAATAACATCACACATCATTCTTCATTCGTTAATTACATTTATAATATTCTTTCGAAAGAAATTTGTAGAATCCAACAAAATGTATGACTCCGTGCTTAGTCCAAGACCCATTGGAGAGGCTGTGTTGATGAGGCAAAGTACCGCCTAGGGTACAAGTGGCCACTCCAGTAAGTGAAACAGTAAGTGTAAAGTCATAGTTAAAAAATACAATTCATTTTGATATAATTTGTTTAAGTTTTTATTAGTAATATTATGCCAGAAACCACTATCCTAATGAACTCGTCGTTTTTATTAGAATTAAATAAATAAATAAGAATAAAATAATTAAATAAATAAGAAATAAAAAAACTAATTTAAATTAAATTTGTTTGCCTAAAACCCTTGCATTCTTCGTTTCAAACACTGATTCACAAAATTTGAGAAGTATTTTATGAGAGTACCTATACCATCTAGCAAATTTAATTTAAATAGCCAGGGATTTTCTGAGAGTCTTATAAACAATTTTATAACATACGTATCCATTTTCTTTTTTTTGCCCCATCTTTCAGAACACCCATGACTTTTAAGATTTTTCCTGCTATACTGGACGACAGATGTATTAGGATACTATTCGATGTACATAACTTTTTTTAATAATATAAACGGGAGCTATTTTTGTACACAAGAAGTAAATATATAAGACATAAAAGCACGAAGTGATGGCCTCACGTACGCTAAACGTGACTTACGTCGGCTTTTTATGACAACGTTTGGTAAAATGACGAAGACTCACTCAGTTAGCGAGGGGGAGGCCTATTTAATAGTTCTTAAATAATTAAGATATATTAGTGAGAAAATATTCTAAAACTACAGCTAAATGTCAGCCTTGGGTTATTAAGATGGTATTTTCCTTTCTCGATAAACCAGGAAAATAACACAAAGCTGACATATAGTTGTAGTTTTAAAATTTTTAGAGGTACCGAAACTGCATTGATGGTTTTTTCGATCCAACTAAATATGATTGAATTTATTTTAACTTAACAGCATAACCTAATTATATCAAACTAAGTAAAATATAAAATAACGTTTTATAGTCATATTCTAAAACGTTAGAATAATAATTGTAAAAAGAATACAATTGTAAAAAATTGTATTAATAATATATTATCGTATTCAAAACAATATGTTATCAGTTTTATTTTATTTTAGACATTTTAGAGCAAAGAAAGTAGGCCAATGTTTCTGCTCATTTTATTCTGATATATTAGTTAAATACAGTTTTCTGTTTCACTGAGAATTTATGATTCAACAAAGGTTTGGCTAGGAAAATGTTTGTTTTTGCTTTTGTAAATTCATGTAGACTAGGCCACATAGCTGATCTTTTCAAAGTTCAAATAGTTGTGTTGTTTTCATTTCAAATGAGTATTTTCCCTCTCATATTCTTTATATTTAGTGGTGAGAGTCACCTGGTTTCAAATCAAGCAAGTAAAATCAATATATTTCTCATGTAAGTAGTATGCACTAAATTGTACGGTACAGTTATTACAATTAGGGCCTAATTTCATAATGTGGGTTTTGGAATTTTGGGATTCAAAGAAATTACCTGGTTTTCAAAAGGGCAAACACTGTCAAGTTATTATTATTTAGTAAAAAAAGGGCAAATTTCATAATTCTAAAGCGTGTATCCACAAGCTATAATATCATAATGAGCTGTTGTATGAAATAGATGTTTAAGTTAGGCCTAAACTTTTCTATGGTTTACCCACAAGAAGCATACATTTAGTAAAGATTCAATTTTAAAATCAGTGATGGTATAGTGAGACTAAAAGTTTGATTTTGTAATGAGAAATGATAGCCTATATATACAATTTTTGGAAATATTGCCTTTGATAAAATGAAATGTAAATTAAATTGCCAGTTTCATAAATAAAGATGTACGTGATGTTTATGCAATTGTAAGGTTAGGATTTTTGTGAATATCTGTGTTAAATTGTAAATTGGCAAAATTTAGAAAGAACTGGAGTAGGCTATATGGATTTTGTTTCATACTCTTTTCCTACTTTGTATTGGGAAATTCATTTTAGGGGTTTCAAGTACCGGCTTTAGAAGCACTACTCTTCATTTTCCACGCTTGAGGTGATGTGAGACGTCCCCACCCGTCTGACTACCGCTCCATGGGTCCTCTGGCGTAGTCGGTCACACGCTACACTGCAGAGTCCTTAAGCTGGGTGCTGCACCTAACCCTCGCCTGCTCTCCGGGGCTGGCCGTTTCATCTTACTCGGACCATGTACTTGGGTGTGCCTGAAACTTCGGTTGCTGGGCTAACCGGACCGCTGTGACTGCATTGGTCTGCAACTTCTCAGGTGATAGTTTTCCTTTTTTTTATTCGGACTTTTCAACCTTCAAAAAACGTCGTGGGAATTTTCATCGAGGGAACTTTTCATCGTTAGTGGTTAGGGTGCACCCGTAGCTTAATTTTAAATTGGACTTATTAAATTTTATAGTCTTAGATAATTTCAAACCTTTGTAAAAATTTTGATTAACTGATTTTGGTAATTAAATTTTCGTAAACCTTTAAAATACAAATTTTTTTGAGCAAATTTATCAAAACTTTATTAAGTAAACTTATTTCATTTAACTTGAGATGTTTTCTTGTGGAAACTGAAGATTAAGCGCTTACGTGAAATTGACATTTTTTTTAACGTAGATTTTAAGTCTCAGAACTAGTTTTCTTTGGTAACATCAAATTTCTTTAACTGAGATTGTCATTAAACCATGTAAAAAAAATTAACCTTGCGTTTGACCAGTGGATTACTAAATATTAAGTTAAGATGCTTTTGTTTATTTAGTTTTTGGAAAATGTATGTACCAAATGGAAAGGTATGGTTTAAATGGATCCATTTACAGGTGTATTTTTTGTTTAATGTGTTTTCTAAGGCTGTTGTTCTTAATAAACTTGGGTGAGTCGATATTCAGGCGTTTTATTCCTCGCCCTTTGCAATATCAGGTACTTGAGACTTGTCACATTCTTCGAATGCGACACAGTATGATTCAAAATTAGTTAAATTTGCGAAAACTAAAGTATTTTCGATAGTTTTTAGCGTAAATTGTTATTTATTTCAGCAGAAACAACCAATACAACACAAAACACAAAAATTAATTACAAGTTAAATGATTTTGAAATTATATAAATCTTACGATAAAAATTTCCCCCGTATATTAAATATTTGTTCATCCTTTCTGTGATTATTTTATTTTTCATTGCCATCCCTCCCCTGCAGCTGCTATACCCCCCCCCCCCCCAACACTTTATCCCATGTTTATCGTCCTCCAGGGGACAGTCCAACGTCTAATGAAACTTTGGACACTTACTTGTTGGGCCTTTTCATTATGTTTTATGTTTTATACATAAATTTTTAAAGGATGACAACTCTATTTCAAGTGTCATTTCAATGCATTGAACAATTATTACAAATATAAAAGTTGTTAAAACATTAATAAAATTACAGTCAAATACGCACACTATTAATTTGATTTTTAATTTTTACTAGTAGTCCAGTTCCTTCAATAATCTTGTCAGTTTATAGTCTGAAAGAGGTTTCAAATCCCTTGTCTGTGGTGGAGAAATTACATCACTAGATTTTAGTGGAATGTAAAAACATTGTCGAAATATCTGTCATCACCAACACCGCTTCATAGGATAGTTGTAGCAGTATTTTAAATTATACATTCTATGGTATACAACTGTATTGTAGACCATTACTTATACTGTATAAAGTATATGCCATGATATATATATATATATATATATATATATATATACTATTTTTATCTTATATTTTATAAATCAAGACATATAATAAAGGTTTCAAGTTAATATAAACTTCATTGACAAAAGAAATTAAAAAATATGTGTTTTGTTATACAGTTTTTTACAGAGTCTGAATTCATTTACTTGAAAGCTAAATTTTGAACATCTCGAATTGTAAAAGCACCTTTGACCCCTTTGCCAATGTTCCCTTTCAAGGATGAGGACTAAATCGTAAGTCATGGCAATGATTCAACATTTTAAACAAATTATTGTTCTGATTGTACCAATATAATTAACTCCTGGCGTTTGATTCCAAATTAAAATTCGTTATTGATCTAATCTATTTCGTATTCTGAAACCTTTATGTTCACACTTACTTTTAAGGAGCTACAATGCAGCTTTTGGGTTGTCTTCTCAAACTTAAGATAACAACAATAAATTTACATCGATAATGAACTAGAAAGTTTGCACGTTTTTCACAATATTTTGATAATATAAATAATGAATTTGAAGTTGTTAAAACATTAATAATATTACAGTCAAATACGCACACTATTAATTTGATTTTTAATTTTTACTAGTAGTCCAGTTCCTTCAATAATCTTGTCAGTTTATAGTCTGAAAGAGGTTTCAAATCCCTTGTCTGTGGTGGAGAAATTACATCACTAGATTTTAGTGGAATGTAAAAACATTGTCGAAATATCTGTCATCACCAACACCGCTTCATAGGATAGTTGTAGCAGTATTTTAAATTATACATTCTATGGTATACAACTGTATTGTAGACCATTACTTATACTGTATAAAGTATATGCCATGATATATATATATATATATATATATATATATATATATATATATACTATTTTTATCTTATATTTTATAAATCAAGACATATAATAAAGGTTTCAAGTTAATATAAACTTCATTGACAAAAGAAAAAAAAATATGTGTTTTGTTATACAGTTTTTTACAGAGTCTGAATTCATTTACTTGAAAGCTAAATTTTGAACATCTCGAATTGTAAAAGCACCTTTGACCCCTTTGCCAATGTTCCCTTTCAAGGATGAGGACTAAATCGTAAGTCATGGCAATGATTCAACATTTTAAACAAATTATTGTTCTGATTGTACCAATATAATTAACTCCTGGCGTTTGATTCCAAATTAAAATTCGTTATTGATCTAATCTATTTCGTATTCTGAAACCTTTATGTTCACACTTACTTTTAAGGAGCTACAATGCAGCTTTTGGGTTGTCTTCTCAAACTTAAGATAACAACAATAAATTTACATCGATAATGAACTAGAAAGTTTGCACGTTTTTCACAATATTTTGATAATATAAATAATGAATTTGCTGTAGAACAGAAAATGTTGCAATTAAAAATAATCATATGAACTCATTTAAAGAATAAAACTCTCAATTAACAAAAATGATTGAGATCCCAAGTTTATGTTTAAAACATAGCACATTGTTTGATATTTTTATAAGATTAGTGTTGATTGCCTTGCCTAATAAATTAGGCTAAGCGTTTTAGGTTATTCATGGCAATGCAACAAAACTATTGAATGTCCATTTTAGTTCAAAATATTTTGTTATTGAAAATGTGTTATTTTAATATAATTTATAAATTAGGGGCGCAATTAAAATGAAGTGTAAAAAATATTAATTTTTGGTGCAATAATATTAATGAGGGACTTATTTCGTACAGATTTTAAACCAACTATTTAAAGGATGCTGTAAAAACATTCGACTGCAAATTTAGGTATTTGGTCTTTCTATCCAGATTATTCTTAATTTTGTTAAAATAATTGTCCTATTAAAATTAGAAACCTCTTCTAAAAAATTGTAAACTTCCTTTGGACTGTGAAATTTTTAGGAAAGTTAATGACCTTAAATAAATCAAAAACAATTTTAGTATAATTGAATTTCATATTAATTTGCTATGTATTTTGTTTGAATAAGACCTCATTGGTATTAAATAACATTTTACGAAGATCATAAAATTGTTTTAATTTTATGAAAGCCATCATTATAAGAGGCCTTATAGAACAAAGATCCCGGTTCTCGAAAAGAAGCTTATCCCTCATTCTCCGTTGGCTTAAAACTAATACCCGTTGCTTGGATAACCGTCTTATATCAAAACAATTATCGAATTCTACGTTAATGTTTTTTACATAATGTAACAATTTATAATACTGTATTTAAAATAGTTACCAATCACAACTTTTGTACGATTATGTACGTATTGTACGGTACAAATGTTATTAACAATGTTAAATCATCTAACCACACACTATTAGATAACCTCAAGTATAGCGTTAATCAATAAGTCGTAGTGATAACCAAGCAGGGTTTGGAATTAATTTATTATATTTGGATTTGCAGTTAAAATATAGTTGTTTTTTAGTTTGAATAATAGCTTCATTTGCATATAAATAATTGTTTACCTTATAACATGATAACACTAGTAGATAAACTACTTTTTTTAATGGCTCATTACGAACTACTGAACTACTAACCAATAGGTAATTATTTAATGGTTTCTTAACAACTATGAATGATATTTAGCGAGATCTTTTAAATATGTTTTACCCTTTCTTTACCAAGTTCAGTCAGTTATCATATTTCGTATATGGGTGTTAATTTCTAATTTAAATAAAATAAGTTTTATCCAAAGAATTATCAGGTGAAATAAAACTTGCTTTAAAAACTGTTTAACTACAACATAAAAAAACACTATTACTCGTTCTGCTTGCGACCAAAAACAATTAAATTAGAAATTTGGTTCGACTAATTAACTTTCTTTTGGTTTTTCAAAATTATAAGATGTTTACTGTAATTTCAATTCTTAAGACATTGCCAACATTAAATTTCACTATCCTAGAAAGTAAAATTTATCAAATTATTGAAATTTTGTAGTGATATTTTAATGACAAAATAATATGTTATCATTGTGTATGAAGCTCTATAAAATGATGTTTGCGATGTCTGATCAGTTCATCCCCATCACATTACAACGTCATCGTATTTCATCCCTTGTTGTTGTTTACACTAACTGGCGTGATAAATTTTCCATCCACCCTCCCAACACGGCCGAGTTTCTGTTTACATTTACTCAGAAAACGTATTACATTTCTATTTGTAACTCTTTAAATTAATTTAGGTTATGATTTCAAGATGATCGCAATTAAATTCAGTCATGCGAATGCAAAGTTATTTTTATCTAAAAAAATTTAAAGAACTGTTACATTTCATAAATTGTTGTATGTGTTGAAACTGTCTTTTTTGAAACTAGGGTATTTCAAAACTTATGTTATAAAGCATGGATCAATTATTTTTAGTCGTATCTTTTAACTTGTTTCTTGTAACAATGAGTATATTTTGACGATGGAAAAGTTATAGGATTAAGTAACCACCCAAATGTAACAAGGAAACTACTTTTTAGCTCAATAAAATCATTCAAAATAGCGCTCAAATCAATTTATTTAAATACGAATTATACTCTGTCAAACTTTATTAAGTGGGCGAATACCATGAATTCCATTACAATAGAACTGCGAACAACATTGTGAGAGAGGATTTTCACCAATAATTGTTTTACAGAAATACCTTCAACCATATTTCAATTAAAACTATTGATCAAAATATGATTTTAGTGCAGATATTTTAAGCTAAATTGTTATTGATTGCAGTTGACATGAATAACATCACACATCATTCTTCATTCGTTAATTACATTTATAATATTCTTTCGAAAGAAATTTGTAGAATCCAACAAAATGTATGACTCCGTGCTTAGTCCAAGACCCATTGGAGAGGCTGTGTTGATGAGGCAAAGTACCGCCTAGGGTACAAGTGGCCACTCCAGTAAGTGAAACAGTAAGTGTAAAGTCATAGTTAAAAAATACAATTCATTTTGATATAATTTGTTTAAGTTTTTATTAGTAATATTATGCCAGAAACCACTATCCTAATGAACTCGTCGTTTTTATTAGAATTAAATAAATAAATAAGAATAAAATAATTAAATAAATAAGAAATAAAAAAACTAATTTAAATTAAATTTGTTTGCCTAAAACCCTTGCATTCTTCGTTTCAAACACTGATTCACAAAATTTGAGAAGTATTTTATGAGAGTACCTATACCATCTAGCAAATTTAATTTAAATAGCCAGGGATTTTCTGAGAGTCTTATAAACAATTTTATAACATACGTATCCATTTTCTTTTTTTTGCCCCATCTTTCAGAACACCCATGACTTTTAAGATTTTTCCTGCTATACTGGACGACAGATGTATTAGGATACTATTCGATGTACATAACTTTTTTTAATAATATAAACGGGAGCTATTTTTGTACACAAGAAGTAAATATATAAGACATAAAAGCACGAAGTGATGGCCTCACGTACGCTAAACGTGACTTACGTCGGCTTTTTATGACAACGTTTGGTAAAATGACGAAGACTCACTCAGTTAGCGAGGGGGAGGCCTATTTAATAGTTCTTAAATAATTAAGATATATTAGTGAGAAAATATTCTAAAACTACAGCTAAATGTCAGCCTTGGGTTATTAAGATGGTATTTTCCTTTCTCGATAAACCAGGAAAATAACACAAAGCTGACATATAGTTGTAGTTTTAAAATTTTTAGAGGTACCGAAACTGCATTGATGGTTTTTTCGATCCAACTAAATATGATTGAATTTATTTTAACTTAACAGCATAACCTAATTATATCAAACTAAGTAAAATATAAAATAACGTTTTAGTCATATTCTAAAACGTTAGAATAATAATTGTAAAAAGAATACAATTGTAAAAAATTGTATTAATAATATATTATCGTATTCAAAACAATATGTTATCAGTTTTATTTTATTTTAGACGGCTGTAGGAATTACTATATTTATGAGATAATGATATGATCGTTTAATATGTAGGCCTAAGTAATAAGTTCTGTAGAAGGTCTGAGAAAAATATTCAAACCGATTCGAGTAATTATTTAAGAGGTTAATTGTAAGAAAGGACCATGTGGTCCTAAATTCCCCTCAATAAATAAGTATTTTCATTTCATTCATTCAAAATTTGTACGTATTAATATTAGTTTTTAGTTTTTTAAATTTTCTTAATATTTTTTTTTGTTTTGATTATAATTAAGAATTAATTATTATTTTCATTTTCTTTAATATGTTATCTGACTGAGTGTAAAACACGAACTAGAGAGGCTCAGTCAAAGTTCAAGTGAGAGATAAATGTTGCAGAGATTTACAGTCCAGTGTCAAGTACACATAGGAAAGTAGCGATATTCCTTGTTTTCTTTTACTTACCTAACCAACTTTCCCATTTAAGTGGGCCGAACATTAGTCTTCATTTATCAAAATCACCTCAACCACCGACTTATCTCTTGACGGTCGCTGCAATTTTACAAGTCATTCATTTTTACAGCTTTGAGACGGAGTAGGATATAATTGAGGTCGAAAACTAATTACAAAATTTACAATAATATATAATGATGTTAGAAGCAATAACTGGTAACTAAAATAGTTTCGTGATTTGTTAAATAAAAATTAAGTTTAGTAGTTGACAAATAAGTCTTGTGTCGGTTCAAATTTTCTTTATAAAAATAATACCTAACACACTTAAATTTCTATTGGTATACACGGTGTATTAAAATGAAATTAAACGAGGTAAAACACGACATCGCAAACAGAAACAATTATTTTACTACCAAGCACATTTTAAACATGAGGATGACATTTCTTGTTAAAGATAATGTCAACAAATTAAACAGGTACATGTTATAAAAAAAAATAAGGTTACTAACACATCCACAGTTTGTGTTATTCTTCATTATATTATTAAATTCTAGATTTGGATTTTAAAATTTTATTTATTACTAAGTTAAAAATTTGGTTTTATTGGCAATGATAGTATTAGAGTTTTAAGGCAAAAATAAAGTTATTAATTTTCTAGCTAAATCTTAAAATTTATCTTGATAAACTCTCTCTTTTCTTTTAAACCGCCTTATACAAACACCACACAACAAATAAACAACTCGAGGAACCACTCAAACCTAAATTGGTTTTGATTTGGACTGCCAAGTTGGAGGTCTAAGTTTTTATTCTTGAGGACCAGTCCTAAATCAATGCGAGAAAATGTACAGAAAACATACAATTGATTGGCTTGTTATATCGTATTTTCTAGTGGAGTGTTGTTTGTTATTACTTTTAAATGTTGACTGTTACCGCCGTCAGGCGTTATTCCATTGTTGTGTTTGCGGCCCACACACTGAACGGCCAAATATTTGAACAAACAAATGAAATTTGCTTCAGTTGTTGAAAGCATACGTTTTAATTGTATTTATTATAAAATAACTGAAATGTAATTAATTCTATTTTTTTTATTAGGTTAACTTAAATGAAACGTATTATTTTACGAAACACATTTCCATCATAGTTTATGTTTAAGAACTCTTATGTGTGCAATATTAATTTTTTCGCTATTGATAGATCGTTATTATTATTATGTTTATGGCAAATAAATTTTGAATAATTAAAGCCCATGAAGCTGAAATTAATTGTAATATAGCAAATTAGTACCATTTAGATGTTTCACTCTGTACTTGATGTGACATCTAATCAATTGTTAATAATGATTGTATTTTTTGCCTCTTATCTTGAGAAAGTTATGGATAAACTCGGCAGATTAAGCCGGTGATATTGAATTTATAGAAGGGTTGTTTTGCGTGGAGCTACCCTCCAGTCACGTGCAGCGTTAACTTCATAATACGTTTACCACCAATTGGTTTTAGGAGGCCAAGCACTATAATTGATTTACCAGTGATCCTTCTATATGTCCAAAAATAGAATACCACATATAATATTATTAGATTTTCTTATAGTTATCTTAAGCAAAGTTTTCTGCGAGGGTATTTAAATTTTTAAACTAAATACAGTACAGTCTGAATGAATTGATATTATAAGTGATATTTGAACTTTGATAAATATTATTATCATACGATATATGTATTAAAATGTTTTAAATATTAATTTGAATTTTCTAACTTAACTGCATGTTGCTAAAAGACATATAAAATAGTTACGGTCTATAAATTCACATGAATACGATTATACAAGTCGTTATACAAAAGTTTAGAGACAAAATATCAGTTAATAAATATGACATTAAAAAAAATTAAAAATAAATTATGACATTTAAAAAAATTCTTTATTTACATTTTTTTATAAGTTTAACTAACAACATTTTAAAACGATACTTAATGGATTATATAACCTGATTATAAAAATATTACACTGTTGGACAATAAGATGCTATAAAGTATAAAAAGAACCAGAGTAAAAGGGGGCATACGGTTACGGGCTCAGAAGGAAGATTCACCTGATCCTAAAGAAGGGCCCACTTCCTTTATAAGCCTCTGCTACGACGTCATCTTACTTTATAACCAATAAAAATAATGGCTTGACTTTCTATCAACCTATGAGTAAAAACGAATATCTAGTTTTAGTCTTCAAACAAAAACAGTATAGACTTCAATCAATAAATTCTGATTGATAATAAATACCTGTATTGTTTTATTGTAGTGTATTTTCATTGACAGTACAATAAGGTCATAGGTCCCAGGACATCTTTGAAACTGGCTTTTACTAGTTTCGACATTGCGTACAGCAAACGAATTTGTCATAACATGCGGTATGTCTTTTTGGCTGTCCACTAAGACAATTTCCCTTCCTTCATGATTCATTCAGTTTTAGACATAGGGGGGCAAAGCCATCTTCGGGCATGGAACCCCCTAGCTGGGGCTTAATGTACAGACGGTTGGTTGGCATTTAGAGGACAAAACGGACTACCTGTTTGAGTCTAAAAATCAATTGACAATCAAAATTGTCACAGGAGCACGGGAGTTGCCCTCTGAATGGTCAAGCAGCCGTCTGATGTCCCGTCTTTCACCCTTTCTCTTCCTTCAATATCCCATCCTTCCGGGGACTTGCGCAAAATGCCCATTAGAGGCAAACGCGTAGCAGGTCTCCTTATCCAACAATAACAGCAACAACAAGAAGGTTATTAGAAAATTTAAAAAAATATAAATTTAACATAAGATAATGTTTTTTGAAAGTACATCAATGTGGAAAGTCGTAAATTGAATATGAAAAGAGGGTGGTGTATTTTCAAGTTATGGAATAATTTTAAAACATGAACTAAAAAATACAATGTTGGTTTTTAATTAATTTTATTATTTGCTTCGATAAGACAAAAGTTTATGACGAATAAAAGTGCTATACAGAACTATTAAAATTATCTAACAAGTGTTTTAAAAGTTAAGGGATCAAACAATACAGATTTTAGTCTTTACAGATGTAATATCAATTAATTCCAACTTTAAAAATTAATGGTGATCTTCAATAAAAAACATAAATACATGATAAAAAATGTTTTATATTAAGCCATTCATTCTCTGATTTACAGTATACGAAGTCGTTTCATAACACTATTTTACACATATCACTATATCCCACGGTATCACTTATGAAATCACTCAGATATCTCACTTATTGTAGAGATATTAATGTAATATTGCTACACTGAAAATACTGAGTATGTATTGTGTAAATATTCCGAAGACGTTTTGTGGTGTTAGACTACATTGCCCCTTACAAAGCTTGTCGTATTGTCCAAAAAAACAGTGTTCAGTTGTATATCATGCGGTATGATGTATTCCAGGTGAAAAAATATTAAATGTAATTTAAACGATTTTTTCAATGAGTTGTACAAAACAAATTGAATTATTTTTCATTTTCCGCAACATTGCTTGGATGTTCCTTTGTTTTTCTAACTAGTAGTAAAATGGGTTTTAAGACTGGGATTTCAAAGATAATTTCAAACTAATTACATCTTCTAATGAAAAATCGCAAAGATCAACGTGTGGTGATCTAGTTTCATACCTATATAAATATGATTGTATATATTCTAAAATACTTAGTATATTTCAGATACTAACTAAGTATTGAAATCAAACGTCGGTTGTTCTTTATTGTTCAGTATTGATTAACTACCCTAGGTTAGCATATCAAAATATAATCATCATCATTATATATATATATATATATATATATATATATATATATATATATATATAAAATCATCACTCAGCATTTAATAAGATACATTGCATTCAGAAAAACTTTGTTGTACAAAGAAATCAGATCGTAAAGACACTGTAGCTCTTTGTGATTCTACACAATATAAATACAAGTACCCTAGTAGCACAGATATATATAAAATATATATCAAAATTAGTATTTGAAATATATGGGATAAAATTTTAATATGTATTAAATATATTCTCGTGAAACAAAAAGCCTGGTAAAATATATATCTAAAATAAATTTAATAAGTAATAAATACTTATTTTATAATATATTTTATATGTATTTAGAGTGTGAAATATTATATTTAATAATTATTTCAAAGATATAAAATAAGTTAAAATAACATATTTAAATGTATACGGAATGTATTTAGCTTATATTAAATATATTCTCGTGAAACAAATTGCCTGTTAAACTATATATTGAAAAGAAATTTATTAGGAAAATTATACATATTTATAATGTATTTTAAATGTATTTTTTGGGGTGAAAAAATATGTCTAATAGTTATTTTAAATATATAAAATAAGTTAAAATAACATAATTAAATGTATTCAGAATGTATTGATTTGTTTTTAAATATATTCTTGTGAAACACTTTTCCTGGTAAAATATATATTTAAAAGAATTTTAATAAATAATAAATATTCACTTCTAATATATTTGATATGTATTTAATGTGAGAAATAATGTTTTTAATAATTATTTGATGGATATAAAATACATTAAATATATGCAATACCACCTTAAAAGGTAATTTCAAAAGGAAATTAAAATTAATCCCAAATATACAAAATAATAACTGTATTTTCTAAAAAGGTTAAACATGTCTTAACATATCTCTTTAACTTCACATATTATACACTAAAGTAAGGCATAAAATTATATTTTATACTTTAAAACAGTTAACATTTTTAAATTATAAACATGGTTTGTAAAGTATGTCACTAAAGTTGTGTCAGAATAGCGACAAATTTCACTTAAAAGTATATCCTTAAATGCATATTTACCCAGATGTTCACAATATTGTTTTCTGCATACTTAATGAGTAAAATTTTAACTCGGTGACAGATTGTTGAAGGAAGTTCATATTTTAAATGGATAAAAAGAGGTTTTCCTTGTATTTTTAAGATCTCGGACAATGCAAATATTAAAAACCGCATATCCTAAAAACTCCATTATTTGTTGTTCGATCTTTACAAACTTAAGTCATTATTTAGATTAGAAATTTGTAGTTTTTGTGTCATAAAATTTTGTTACGTTTAAAATTTTTAATATTTTTTAACCTTTTCCGAGCATTTGACGTATATATACGCCATTGACGCTCATCACTTGCAGGTGTTTGCCATATATATACGCAAGTCAATCTGAGCGTTTGACGTACATATATGTCAAAACATTAAAACGTTAGGTATTTTAATTGCTTCTTGGCTGCCTATAGTTACCTTAGGCCATTAATAAGTATTATTGTTATTATATCTTTTTTATTTCTTTTGGTAAATTTCTGTTTTGTGGGTTGGCATCATTGATCTCGAAACATCTGTTCTACCGGCCGGCTGAGTCATCCTCGTGTAATTGTTTTGCGCATTCAGCAATAGTATTTGTTTACGTCTAATGAGTTAAAGGTTTGTGAAATATATTCAGTGGATTAGACATACTTAAGTTTTGTGACATACTTAACAAACAACCTGTATATATGCCTAAGTTTTAGTTTACCAAAAGTTAAATTAAACTATGAATTCACATGTTAAAGTCTACTGTCCTTAACATTAAACATACAAATAAACAATAAAATTCAAGTATGACAAAGAAAAACTATAAAAACATAAGTTAAAGTAATAAACTGCCCTTAAAACATTCAACATACAAATAAACAATAAAATTCAAGTAAGTCAAGTATGACAAAAATATTATATTATTATTATTAGCCAGTTGTCCATGAAATTCCAGTATATTTCACACAGCGAGCACAGAACATAAATAGAGGGGCCACTCGTATCCAAATAACATTGCATTTTGTGAAGCCAATTCCCCCACTACTTTTGTGGGCTAAATTAGACAAACAGCTGATTTTTTATATATTTTGATGTGGTTTTGTTGTCGAATTAAAATCAACAGAGTATTCGGAATGGCGGTGCTTCGGTAATGTTCGACACCACTCGGGTAAACCCGCTGTTTTAATCGTGATTGCATCAGCTGGTAATTGAGAATACGGCTCATCTGGTGAATTGATTCGTTTGAATCGTTCGATTTCATGAATAGAATTTTGAACCGATTCATTTCGTACATTTGATAGAATTTTTTCAACTCCCGTCTATATGCGATCAAATCGGATTTAATCGATTATTTGACGCTAATATTCCGTGACATACTTTAGGGTCACGAGGATATTTATTTAATTAATTTTAAGTTTACACCCACATTAAAAAAATTAGTTAAGTTGCCAGGATTCAATCAGATTGAAAGCGGGGTTATCCAGGGGTAGAAGCCTAATCTATTATGGCAATTGAATTACGAATTATACTATTTAATTTTGTACGTTGGTTTCTCATCCTGTGATGTCGTGATTAAATAATTAGGCCACAGATGAAAGATTATAAATTTAATTACATTGTTTCTTCACACAGATAATTTAGTCGATTGATAAATTTAATAGTCGAAGTAGATCACAGATATATAAAACCTTTAATAATAAATCGTAGTAATAATATATTGTAATAATTAAAAGTAACAGTTTCTTCAACAAAGGTAAGACGACGAATGATTGACCACCTCCGTCGGGGCCACTCGGCTTTTACCCCTACTGCGGCGCCTCCCGTCTATCATGTGGACGTGATCCCACCTCCTTTCCTTACAGTGTCTCGATATGGACTGATGTACTGGAATGTCATTATTCTCCTTTTATAATCGAAATGTACAACGACGACGCGAATCGTCCTCCCACTTCTCTAAAATGCCCCGCTGTTGCGCTTTTAAAATGTGGCTGTTACAATTATTTCAGTGTAGGCCTACGTTAGACATCATTGTTCTATTTTGTGAACCGATTGCGCTTATACATAACAACAAGGCGATTTGGTAATTGCCTTTACCTGTGCTGACTGGGCTGTATACGTTGATTCAAAATACAAAATAAGAAAGGCTGTGGGACTTGTTTAATACGCAGCCACTTAACATTTCGCACGCAGCGAAAGTGATGGGAAGGGAATGATGGAGCCAATGTGGGAGGAGCGTTACTATGGCACTTCTGCTCAACTCTGGCGTTTATTTCATTCCAAGGTCGTTGAAGTTTATATATTTTTGTTCCCTCTCTTCCGCTCTTTGTTCCCTCCCCTTAAGAAGGCTATGTTTCTTACAGTAACCTATTTAATAAGTGCCATTTCCTTGATAATTTATATAGACAACTGAAAATAATGTTGACCTTCCCTTTTATGTTAGGTTTTAACACGTTGAGTGCGGGCTAACACGAGTTTTGACTTTGTAATTTGCGAATGATCGCTCTGTTATCTTTTAAAAATGCAATTAACCTAAAAATAACATTGAACGTGTAAGAAGTTTTCAAATATCATAAATAATTATTAAAACCTTGAAAATGATGAATAGATAGATATAAAACCTTGTAAACAAAACCGATTAAACATCTACCTGGTTCTCAGATCGCGATCGAAACAAAGTAATCATCTTAAAATCGAATAGCGATACGAATCGGCTATCACAGAATTCTCTGTGGTCGCTGATACAAATAGACTCTTTTAGAAATTGACTTTGATTCGATCAATTCACTCGTTGATTCGTTCATTTGAACAACTCGGTAGTTGTTTACTTAGTAGAGCCGACTAGTCCCGATCGTACCCGAACACTGCCGAAGCACCGCCGGTCAGAATACTCCTTTGTTTTTGTAAACAACTGAATGCTGCAAACAACTGAATTCAAATCTGATGGTGGCGCTCGGAACTAGAGTGAATCACCGTTCCCCCCACTACTTTTGTGGGCCTAGCCGCTGTCAGAATGGCTTCACCGCTGCGATCAGCTGGCCTCTCTATTTTAGTTCTGTGCTCGCTGATTTCACAACAATCCAAGTTTTCCCACCTGGTGCTGACATTTTATCAAACTTACTTTACAGGTACCCTGTATACCCCAAAATGTTAGGCACTGTACTTAGTTTAGTGGTAACTTTAATCCGTAAATTATGTTGACAATCTTCAATAAATATTTTTGACAATATTTTTCTTGACAATCTTCAACTTCATCAGTAAATGAGTTTAGTACATTAGGCAGACTCGTTCCCCTAGAAAACAATTATTTATTTAAGTAAAACAATAATAGGTATCAGTTATGTAAAAAAAAGATGTAGATTTTCCTTTATGTAGGCGTAGTCAAAACAGTGAAAATGCTAAAAAATTCATTTAATAATTAACTTTTTTGTCAAAAGGAAAGATATTTCTATATTAAACTAATAGCTGTTACCCGGCATACTTTACAATGCCATCTCAGTAATTTTGTGCCTCACTCGCCGTCAGCCTTGGATAGTTCACTGCCGTCAGGTTCAACTCTTTCAAGTCTATAAGGCCCGGTTCACACGAGCGTCAAAACACTGTGCGTGCACGCTGCGTCGACGCGGCTGTGCTGCAAATATTCAGTTCACACGTAGCGTTAGTTTGACGTTGACTTGAATTTAAGCAACATATGTTTATGAATTGCCATAATAGTCATGTGGATTTTTTTTGAATTTCCGTATAGTTATGCTATTGAAATATCGATCAGTTCTCAGGTAAATAATGGAGGAATATAAAAGAGAACTGTAGTCTTTGCATTCTTAGTTTATAATTATATCCTATATAACTATAAAGAATAGGAAGCACTGGGTACACCGTTTGGTGAGTTCCTGTTTAGTAAAAGGAGCATTTGTTAGACTTTTTGTGTCCTCGATACTAAAAATGAGAACAGCTGTTTATGGAATTAATTATAAAGAAACATTGTTTTGCCATATGTTGTGATCATATAAACATCTCAAATAAAAAACTCTAAGAAAACCTTACATGAGTATGATGACGACCTGGGGCTATGTCCTGTCCCACAGAAATAGGAATAATACCTCGCAGCATACCTGCGTACTCAATGAATTTTCAACGGAAATTTGGCATAAATCGTTTTTTATTTCCCCATAAACACCATGGTGGTACGTGTATGTTTGTGCCAATATGGATTTTTATAAGCAAGTATAAATTAAACCTTGAGTGAATGTACATACCAAATTTGATATAGCCTATTTGTTATTTTTATATTTTCTCCATAAACACCATGGGAGTGAGTATGTAGATTTGCCGCCACATGGGTTTTGTATGCAAATGAAAGTTATACCCTTCCTATAGTGAACGTACGTACCAAATATTTCAAGCTTGAAATTGCAGGGTTTATTGGTTTTCTATAAGAATACAGTAGACTCCCTCTTAACCGGCCTAACCTGACACAAAAAAAAACATCTTTTTAACCGGCCATTTTTTATCTCAACATCGCTTTAACCGGTTGTGTTTTGTCGGAAACGTTGTTTTTTTATCTGTACAATTTTTGATGTTAATCATATTGATGTTCTCAGACCAATTAAAATGTACTGTCCTGGACAGAAGTGAATGCCACCAGAAGGGAGTGCATATGGACGTGCTATCCAATAGACTATACAATAAAACAAAATAAAACAATTATTATTAACACTTTGAACCCTGAGCCCGAGTATAGCTCGGGGCATAGCGTATGTCACCGTGAACGAAGCCCGAGTATAGGTCGGGCCTCGAAATAAAATTCCATAGCAACCCGTATTCGGCTTATATGCGCTATTCGTTGCTACGGAACGCTTCCCTGATCATCTGGTATTGATTATAGTATCCTCAAGTCTCACAAAAAGCCATCTGTTTTGTAGCAGAAAAATAAATCCAAATGCCTGCAGCCGATGTTTTGCGTCGCCAGCTGACGACGCAGTGTTGTTGTCCGTAGTAATGGCTGACTTTGTTTACGTTCATTTTCGTGACAAATTAAGTTTAGTTTTACTGTTATTATAAATGTTTAGACTGTGAATTAGCTTTTAGATTCACAGTAAATATTAAACTATGTTCTAAATATAAGTGTACGCACCGTCGCAATTTTTATTTTCTTCAATTTTTTTTGGTAAATTTTATGTGGAACCCAAAAAAAAATTTTTTGTAATTTTATTTAAAGTTATATTATTAGAAAGGTTATATTTTTCTCTTTATTTTGATATATAATTTATATGGGTAATAAATATGTATAGCAAGCTACGAATTTTAATTTAAACCCCAAAATTGGCCAGTAACGCACTTAAAACGGCAAATCAGCGCCCAGGGTTCAAAGTGTTAACTTTGTTTAGTCATGAGTTTCATGGATATTAGCTATAAATTGTATACAGTAATATATATAGAGTTGTTTTTCAAGTCAAAATTAATTGCATTTAGGTCATTTACAATTGTAGGTTGGCGTTTTTCAATGTACCGTACATCAATTTAACAGAATTCATTATCCTGCCGCGGTCTGGTCCCGAGGTGGCCGGTTAAGAGGGAGTCTACTGTAATATACTAAACATTTTTTTAAATTTTCTTCATAAACATTTGAGCCAAATCAAAAATTAAAATTTATTACTTAATGAAAAGCTTTTTGAAATTAGGTATCATGTGACGTAGACCAAAGTTACTTTTTTGTGGTTTGTGGTTATGTGGTACAGACTGTGCTCGTTTATCTGTATTATTAATATGTTTAATGTATTGGGTTAAACAACATGTTTTATCTATCTATTTATTGACTTTGTCCAATCTGCAAAGAAAATTACAATAAAATGATTCTGATTCAATGCAGTTTCCCTCACAACTTTAACTAGGGATTTCCCTATTAAGGAAGCCTTGAGTAAAAACTTCATTGGCCTACAGTATTCAAAAACAATTTTGCAAAAATTTTAGTTTTATTACTCAAATACTTTATAAGATATTATATCGTTTCCAGACTTTTTACCATCCTGTTTAACAATATAAATAATATATATTTAACTTATACAGTAGAACCTCGATAGTTCGACTCTCGATAGTTCGACACTCCTGATAGTTCGACATGGTCCATGACAACTTAACATGTTAATAATGACCGATAGTGTCCATGTTGGAGCCAAACAAAGTTGAAAATGTAAACAAATTAGCAAATGATTTGAATGTTGTTTATGTTAAAGTTCAATTAGGTTATGGTTTCACTAAAATTTAGTGTTTCCTAAATTCAAATTATGATTTTTATACTCCCAGTGTTAAAATTTCCCATATACTCCCTATAGTTCGACATTTCGATAGTTCGACACTCTCTAAGTCCACAAAGTGTCGAACTATCGAGGTTCTACTGTATTGAATTTGAATAAACTTCTAGAGAAAACCTAAATAGGAACATGGTCAAGGGCTTAGTTAGGTATCGCATGAGTACTACTTTGAAATTTAATTTACAGCTTTGTATTTAAAAGCTGTCCAGAGTTGTTAGTAAAAATTTTATTTGCAAACACTTGCCATACTTACTTCTTAATAATGTTTATGCATTAGTGTTCAAAAATAAAAGTTTTCTATCATTTTGATCCTTGCGCCTCTGGCCCTTGAGACTAAATTTATTACAAATCTCTTCTGAGATAATGCGCTTCTGAGATAGGTGCTTCTTGCACATTTTAAAAGTTGCTGGTTTCTGCATGTGATACAAGTTCTTTTTTCTGAAACATTACAATTAAAATATGTTAATACCCATTTAACAAAAACTACTTTCATATATACTTACCATCTTGTAAGTTATATAGTTACAGTGTAAGTGTAAATCTATCGAGTAGTGTTCAAAGACGTTTAAGGTAGGCTAAATCACCCAAATACCGTGACCTTAAGGGAAGCCCATCTCTTTTTCTGTAGGCTACATGAAAAAATAAATAATAGGCTACTTCACAAATTTATATCATATTAGGGTCTACTAGTTTTTTGCTATTAAATTCGTGGCAAATCCATGGTTTTTGTTTGTAACATTACGTGAAATTAATTTTACTATCGCCCTAAATAATGCCGTTACATTGTTTTGCCATTCTGACGTAAGTACGTGACTCAAGTGACCAAATGTCCGTGATTGTGCTGCTAAAATCCGTGACTCTTAGTTTCAGAGGCAATGAATGTTAAATGACATCCAAAAAAATAACTGAAAAAACGCCTGTCCCAGAATACGCTAACCTCTAAACTACCATATTTTATTATCTCCCCAATAATAAATCCATTGATAAAAGTGTTGGGGTACAATTACGATTTAATAGGTTAAACCGATATTGGGGTATCGGAGTAACCTAAATTATGAATACCATTTCATCATAATCCACAATAATAAGGTACCTTTTGTTCAGACTGCCTGATTCGTTCAAAATTAATCTCAAAACATCGAATTTAGGTTATAAATGATGAAATGGACGTCTATGAATGCCGGTTTTCTTATTATTGGTGAAAAAATTACGATATTTGGTAAGATCTCAGAATTTGGGTATTTTTCCTTAATTATTTCGAGTGTAGTTTCATAACTGGGCTACGATACTATCGAATGAAAATATCCATCGATCCGATTGACATATCTTTTGTATTAACTATTGATTCAATCTAGACCTAAATAACAAAGCCAATCGCTGTAACTAACTACCCCTGTTTTGTTTAGCTTTTTATTTTAATATTCACATTTAAAAACAAGAATAACCTGACATAGGCTCTATAAGCCTACAATTATCGCATCAAAATCTAAACCCTAATAATGATAATGACAACTCAGGCCTAATTTTGACAAAATAACATATAACAAAAACAGTTTCCAATGTATAAGTTATCGTACTTATGTGTGGTCTAGGCCTACTCTCACATTTTAACTTTCCAGGGCATAGGTTGGTACCTTATGTTAATGGAGATTAGTTTATGTTATGTTATGTTATGATAGTTAGATTAGGATTAGAGCAAATTACGATATCGATCTGATTGATCGATATTTTCATTCGATAACTTAGTAACGTAGCCCAGTTGTGAAACTGTACGTCCAAAAGTCTCTCGATTCCCAGATAATTAAGGCTGATGGTTAAATCGACCGGTTTAAATGTTTAGGGCGGATGAACCACTTTCTATTTGAACTAGGCATTGGACTCAAGAGTTTATTCAAGAGTTATTTAGTTATTCAAGAGAGGGTCTTTATCTAGCCTTCCTAAGGCTATGTAACTAAGGCTATGTACATTAACTCAAAGAAAACCAGTCGTACCATGAATTCAGAATGTATCTATCTAAACATAGGACTAGCCTACAATATAACCTAAGCAAGTTTTGAGCTGTGTTCTCTGAAGAAGTTTGTACTAAAAACTAACCTCAAAGTCTTTATTAGTTTTACTTGCTGATGTTCATAAAGAATTACTGTGAGAATCAAGGATATGATAAACTTCACTCTCTAAACTAACATATATTTTATGTATTTTATTGATACTCACCTGAACATGGAAAATCCTGGCATCAAATGTGTAGCCAAAACGAAAACAAACACTACAAGCAACTTTCTTTTGTCTGCAGATACTTTGGATATTATAAGAACTGTATACAACATCAAAACTAACTTTTTAAACGTTAAAACTCGAAGATAACAAAATAAGGTAACAGAAACAGAATGTCATCGACGCCGGTGATTGCAATATTAATTTGACAGACGACACATAACCTCCCAACGCATGAACGCAACGCCCAACCGGCAACCGCCAACCGCCGAACCGCCGTTCCTCCGACCTTGTAATTTTATTCTTCTTCCTCGCTGCAAGATGCAATATTTCGTAGTTTGTGATTCGTCCAAGAGAACACCAGCTGTATTAATTGAACCAATACGCTGAACTGTTAATTAAAGCAAAGAAATTGTGACAAAACGTTACCTCAAAAGTTTTTAATTCGAATGTAACACAAAATAATGTAAAAACTAGAATTTTTTATTTTTTTTATTTGATGTAAACTTTGAATTAATTTAAATTTATTAAAATGTGCAAAAAGGTCAAATTATTATTGGTATATTTAAAAAATAATGTATTTTATTCATTTAATTAGTTCATTATATCTTCAACAAACAAACTACCGTTAATTGCTGTTTTACTGTATGTAAAACTGTACTGTTTTCACTTTAACTTACTTGGAACTTGGAACAAACTAACCAAATTTAAGTAATTTTTTTAAACATATTGTTCAATAACTACCAAATTACGGAAATGAATATCTTGAACGGGATTATCTAATTTGTATGATATTTTTCTTAAATATTTTATAAAAAAAAAATGTAAGCGCTTATACAAATCTTTTTTCTTAATTCTATAAGGGTATTGTCTGTTGCTTTCTCTTGACCTACCTAACAGATTTGTAAGATCGAGGTGTTATTTTAGAGCCTAAAAGAAAAAAAATCCTTAAAAAATAAGTCCTAAAATGTTTTTTTAAAGCAAGCTAGCCACGATTTTGTCTTTTACACTTCATAATGATTTTTATTTCAGTAACGGATCATTCAGCCCGTTCATAAGCATCCACCGCATTTACCGCAATGAGGTTTGTTTACATTTTTGCCTGCCACGTGACAAATCCCACTAATAAAGTGTCTGGAATTTGTCACGATAATTTAATTCATCAACTTTTTTGTCTCTTTTAAAATGATGATGAAATTTACCAGTTTTGAGATATTTCAGTTTTAAAGTCTAAAATGATCTCCATTTTGAAAATATACATATGAAAATAATATGTATATTTATCCACTATGCCACTATCCTGTAGTGTGATATTATGTTGCATATAAATGTAATGATTATGTTCATTCTCTTTGTAAAATGGCGTTGCCGTGTATAAATAAATAAATAAATAAAAAATAAATTTGTTTCCTGGAAATTATCATTGATGTAGTTAAGATCCATTCCAAATATGAACTTCATACAATGATCTGTTACAGAAAAAAATTATCAAATAAAAAAAGGTGTGACGGCCAGCGGCCTAACAAAGCATATTAGGTCATGTTGACAGAAACTTTTGTTCCTGTAATAGTAAACATCTCCCAAATCTTGAAACGATTTTCTGACACCCTGTATATATACGTGGTTAATGTTTGTGGGAAATGAATTTAATATATATTACATACATATTTTTTAGTTCCGGAAGCATTAACCACATATATATAAGTATGTATGTAATTTATATTAAATATGTATTTTATATATCTGTACAAAGTGAGCGACTTTATAATTTGAACATATTAAATATATATTTCATATATAATTAATATATATTTAACTGATATTTTTATAACCTCAAAATATGTCCATCCGATATATTTCAATACATATAACATACGTATAAAATATATATTATATATATTTATATTAAGTGTTCTGTTTTTATGATTTGAACATATTAAACATAAATTTAATATATAATAAATATATATTTAACTAATATTTATATAACCTCAAAATATGTTCATGCGATATATTTCAATACATATAAAATAGTTACAAAATATATATTTAAAAAATATTAAATACAGGCATGTATCAAATATGTATTGATATATATTAAATATTATATTTATATATATCCGTGCTACTAGGGTAGAGAGAGGGTAATTTGATCCTTGACGTGCAAAATGTAACATATACTGGAACGACTCGTAAAAGAACACCAGGAAGTATCAGATGGCAAAGATGACAGCAGAAGTTAAACCTGGTAATCCACTCTGCCGACTATTGCCTCGAAATCTGGGCCCGACTAACTTACTTTTTTAGCGTTAGGGATTCAATTTCATTTGACAAAAGAACTATGTATATAAATATGATGCAATACTGTGATTGTCTACAGCTTGTTTAAGAACTCTGAGATAATCTATAAATCCTAAGTGTGATAAACCTAAAATGTTCTACTGCGTAACCTGAATACTGTCTGAAGTTTCTATAGTAAATTGTATGAAAATAGTCCGAAATATATTGTAATAGCTGATTTTTTTCTTAAGCTCACTCACCCTGAATTGTAGACATAGTGTTACGTTTACAGTACGTAATGCAGTGTAAATTAATTTTGTGTAAATGAATTCCGGGTGGCTTTGCCAACAGTGCATGAATTCGTACAACCTACTATAGTTAATGTAATAAACAAAACAGGAACAACTAAAAAAAAGTATTTGGATGATATATTCTAGTGCCAGTAGTTATTTTTATTTCCAAATGAGAGCAAGGACATTAAAAAGTATACAACCGCAATAATGGGTTCTTATGCGTGTAACCTTTTCAATAAATTCTGCTTCTAAAAGAGGTAAAAGTAGCCATGTTTCATTTTAGGGAGAAAAATTATCATCAAATGTCAAGGTCATAAGTGGTTTGTAATCAGAGGCAGTAGTAGAAAATCAGCTGATGATTTTACATGGATATTCATATATAGAAAGAGTATATGTGGGCAGGGTAAAAAGTTTTAAAATACTTCTTTCCCATGTAATAAACTATACAAGTTAAGTATGGAGAACTTATGAACAACTTTGTCTTCTTAGAGGAATATTGGCGAACGAAATGTGGGCGATGATGACATTCTAAAGGAGACAACGAACTTTACTTTCGAAACACATAACATTTCCCCCAACTCAAAATCCCCCCTCCAGCACTACCAATAAATAGTCTCTATCGCTTTCCATTGTGATGATTACCAACCCCAGCTGCGACGATGGATTTCCGTTGAGCTGTCCGTTTATTTTGGACTGTTTGCTTACAATGTTTACATTTTACAATATAATTATTTAAAACAGACGATTAATGCAAATCTTTGGCTCGATATCACATATCTGCTTAGCCCCAACCTCAGTGGAAATGTCTTGTGGTAGTTGGTAACCTCGAAACTCAGAACGTCAATTTTTTCAGATTATAATCAGCTTTCTTTCCGCTTCCAGTCAAGATATAGCAATTATGTTTTCACTCTACAGTGATGAAATACAATATTATTCTTATGGGTTAACTTTGTCTCCCTAGAGAGGCAAATCAACACGCTACCCTCATTACAAGGAGTTAAGTTTTCATTTATACAGCAGGGATTGTATATATTTCAGAACATGGGCTTAATGTTGTTTATCGAAACTCTGCCAGTTTACTAAAAAGAGTCAATTTCGACCCTTAGTTACAAAAGACACTTATGGTAATGTTCCTGATAAAAATGAAAGTCATACATAGTGTAAAATTTTGTAAGAACTCAATTTATTGTTATGTGAAATATTACTCAGTGTATGAAAAGGGGAAACTGAAAATACATTTTTCTAGTTTGAGAATCACATAACATAAGTAAAAAATAAAAATATTGTATCGTGTACTTTGTGTTGTAGTTAATTTTATTGTTGTTTCAAACTATGTAAAAAACTGCCAGGAATAAAGAAAGTAAATTATTATGTTAACGCTTTTTACTAAGAATTTGCAATAATTTGTTTTATTTTATACAATAAATCTATAAACAAGAGAGAATGAAATGAAGACATTATTCAGCAGGGTAGCCAACCGTAATAACAACAACTGTAAATTACCTGAGTTGGCAGAGCAGTGAGTTGGTGTTCCGGAGGTGATTTTGGTTACACTAATTTAGATTTCCGCGTCGGAAGAACCCCCGCAACATACCTAACGATTAAATATGACTATGAATATATATCTTAAGACAAGTTACAAAACATTCTTCAACGGGGAAGCTCTCTACCAATTGATATAAAACTATCCAGCCTAAGATGAATTCTGACATTGCAACATAAAATAAATATGATTTTGCTTGAGTTTGATTCCATTAAATAAGTAAGTAACAAAGACAAAAATACACGCATAAAACTAGCACTATCAGCTTTCAAATACACTAGCTCACCATGTTTACCTTTAAAATATATGTTGTTATAATACAAAACTTAATTTAAGTGAGACTGATTCTTTTACCCAAATAACAACACGAGGAAAACTTTGTTCAGTTAAAGCTAATTGGAGGGTTAAATTTTTTTTTATAAATGCATATTTTCTATTTATATAATGAATATCAATTATATTTATCCACATAAAAGTTTTACAAGACATATGTTTTTTTGTTTCAAATTTATTGGATTTCCTTTGAACCTTAAAAGCGTTTTACGTTACCAAAGTAAGTGGATTCCAAGGGAAACACCGAAGAATCTGTTCAAAAAAATAACCCTGATTAAAGACAGATCAAACCACTAAATTAAATTAGAGTTAAACTCCTTCACTTTTAAATATGCTTTCTTCCCCTAAATTTATAACAACTGTTTTAATAAGATACAGGGATTGGATTTTATTTATAAAGGAAAACGTAAAATGCTGGTTCAAACACAGATAAAAACTAATCTTTACGATAGTTTTAAGTTTAAACTACCGTCTTAACGTTTTTAGGGAGTGAAATAAAAACTATAACGGAAAAAAATGGATATAACATTTTTTTAATATAACTAACGAACTAAACATCAAAGCAGGTTTAAAATGCCACTCTCAAACTCAAACTCTTAATTAATTAAAGTAAGAATGTAAAATCAAAAATACATTTATAAAACATATTTTATAAATAACTAAACAATAGACGTGCAAGAGACCTCAACAAGAAAATAATATACTTAACAAACCAAGGAAAAATTAGTTATATTCAGAGCAAAGATATAATCTACACAGAATACTGAATGTTATAGTTTTTGACGGTCTAAAAAACAATAAACTAAAACGAGTGTCTATACACAAAATTCAAATATCATCGGAGTTAAAAAAAAAAAAAAATAAAAAATCAGGTCCTACAAATAATGAAATATTTTTGGTGTTGAATATTAACAACAATTAACAAAAGAAAAGGTAATGCTAGTTGATTTTTGCGGATCAGTGACGGACAGTGATGCATGGAGATGGATGTACGACAGTGACTCGTCACTCTCTCGGGGTTGTCCTCGGCTCCTTACAACAATCATCGACGTTCGGTTTACTTCTATGTAATCTACTGAATTTCAATTACATTTTTTCTTAGATCTCTAAATCATAAAAATAATTCAGCATATGTTTACCCTAACAAATCCTCAATTTCCCTCCTTTTACATAATATTTGAGAAGTACTTCGTACGAAAATCTGAAATTGGTTATGGTTTTCTACCTTAGCAATATTTTAAACTGAATACAAAATTAGTATAGAGTTCTACAATTCCATAGATTACATTGGTAAGCAAATTAAATTTACGTAAATTTAATGTGCTTCTCTTTGTAACCTATGTACTTGCAGTACTGTGTACTAATTTATAATTAATTTTGAAATTTATTGTAACATTGTTGACAGGCAAACGCATAAATAATTATGCTTCCATTAACCATATATTGGTATTTTTTACTCAATTATTTAGTATGAATAAATGTGTTTTTTTTTCAAATTTTAAAAACAAAAGGTTTTGTGGTAGGTATAGAATTTTTATTACATTACAGACAATAAACTGGGGTTTCACTGTCTTTGAAATTATATGAAATTATTTTATTAGCTTTCGGAATCTTTGACAATTTGAGTATATTAATATTAATATACGTGTAAAATACCGTATTTATAAGTAAAATTTATAGTGTTATTAGTAATATCACAAAGCAGTAAAGTACAATAAATATAATTGAAGATGATATGCGCTGTTGATTGCATAAAATAAAAATCAATTCAATCTGTCATAAAAAGTAACAAAACTTTGCCGGTTTTCTAGACTGGTCCATGTAATTAATATAAAAATATTTTCCATCATAATATAACGATATCCTTTTATGCTTTTTAATTTGAGCACAAATTCACATATTTTACACTGTACTTTTAGAGTTAGTAATATGTATACAGGTCAAGCTATGAACTCAGTGACTTGGCGAAACATAAGCTCCATATATCAAAGATATCAAGTTCAGGTGGTTCATACATAATGTATCAAGTTCTAGTTACCAGCAATACCGGGTGTCCACAAAGTAATGTCGATATCTTCAAGCAAACATAGGGTGGGTATCAGTGTGTGCATTAATATTGTATAGAAAGAGTAAGGAAATTTTGTGAATAAAAGTTTGATGTAGGTAAAGTGCTTGGCAAAACACACGCATTCACATATATGAAAACATCCTCGCCCTCATGAAATACTGTAAGAATAAGAATAATAGCAACAAATAATAAAACTCAGTAGTGTAAAATTGCGGCCGCTGGCCCAGTTCAAGGTCACCTGAGGGATGACGTCATCGAGGTCAATGACCTCACCGATGACGTCATCGATGACGTCATCGATGACGCAATCGATGACGTCATCACTAATGACGTCATTTCGATGACATCACACCCATGACGTCACAGAAATGACGTGCTGATGACGTCATCACCCCTTACGTCATCAAAACGACGTCACCGACGCCACTAAGGTCAAGGTCACGCAGAAACTTAAAATTTTTTAGCACTTTTGCCGTTTCTCGCACTACGCTCCGAGTTTCAGTCAGAGTCCCCGTGACCTTGACCACTTGGAGCGAATTTTCGACGAGAAACGGCAAAAGTGCCAAGTTAAACTCGAGTTTCTGACATGACTCTGCCTAAATGGGCAATCGGTTATCCCTCAGGTGACCATGAACCAGTACAACGCCCGCAATTTCATGTTACTGTGACCTTGAACACTTAACAACGGAGCGCCGACACCGATGCGCACCCCACGACAGCCATCGAGTGACTGACTGTCAGGCTCTGTGTATGCCAGGTATATGGGGAAGTGGAGGGGGAAATCTCAAGGTCATCCAAATGGAGTTTTAAAAAAGTTGAAGAGTAGAAAGACTACTCTTGTGCTTCCTGGGCGACTTCGTCAATTTCCAACGGATCTGTAAACCAATCCGATCTGTAGCGGCAGGAGTCCAGAACACAGGTGCACCACCCATCAGGTTGTCCGTAGCACTTCCGACAATTGGTAAGATTGGAGAAGTGAAATTTAATACACCGCTGCGGACAACAAGTATAAAAGTATTTGGATTTGTAGATTTTGAAAGTTTGTAGTACCGGTGGTGGCAGCTGTTGGTTCTTGCATCTACACCTGCAACATCCGAAGCATTCACATTGCCGGCAGGCCAGCCCATCCACTTGCCACTTTGGTAAGAGGAAACACTTATCCTCACAGCAATAGGTTGTCCCCGTCTCTTCCTCCCAACGCTTCTTTGCACAATATGTGACGCCTTGTATCTCCAAACACCTATGCTCGCAACATGAGATGCGCTTACTTTCCATAGTTGATGTTGCTTTGACGAGGGAGCACGATGAAGTGATGCTGTGGTCAGTGGGAATGGGGTTTATATAAACTAAGGCGAGTGGAGGGGGAAAGGTCAAGGTCATCCAAATGGAGTTTTAAAAAAAAGAAAAGAGTAGAAAGACTACTCTTGTGTATCTATAGCGATTTCATTGATAGTAAGTGCTTCTGTATGCCAAGTTGATCTGTACTGACAGGCTCCTAAATAATGTTTGCAAAAACCTGCAAAATGATTGTTGCACAATTTGCAGCCAGTTAGCTGTTTTAGTGTGAATTCAATGCAACGTTCAGGGCAACAAGTGTACTTATGCCCTCTCATCTGGTACACATGGAATGTCTTTAACTCCGGTTTCGGCTTCTTCCAAGACTTGCACTTACACATGCATTGACCAAAAGCTTCACATTTTCTACACGCCAGGCCATCCGCAACATCAATGTCATTTGGCCATGAAAAACATTTCTGTTCGCAACAGTAGTTGAGTCGACTCTCCATGTTGCTGTGGTGAAGGTGCGCGATGAAATGATGCTGCAGTCATTGAGAGTGCACCTTAAATAAACTCAGTGGAGGGGGAAAGGTCAAGGCCATCCAAACGGAGTTTTAAAAAAGATAACTAGTCGTCCTCCTCCTCCTCCTCATCCGTTGTACTTAGAGAGCTGTCAGACGAAGAGCCCCGTGCAGGTGCTCCCCAGATGAAAAACAAATCAATTTTAAAACGAAGACCAGGATCTTGCATCATCAATTCCTTTAATTTGTCACATACTAAGTCGACCTTGTGTAAGGTGTCAACAACAAGCTTCCAATTCGTTGGTTCAATATAACTTGTAGTAGAGTCTGCCTCGCTGATAACCACATCCTCCGGCCGTATTGGAGTGTAAAGATGTGTAAAGTTCTTTGGCTGTAGCTGAGGTTCAGGCTGGCTGGAAGTGGAAGGTTGAGTGTGGACCCCTGTCGCATCGAAATCCATAGTCATTCTACATTCAATGTTGGGGTTTTCGTTTAATACATACACCAATTTCTCATGCAACATATCCACTTCTGCCGAGTCTTGCAGATGAACATTCCAGGAAAATGGCCATTCTTCATCCGTAGTGGAGTCAACTCGAGAAAGAGTGCTGTCCGCCATGATAGCTAAGCAAGGAAT